>JAVLVB010000251.1:836143-893643 GCA_032876305.1 Orestias chungarensis | reverse complement strand
GCTATCGTCACTGCTATTAGGATGCCATGTAGAGTGAGTATTTTGAAGCTTATGTTGAGTACAATACTAATAACTAAAAAAGTCCACCTCAGCCATTGACAAATGAAACACTTGAACATTAATAAAAAGTTGATTTACTATATCACAATGTTCTTCCAGTTCCATCTTGATATCAAAATGAGCACTGTTGAATTCGGATTGAATCTAAATAGCTTATTTTATCTCGCTATCCTTTAATTTGATACTGCTAGATCTCTTCCATCTCTGTGTTCATTGATCTTATATATATATACATTTTATTTTATTTTTAAAGACAGGAATAATAAGAGAGTAAAGTACAGATTGTCATTGTGGAAAACTAGCGACAGGTTTGGTCATTTCAATATACAATATCACTGGGCCTTTTTTGCTTTGCTTCTAAGGGAGAAATCAGATGTTGTATTGTGCCAAACTATAGTTAGTTTTTAATATTTTAAAGTTCACAGGTGTTTGACCTTTTGGCCCTTGTGCAGAGAGTTTTTTTGTTTTTAATAGACTGTTTTAGTCTTGTTCAGTTTGTGTCAGGTCTAAACCAGAAGGTCATATATCGAACCCTTTACTGTCCATAAGATTATTGGTCCTAATAAAAATATGTTTCCCTCATTGCTGTCCAGTAATGCTTGGGACTTTTTTTCTATCCCTCCAGTTTTGGTACTGAGGAAATAATGTGTTGTTTTATCATATATGTAGAAGTTTCGTTGATGATGTTGCCCCTTTTAAATCTGTGAGATCCGAACCAATGCCAGACTGCAAGAAGGCTGAATGATAAAGTGAAGAGTTGAAGTTGTCTTTTCTTAGGCGAAGAGACAGTTTGTACAAGTATTAGGACAATGAAAAAGCAGCAGAAATTATTCTATTTCTAACGGTATTGTAAGCAATTGTTATGATGAACAGTTTCAGTAATCTTTATGTTGTTTTTTTGTCAATTAATGACTGGAATGATCCTCTAGCTTCTTGAATTAAGAGCTTTCAGGAAACGTGTAAACCTTCAATTTTATTAATCAACAAACTTAAACACAAGATCAAACTTGATCAGTTTGATCTTGTGCGCTTCCATCAGGAGGATAATGTATCATTTGTGGATCCAACATTTCAGCCAGACACAGACAACAAAATTCCAACTATTTATTGAGAATAAATCACCATCAGCAGCAATAAAGGAGTATCTGGGGGTAAAGGGATGGGCTAGTTTCTGTTATGATTAGGTTATGTTATGAAATGCTAAGATTTACTAAGCCACTAACCTTCTCAGGATCTGGAAGGGAAAGGGAATAATAAACTTCAGTTTCTCAGAGAATAATGCAGGGCTAGTGGTGGAGTGATGAGGTCAATGTGGGCAGTGAGGGGACTAAAGTGGAAACCAGCTAAATAATCTAACAGGGGCAGGGCAAGACAGGAATCCAAGACGCAACACGAATGTGATCGATCAGGCAGGCAATAATGCTTTCACAAAGATTCATAAACAGCTTGTCATGTAGCTAGACAAACAAGTGGGAAGAATGAAGCTGAATAGGAGCAGGCAGAAGAGATGCATAGGGAACAGATGATTTATTCAGACTGCAGGGAAACAGGTAACTTGAGTTTCCCTTAGTTTGTCTTGTGAATCCACTTGGTGATATGGATGAATGGAGTTATTACAACTCACACTTTTAGGAGTTTTGTTTGTTAAAATGCAGTAAAGCTCATGTATCTATTTGCTTCTACTTTACAATAATGTGCCAATTAGTGATGATATGTGTCACAAAATCTCTCTATGTTGGGTGTAATATGAAAATGTCAGAAGAAATTTGAGGCTATGCATATTTTTACCAGACATGGATTGGGGTTGTAATAATGTGAATATAACAGTTTTAAAACTCAATTTGTGCTACTTCATAAACAGTTGATGTTCAAAAAAAATTAGGATAAAGAAGATGGTTTAACTGTACATCTCTTGACTTTTGTCAAAAAACGTTCAGGTAAAGCGGTGAAGTTTTAGAATCAAAATCTATCTACAGTTGAAGTTGTCTCCTCTCCGAGTCATCGCATCTGTGTTTTTCCATCTGACTTCTCTTTATTGTTTACTTTTTAATTAATCGCGCTGGTTCATTCTAAAGATGTCAGAATAAATTCATTTTTCATCCTGGTGATATTGGACCGCTTCGCTCCATTATTAATGCTGCAGAGAATTCAGCTACTGTTTGCAAATAATATCCTCAAATTGAATCATTGTTGCATGAATATATGCAAAATATTCATTTCAGGCGGCGTGAGGGTTGAGTGCTTTTAAATTGGAGAGATCATTCATGGCTTCACCTTTTCAGGCAAGATAAAGTCATGTGCAGTAACATTACAATGTCAGTGGAGGGGAGAGGGGTGAGGGGGGCTGAGAAAGAGGGGGATAAGAGGTGGAGATAATAACAAAAGGCAAGCAGTGAGTCAATAAAGGAAAGTAAAATACAAAACAAAATGAGAGCAGAGGAGTGGTACACAAAGATGTAAGAGCAAGGAGAGACAAAAGGAAAAGTGAATTGCTTTTTCTGTTGTCTTTGTTTGACCACTTTTTAAACTGGAAGGACCAGAGTGAGCATGAGCAGAACACTAGATTACACCTTTGTATAAAAACAAAGTGGCTTTTTGTGTTTTAGTAAGGAAATTCACATATTTTGGTTTTTGATGTGGCTTTTGTAAGGGTATTTATTTGTAATTATTTGCTCATCTTGGGACTAAATCTGATACAATAACTTTCTTGTTCTAAGCAGTTAAGACATTATAAGTAAAATCTAACAGTTTTATGAGACTAGCACGGTCAATGTCTGTTTTAACATACATACATTTTAATACGTTTAAAAAGTTGCAGCTTCATCTGAAAAAAAGCTGTCATATTTGTATGTTTACATAAAAAGTTAAATAGATAAATACATAAAATAAAAAGTCAAGAAGTGTATTTATAATAATTCAAGGTTAAGTCCTGGTTTTGGTTCATATAACTGTAACTTAAACTACAACATTTGACCACACTATACAGAAAACAGAACAGTTTAACAATAAAAAAACAATGTATATCTTTCATATATATATATATATATATATATATATATATATATATATATGAGCATTTTGCATAAACAGTAGAAGGGAAAAAAAACTTTTGAACACAGCAATTTTACCATTGAAATATCATAAAATGTTTTTTTAGCTGTTGCTTGAACCATTTTACTTGAAACTACTCAATGTCTTACACAAAAGAGAATTATTGTTATGTTAAAAAAGTTTTTCTTAAAGGGTTTGAATCACTAAGATTAAATTAGTTAATTTCTGACCCACAATAATGACATTTAGATTTGACTAATAGATTTCACACATCTAGTGCAACCTGTTATCCGGTTGCAGTAGTACAGCAACACGAGGTAAAGTAATGTGCTTTTTTTAGACAACACAATACACAAGATATTTTTAACCTCACATTTATTATTTCAGGTTGTCAATAAACTCATTTACCTCCTTCCATTACTGCTTCCTTTTCAGACCCTTTTTTACTAAATGATACCTCTGTTTTTTTTATACATAAATAAAATTTTAAATAAATGTAGATAACTTTAATTTTTACTGTTCAATGTGCGCATTACTTTTTTAATTCACCTTTGTTTGTTTCAATTGCAGATCTAAAATTTCCAGGGAACTGCTTTAGCCCATTGGTGCTCAAATAGGCATTCCTAAGTAGAGCGACTTGTACTGTATATTGAATTTGACAAAAATTGCTAACTTTTGGACCACTAACTTCCTTCGCGACTTTCTGCATCATTTAAAACTTTAGATGCTTTTTTTTAATAAGATCTTTGCGGGACTAATATCCAAAGGCAAATATTATTCATCTCTGCAGCTGCACATTAACAAGTCTAAACATGGTGTAATCGCCGGCAGAATTAAATTCCTCAGATATGAATACGGATGCGGCGCTCTCAACAGTATTTTATGGTAACAGGATAAAAATGTAAAGTTGGGAAAAAGTGATTCCTCCTTTTCTTTTTTAATGTAAAAGGTAAGCTGACAAGAAGCAGGAGGTGCGTCAGGAGGTGCGAGGAAGATGAGAATAAGTGTGTGTGTGGTGGAAGGGGGGGGTTCATCACATGGCCCGGGCCTCACCAAGGGATAGGCTGTCGCTAGGAGACAGAGGCAAGGAACGGACCAGTGGCAATGATGTATTAACTAGCGAAGGTGGCTGACAGTAATCTTTGTCACTAGATGCAGTGGCTGTCTAAGTCCTGTCATTTTATGCATCTCATGCAAAACAGATGTACCCGGATACAACTGGCTCAGGGAGAGAGAGAGAGAGCGAGATCCAGCCAGGATGGAGGATAGACAAGGGTGAAGGAGGAGGATGGATAGGCATGTGGGGTGCGGTGGGGGGGGGGACAAAAATCATTATACAGCTTGGGGTAGGAATAGCTGTCACTAAGAATTTCATTATTTTTCATCTACTATCCAGAAGGTGAATTGTGCATATTGTAATTCCACCCCACCCACCTCCACTATAAGCTTCTAAATAATTTGGGAACTTTCCAAAGCAGAAGTTTTCCATTTTCTTTCCACTCATTACCCAGAGTTCAGGGCAGAGGTGCTCAATCAACCTGGCTGAAGGAAACACTTACACATAGAAACACGTCTGCCACTGCCACCTCCTCCGCCTCCTCCTCCCTGCTGTCCTCCCCTGTGCTCTCTATCCGGACTCCATCTTTTATCACTCTATCTTCCATTCCTTGTCTTTATTTCTTTCATCTTTTTTTTTTCTCTCTACCAAGATTTCCCTTACTTTTTATATATGTTTTAGCCTTTCTATCCCTTCCCCTATCCTGTCTGCTTTTTATGAATTATTGCTTTTTTTAATATATATTGGCAGCAGTCCACTTCACCTCATGCTCTGTGATAACTGGAATCTACGGTATGGGATTTAGATGGACGGACATTGTTAAGCAGCATAATTGAAAGGTAATCTGAATTGCTAGCTTTGATGTGTGTTACATTAAATCGAATGAGTAACCTTAAATTATCACATAGATGGTAAAGTGACTGACAAAAGCCATATACTAACACGTTGGTCTGCAAAAAATGTTATGTCCTCATATTGAAAGTGTTGCTTAAAGATACGACTCAAACTTTTACTCCCTCCATGCACCTTGAGAGATGGTGACGTCACGCTAAAAACTTTTAGATCTTAAAAATGTTAAAAGGGACATGGAACTCTACAGTTCTAGTATTCACTTTTCTAGAACAAGAAAGTTAAAAGATTTTTTTTATTCCAACAAAGGTTTATTCCATAAGAAAACCTTTAGTGTTTCCAGCTTAATGACTTCATTAGCGAGTATTTAGACTGTTTACTGGCTCATTTTCTAAAAACATGAGTAATTACAGTACCCATGATTTTTCTGATGTATGTAAAAACTGTTTCATATTAAAAGATTTAAAAAAATTATCGCGGGTCACTTCCCCACTTCAGAAGCTTTTAAATGTGGGACATTCCTGATGCATTACTCCCTTGTCCCAAAGCTGTATTCAGGGTGGGGCTTTACATTCAGATTTCATCGTAATTGGTATGGCTTACAAAGCTGAGAAAGATTATTTAAAACGTAAAATAAACAGTTTTATGTATGTGTTAGACAATTAGGCAGATAAGTATTGTATATAATTATCCTGGTTATGTTGAGTATTATCAAGTTGATAGCCTCAGCTACGAGCAAGTATAACAGTGCGGCATTCGCAATTGTTGTTTGGGTGTCAATGTCAAGCCCAAAGATTTACTTTCGTAAGTGGAGCATTATGGCTAACAATGAAATGGTCCACTAGAGATTGGTGGTATTAGAGGTTAAAAGAGGAAAAGGGAAGATAAGAATAAAGAGGGGAGAGAATGATATCAAAAATACAAGACAACCCCCTGGAAATCTTGGTAAGAAAGAAAGGTAATAAAACAAAACAACTAAAATCATAATGATAAAGAACAAATGCAAATACAACAAAGATTTACAACATCACTGAGAACATGATGTGACCACCTCTTGTTTAACTTTGTTCTGATTGATTACAATAAAAGACAAGATTTGCTATTCTTGTGTACATTTACATCTTCTCAAAAACATTAAACCTTACATGACCATGGCAGTACACAGTTACAAGATTATGTAAAACATATTTAAAGTTTATTTAAATAAAAAGATGTTCACCTCAAGCTTTGTCACTCTTCTCTTCAGCAACATCTCTATATAAAATATAAATAAAAAGTGTTGAGTGAAGCAGAAATAAATTGACAGAATAATATTACAATATTAATATTACTAGAAATAGCTTATCGAAAATCTTGTGAAACTGCAGAAGTAGATGATAGACAGAAATGTTGGTGCATGCAACTCTCCAGAAAGAGGAAATCTTTACTGAGGTTGTTTGAATACTTGAGGATGGCATGAACATTGCTTATGAACACTTGCGTCTTAAGCAAAACTTAAAAGTTTTTCATGGAGAGACCAAAAAATCCAAAGGTGTTAACTGTGATCTAGTTGATTAGGGATTATCTAGGCTAACCTATGACAGAACTAGCTTTTTCTTCCTGTATTTTTGCCTCCAAGGTTCACTTAAAACGAATATATATTGTGTCACATCAATATATTGGATTTGTCATGGACAACTTTACATAGACAGAACAGACTAAAAAACAACCAAGTACAAAACACCCAGGGACCGATATTTTGGTTAATTTTGGATTTGCTTGACAAAAAAAAAAAATAGGGTTAGGGATAAGATTTCTGTTTCTTTCTTAATGCCCCTTGTAATAAAGGTCAGATAAATTCTAATGATTCTCATCTACACAAACATATGGATGCGCAATATTTAGACAAGAAAGCTTTTTAGTTTGCTGATCTACAATATTTCTCACTTCTTATACGAACAGAAAATGAAACATGATATACTATGTCTAATTAAAATTCAAAGTAGATCTTTTTTTTTAAAGTAAAAGTGCTGTTTGTTTTTGGTCATTCATCTAACAATTAGAGTTAATTTTGAGAGAATGAAGATAAATACAAAAGACGAGTGCTAATGTTAGTGTTATTTCTCATACAAACAACTAATGATTTGTCCCATACAGTTATAAAAGTGTTCACTGCCCTATTTTTTTTAAACTTTACAACAAAAAAGCTCAGTTTATGTTTACAGGATTTTATGTAATACACAATCACAAGTGGTCCCCAAACAGTGTTGGGGCAGTGATACATGGTTTTGAATGTTTGTGTTGCATTTGCATTCAACGCCGTTCATTCACGAAAAACTGCCTATCCTGAAATTATAGCCACTTTCTGTGGTATGTTTCTCACACGGTTTGTGCATCCAGAAGTGGAAAATGTTTTCCTTTCACTTTGGGAAAACAGATTTAAATTACTCCGATTGAATGATGAGCGTCTGTAAGACATTATTTAATCGTATGAATGTCTTCAATTTACCTGTCCATTCAACATATTATACACTTTCATCAAAACTATTACATAGTAGCTCTGTCTGTTTGTTTGGTGCCATTGTCATGCTGGAAGGTGAATCCCTGCCTTGGTATAAAGTGTCTTGTGGCCTAAGGTTTTCCTATGGGATATTCTTTTATATAGGTTCATCAATCCTTCCTTCAACTAGAAAGAGCTACATGTCCCTACATGCTTTGTGGCATACTTTTAAAGGGGCTTTTCTTGCTTATTTTTCATAAAGGTCAAATTTGAACCAATAATCCAGCGTTGCATGGAAATCTTGCTTTCTTATCTGTTTAATGCTTTCCTCTCCTAACCAATGGGATTAGGTGCAGTTTTTTTTAATAGGCCAAGCATACTTAAAACTTTTCTAAACTGTACTCTTTGAATAGCCTGATGTATCCCGTTTGTGCACCTAATGCTCTATAACAAAAACTTCTGACCTACACACACAGGGAGAACATTGTACAACGTAGAAAATGTTTGTCAAACATCATCAGTAATTTGCTACTTTGCCTCATAGTTTATAATGAAACTTAACTGAAGTGTCTGGGTATACGTAAGAGAATGCAATGCAAGAATGTCCAGTGCATATGGATAATAGTCAATTTTAAAAGGGACTTTGTTGATTTGTAATGGTGTGATCACCGGTTCTTACTATTTGTGTCATGTGAAGCTTGAGCTGGACCTGAATAAACTTACTGATTTTCCAAATATAATTTTTATGATAATTTATGTTTAAAGACTACACATAATACGACCACTGGCCATACGTACACTCTAAATGAAGATGACAATCGGTTAAGGGATTAAAGTTTGTCCATTGGGCTGACTATTCTTTTAGTTGTGAACCAAAGTGTGGCAAAAAAAAATGCTAGAAGTATATGGAGATAAAAAACTATGCATTTTAAGGTATACGAGAAGGAAAGCAAAGCAGAAGGACAAAAAAATGAAAGGGTCACAGAAAAGAAGGATGATAGAGAGATTGAAAGTAGGAGTGATGAGGGAAAAGATGTAAGTGTGCTCTGCCTTGGTCGGTGGCAGTCTGTCTCTGATTTCCATTCATTGTTAAGATGGATGAGATCCCAGCTGGACTCATAGTGGAATGCCGCATTTTTTCCCTTTACCTTTTCCTTGGTTACATTTTTTTCCCCTTTTTTTAGGACCAGGGTGGTTGGGGGCATTGTTTAAAACAGTCTTTTTTTTCAGTGGTCATTATGCATGCACACCTGATCAGCATGTCAGCCTGGCCTCCCTGCATCGCATGATGGAATGGTCCAATTTACCTCTTTCACCTGCCTTGCATAAAGGCAGGCTAAGCACATACCAGCAGGAGCAGGCTATAATGTACATCACATACTTACACACACACATGCATATGCACATTTAGTGGAGTGGAGGTGGGAGGATGGAGTCAAGTGTTAGCGTGCACTATCATACACCAATGCAAATGTGAAAGCATGCACATAGACAATACTGTTTATTTGCAAACTGTGCATGAAAGTGTGTACTTCAACTATATACAAAAACTGAAAGCACACACTCACCTACTGTATTCACACACAGAGGGCTCCTGCGCCATCTCCTAACTGTGTCATGAATTACAGAGTCAAAGTGGAATTCATTAGCAAGTCAAAACACTATTTTTCTGGTACATCTTTTTTTTTATGCTGCTCCAAGTATGGTACCAAAGCAGCCACCGTTATAGAATAATAAAGGTAATCTGTAACTATTGTTAACTGAGCCAAGAATAAGCATTTCAAAGTCTTAGTTTATGGTTATCAACCAAAAAGAGACAATAGGCTTTGTGCATCAGTTTATGCCTCAGAGTTCAAATACAGTCAGTGCCATGTTCATAAGTGATGTTGGAATAGAGCAGGAGATGGCTGTATGCATTGGGGCATCAACTGCAGTAATATGGGCACACACACTATAGAACTTATTCAAAAAAAGTAAAGCTCTGGATTTGCTATTGTTCTACATTTCGAATTATTAATGGTTAGGTGATGTCGATCGTGACTGAAAATAGAAAAATCTCAGGGTCAAAAAGCAAAAGAGAACTTAAAATTCTCATTTCCAGAAGTAAATATTCAAATAAATATATTAGCTAACTCTGTTGTATTTCCAAGTCAAAACAATATACAAAAAAATAATAATAATGATATCACACAACATCAATGAGAAAAGGTTGCTACTCGAGTAGCATTCACCCTCAGAGTTAATGCCAAGTTTGCAGAATTCAGTCCCAGTTCGCTTTGAGAGCTACTGACAGACCCTTATTTATTTGCACTTTAAAAGGGGCACTCTAGGTTTCTAGATGTTTGCCTTACGTGACCTAAAAACTGGATATATACTGCTTAAAAACCAAGTTCTGTTTTAACTAATGATACTAAGAGCTGAAAATAGCTAATGATTTTATTTCAAAACTGGGAAATCTCTTATTTAATCTGTATATGTGTTTAGTTCTGATCATTTTTTTGAGTCTTTTAACTGTAGAAAAATGTGTATGCTCTGGAGAAAATTTTGAATGTCACTAATTTCAAAACAGAACACCTGTAAAACATTCAATATACAGCTGCTCAAATTAATGAAGGAATACAAAATTTCTGTGCGAGTAAAACAGTACTAGGAAACTTTAATAAATATGAATAAGTGATTTGGACATGAAATACTCAGAAAACACAAAGTGTCTCATATTTATTGACTCTCAGAGGTTCCATGACTCAAGGTCAACAAATCCTTTATCATCTGATTTATTTTTTCTTCTTTTATGGCAGAATTGCCCAAGAATGGCCAAGTGAATATGGGGTTTTTAGGTAGTTAGGTTTTTGAGATTAGTATTCAAGAATAGGTGATTGATGGATGGATGTGGATTTCCGCACACAGCCAGGTTTGGTGTCATTGTACCCAATAAAAAAGGTCAAGTACACTAGTACAACTAGTGCTAAGAGGTAGTCTGGAGTACTGTCCTTAACTACAAAAACACAATAAGTTATAGTGAATAATGTTAACATGACTGAAGAATGTCAGCTCTACAAAGAGTTATTTTACTTTGATTAATACAGCATCAAAATGTCACTGCTAAGATGTTCTTTGAATGGCAGCTTGAGTTTAAAATTTCCACTTGATGGGCATTACCTGACAAGCATGATTTCCCCATCACAAAAATCCTTTTATTTTCCACTTACTCTTGTGTAAGTATTAGTCATTGCTGTATCAAAGAATGTCATAGATGTCCATAATTACAAAGAAACTTTATTTTTTACTTCTTAGACGTTGTTACCAGGGCTCATCTAAAACTTCCATGTGAAGCTCAGTTTAAAGGAATCTTTTTAATAGCTTTGATGTCCTTCACCGACGGAGTCATAGAGGTCTAGCCGTTGATGCGCAGTGTGAATGTGGAACGGTTTGTCTACAAGACTGCTGCCATTCAAAGAGGAATTTTTTTATTAGTACTTTTCATCTTAATTCTTTAAACTGTGACCCAAGTCTGCTTTTTCTGACCATCTACAACAGAGCTTTGCTTTTCTAATTGTAAAGCTGGCATATTTCTCACCAGAAAATATCAGTGTCTGCAATTATATTGCGACTTAAAAAAGAAAAAGTTTACACATTTATAAACAATACAGAAATGGTAAACATGGTAAAAAAAACTATTTTGTAACAATTTATTAATTTATTTATTTTCATTTTATGTCATTTACTAAATACCTTCTTTTAAGAAACTTTAATTAATAAGAAACTAAAAATGTTTTATCTTTTCTTAACTCAGTAGTTCTTATACACTTTAAATACATTTATTAGCCTTAAAGGACACACACTGAAGTCAATGGTCTAAGTCAGCAGTTGTGTGAAGAGTTAATATATGAGGAATTTTCCTTATCAAATGCTAAAGATTTCAGGATTCTGAACACAGAAGAAATAGCTCTTTGAGTACATGTTAATCCCACTTATTTCTCATGTTAGTGTATTTAGACAGAATTAGCAGAAACCCTAATTCCTTGGAGAAACAACCTCATTCAGAAAATATATCCAGAGAAGTCACATACTGCACAGTAAAGAAAATAGTGGCATAAAGATGTGAAGTATAAAGGGAGAGAAAAAGGTCAAACAATAAAAGAACTGTTAAAAATGGCTAATAGAAGAAACCGTTATTAAGAAGGACAGCTGATAAGATAAGCAGCTCAGAAGGAGGGGGGAGGAGAGTGAAAAAAAGGGGTGACAGGTTCAAGGCAAAAAGAGGGCAGGGAAGTGGAATTAGAAAGCAATAAGAGCCAATAATAGAACAGGAAAAGAAGGATGAAGGAGGTTAAACAAAGGCCCAGTGGAGCCTCCTCGATATATTTACGCATCTGACTTTAACCCAGCCTGGTCTGCTGGAGAAAGCAGGTGGACCAAAGAGGTCAGCTCATTAACATTCACACACACAGTCATTGCTGTGTTAGAGAATGGTGCTGCGTGAGGTTGCTGATCTTCTCTTCTCAACCACACAGGCATGCCCAGGTGTGTGTGATGTCATGTTACAGAGGTTAAAAAGACATGACCCAACCATGGCACAGCCAGGAGATGGATGTTGTAAGTTTGTATGTATCTCTGTCCATTTATCATAGCTGTGCTCTAGGCCAAGACCTCTGTCCCGGCGTTTCACACAACGGACCACCCTCACCTTGCTTAGCAACACTTCACACACACAAACATATTATGTTTTTCTATCGTCACAAGGACTTTACATCGATTTCTACTCATTTTTAATGTATTTTTATAGACCAACCCTCACCTGTGCCCTAGACCAAACCATAACCACTTTAATTATTTTAATTCAACTAATGCTGGTTCCACTAATGATTCAAGATTTCAAAGTACGAAAGGCATTTATTTTTGACCAGGCACAATGTCTTACCGCAGAATTATACTACCATTACATGTTACCTTACTTAAGGTAAACAAATAGTTTGGGATAACGAAGTATTTTTTACAGTTCTTGGAGACTGACTGAAATAATGGGCACAGATGATGCTGAAAACATTAGTCAAAAAATTGATATAATACAATAAAATATGGCCTGAATATCTGTTTTCACTCCTGTAGACATTGGTGTCCAAAAGCACCTACTGTTTCAGCTGCATGTGATCTTAATATTATCCACACCCAACTTTTCTGTGTCTGTTCACAGGTAAACCTGTGACACTGTGGCCAAGGGTGTTATCAACCACTAAGCCACTCCCTCACCACACTCACCAACCAACTCCCCAACCTCCGGATAGCAGCTCCAGTGTCAAACATGGTAATTGGCATTGACAAGAGGTGTAAACAGGGTGATGGTGGCGGGGCTGTAACTGCCATGGTAATGGTGTAAGCGGAAGGGAAAGAAGGACAGGAGAGCAGGCGGTTAAGACCCACTGTGACAAGGTGCGAAGCAGTCAGACGCAACAAACACATTTCTTTCTTTAGCACACATGTGAATGCTAAGTAAACCTAGAGATTGCTTGAAATAATAAAATGAATCTTAGTATAGCTAGACTTAAATGAATGTTAAAGTCTAACCTCTTCATTGAAGAGGTTAGACTTTAAGAAGGAAAGTGATTACTCGTAGGAGGTTGGCCCCCTGGTTTAATTCAGAACTTTCTACCTTGAAGGGAAAAACCAGGAAATTGGAGAAGAAATGGCGGTCTTTGCTTTTAGAGGAGTCCTTTATCCTGGAAAAACAGCGAGCTTCTGTATAAATTGTTGTAGCAGCATGGATGGTTAATAAAGTGACAAATTAAAGTGGCTATGGAGCCTGATCTCCGTTTGAAGAGTTTTGTTCCAGTTGATCCTTCTTAGCTTTCAAAAAAAATTTCTTCATTTAAGCCTTCAACTTGTATGTTGGATCCAATCCCGGCAAAATTGTTTAAAGTATTTCCTATTATTGTTACCCCCATTTTGGATCTGATTAATTTGTAATTAGTGAATAGCTTTCAACTAGAGGCTCTTAAGGTAGCTGTAATAAAACCCCTACTTAAGAAACATTCTCTTGATCAAGAAGACTTAATAAATTACAGACTCATATCTAATCTAACTTTTTTATCTAAAATCCTTGAAAAAATTTGTTGCTAATCAACTGAGAGAGCATTTGAGGAATAATGAACTATTTGAAGGAATTTCAGTCAGGTTTCAGAGCTCATCATATGACTGAGACAGCTCTCCTTAAAGTCACAAATTATATTCTCATGGCCGCAGACAATGGACTCGTGTCTATTCTAGTTCTGTTAGATCTCAGTGCTGCTTTTAACACAGTCAATCACAATATCCTCATAGAAAGGCTCGAACACACTGTGGGGATCATGGGAACAGCACTAGGCTGGTTTAAATCGTATTTGTCTGATAGATCCCAGTTTGTTCATCTAAATGACCAATCTTCTCCACATTGTGAGGTTACTTGTGGAGTACCCCAGCGTTCTGTACTTGGCCCAATTCTATTTACTATATACATGCTCCCTATTGGTAAAATCATCACACAGCATGGTTTTAATTTCCACTGTTATGTTAATGATACAAAACTGTATTTATCTATATATCCTGATGAATCAGTCAGTTTGGTAGATAACAGGCATGTCTAGATAACAAAAAAATGTGGATGACTTTAAACTTTCTGCTCTTGAACTCTGAAAAGACAGAACTTGTTATCTTTGGATCAGAACCTCTAAAAAAGAAATTGCTAAGTCAGCACATCACCTGGATAGCATCAGGTTGGCGTCTGGTGACAATGTAAAGAACCTTGGTGTTATTTTAGATCAGGTAATGTCTTTCAAGTCCCACATAAAACAGATCTGTAAGATTTCCTTCTTTCACCTTAGGAGTATAGCAACAATTAGAAATATTCTCTCTAAGACAGATGCTGAAAAACTAGTCCATGCATTTGTTACTTCAAGGCTGGACTATTGTAACTCTTTATTAGCAGGAAGTCCACAAAATCCAGTTAAAAGCCTTCAGTTGGTCCACAACGCTGCAGCAAGAGTTCTGATGAAACTTAAAAAAAGAGATCATATCTATCCAATTTTAGCTTCCCTTCATTGCCTCCCTGTCAAACTTAGAATAGATTTCAAGATTCTTCTTTTGACATATAAAGCCCTCACTAATCAAGCTCCATCGTATATCAGAGATCTGATTACTCCTTATGTCCCTAACAGAGCACTTTGCTCTCCGACTGCAGGTTTACTGGTGGTTCCTCGAATCTCTAAAAGCAGAATGGGAGGCAGATCTTTTAGTTATCACGCTCCTCTCCTGTGGAACCAACTTCCGGCTTTAGTCCGTGAGGCAGACACCCTGTCTAGTTGTAAATCTAGGCTTAAAACATTCCTTTTTGATAAAGGTTATAGTTAGGAAGAGGTAGAGAAGACAGCCTAATCCGGTTGGGGGAGGAAATCAGTCTTGACAGATGGTTCTCCTTTGGTCTACCTTCTTCATGTCTCACTCTATAGGGTTATTTAAGTTTTTTTATAGTTCTGCTGCTATAGGCTTAGACTGCTGGAGGACAATCTGACCACTCTCTCTGCTACTTTCTTTCTCTGTCCAATCTACTGAGTTACAGTTATTTCAACCTTGTTAACCTCTTGTTTTTATCTTAGTGTTCTCCTCTCCATAGTAACCACACCTGGTCTGGCGTTCTGTTAGCTGAGACAGCTTCTTGAATGAGAACATGGGCTGAGATAATTCCAGTGACGCTCTACAACTGCTGCTATGAACTCTCTTTTTTCAGTATCCTGTGTTTTCAGTATCTAATTTAGTTTTCTGTCTCTTCAAACCCCCAGTCGGTTGTGGCAGACGGCTGCTTGTACTGAGCCTGGTTCTGCTGGAGGCTTCTTCCTCTCCACTGTCACTACATGCATGCTCAGTATGAGGGATTGCTGTAAAGTCAACGACAACACAAGCCATTGTTTTGGTCTGCTGATTCCAGAAGAGTGACTGCTGCA
The DNA here is from genome assembly GCA_032876305.1 of Orestias chungarensis. Lineage (NCBI taxonomy): Eukaryota > Metazoa > Chordata > Actinopteri > Cyprinodontiformes > Cyprinodontidae > Orestias > Orestias chungarensis. Next base: position 878,174 of record JAVLVB010000251.1, on the reverse strand, counting down.
AGTCAATGACTCGATGCAATCTGCTGGGGTTCCTTAGATTGGAAACTTTTTCAAATTGATTTGTTTATGATGTATCTTTGATTTTAATTGATTTTCTTGTAAAGTGCCTTGAGATGACATCTTTTGTAAATTGGTGTTATATAAATAAGCTGATTCTTGACTGATCTTCATCAAATTACATCCTTAAATGTCACAATATACATAGTATTAGTAACAATTCACACATTTTGTCTTCCTGGTGTTGGTAATATCTAAAATAATATTCTAAACTGCAATTGATACATACATGCAGCAGTGCTTACATCCGGACCGAACATCCTATAAATTTTCTAAATTGGTTGAATTTACTCTTTACACCATTCAAATGTAATGATTTTAATGTCTATTGGTGTGGAAAAGTTGAGGTGTGCTCTATATACGTTGTATGGTAACTGTGTCCTATGACTTGGGTCTCTGTTAGACATAAGGTAATTTTAAAAAGAATAACCTTGGCTGTTGAGAATGGTGATGGTAACAGTATAGTACTAATAGATTTTATTATAATTATTGTTATTAGTTATTTAAACCAGGATTTTCTGCCACCCCACTCTTAAAGGTGCTATTATCTCTGTTTCAAAATTAGCACACCCGGAAAGTTAGAACAAATATTTCCAATGTTGTTAGTTATAGTTTCTAAACCGAGCTTTTGACTTTGGTAATGTATTAAAACAGTTGCAAAACATTAAATAGAATTAAAAACAAATAACAACAAAGTCCCAAGATAGAACTTTAACCCAGAAAAAGAATCTGGTAGAGAGCAAGTATTTTTTTCATTTATTAGATACTTTGGTTAAGTGTTGTTGAGAGAGAATATAAAATGTTTTAATGTGGTTATATTTTTTGCGATTTTAGTTTGTCAAATTTAAATAAGTGTCAGTTAAAATAGCCTACAGATTATTGCAGATCCAATTGAGTAACTAAGATTATGACCAACGGCTCTGAGGCAATCCCTCCTCAGAAACAAGGTTGTTGATTTTGGGACCGTGAATATATTTCCAAACCAAAAACTGTTGACAAACAATAATTAATAGGTTCTTGTTTTGGAACACAATGACAAAACAATACTGTGGAATTATTATACAGCACGACAAAAATGAGAATCATCACAGAAGTTGAGAGCACACTTGTTTTTACCCAAGTTTAACCCATTTAATATTGTTTTTAAATACATTATTACTGTAAATATTTGGCATATTTCTTCAATAGCTCCCAAGTCATGTGAACAAGTTAATAAAAATGAGCCCTACATTGTTTTTGTAGATAGCACAGATGAGGTATCATGTTGTTCAATGTCATCAAACACAGGTTTAACCCTGCATGAGTTACAGAGTAATATGTAGTAAAGTAACATCAAAACAAAGCTTACTTCCTGTTTAAAGGGGGCGGTGCTTAGTGACGCCAGCATAGTCGATGTGAATGTGATTAGAGCTGCTCTATTATGAAGCACAGAAAGTTTCTTTGAGCCATGACCTTGCTTGTGTAAGTTATTCCACCTCGATGCTTTATGGCGATGGGTCAGATTTGGAAGCTTAGCCACGCCCACACACTGTGATGTAGCTAAAAGCTTTTCGTCACTTTTGCTCTTCAATGCCTTAAGACTGTGCAGAGTGACTGTGAAGTCTCCACGTTCAAAGCTGTCAGAGAACTTTGTTCAGATACAACGTGTGTAAAAGGGAGAAAATGGCAGCTTAGGTCCAAAACGACTGACTTCCTTTGGGATGTGGAACAGGTCTCCAAGAGACTTTTTTGTAGGTCATGACAAAACACACAATTATGCCAAATTTCATGGTTGTTTGTCAAAGCATGGCTTGGGGCTGTTTTTAAAAGATTTCTAAGGGGCGATGTGGAAGCATTGTTTCACGTTCATCAAATATTGGACCACACACTTGTTGGGGGCTCGATAAGGATTGATCCGAGTGAGTTTGGTGCATCTGGGCTCCAAACTATGGAATTTAGACCCAACGACGTGAAGTCTGACTTGGCCAAGCCGCCACGGCCACGGCGTTCACCAAAAACTGTTGGTGCTTTAAAGCAAGTTAGACCAAAATGTTGTGTGTCTTTTCCCCCAACACCATGTTGATTAGGTGAAGTGGGCCAGAGATTTAGCTTTCCAAAAAAAGAAAGCAACTCTCTGTTATGAGGGGGCGTGGCTTATATGACATCATCTTATGACCACATAGGATCGTCAAGCATCCAACATGGATGACTAATACCAACTTCGGTGCAAATTGACCTTTTTATGTGAAAGTTATAGCTGCTGGAAAATCGTGGCGAATATGCTAACTTTGAGACCTGGTCCCGCCCCTTTAACATACTCAAAAAACAAAAAAATATTTTGATGCGTTTTAATCCCCAATGTTTTATGTGCATAGTGACCAAGTTTGAACCTGATAGCTCAAAATCTCTAGGAGGAGGTCGTTTGTCCAAGCGACTTTTTTTCTTGTTTTAGGGGGATCTACCGAGTTTCAGCTCTGTAGGAGTTACGGGTTGGTGTTAGGGGGCGTGCTAGAGTGGTTTGGCCACATCCATTTTTTGTTCCATTAAAAAACTGAAATTTGAGGTGGGGCACAATTTTGGGTGAAGTTTGGTGAGTTTTGTATATGTTTAGGCCTTCAAATTAGCGAAACGGGATGCGGGGGAATAATAATAAGAAGAAGAAAAAGAAGAAGAAGAAAAAATAAACCAAACAGATACAATAGGCCTTCGCAGCGCTTAGCTGCTGGGGCCTAAATATATAGTTCCAAAAGTTTTTCCACATGATTGTTTAGACAGCATAGCACAGAAATACACACACATTCTGAAAGCCCCATCAGAAAAGTGCTGAAGTGTGGAGAAACTTCTGCATCCATAGTAAATGCAATGGACAACGTTTGCCTTAATGTGTGGGGACATTGTAGAGGATTGTCCTCTCATGAGGTGTACTGTAAATGTTTTGCCTTGCATTAATGGCAAACTAAATCAACTTCCTGTCCACCTGCTGCCCTCAGCCACAGCACACAGAGATGTCCTCAAAAATTTGATGGGAATGGGAGGAAAAAAATTCTGATGTGGGAATATGCTGGACACTTACACACAGACACTCATACACACATATTATACCTTTTTATCTTTACAAGAACTTTGAGTAACCATTAGCCATACATGCCTACCCCTACACATTAGTCCTAAAACGTACCTTTAACCTAATGACATTCATTTATCTCATGGGAGCAGTGGCTCTAAGCACCATGAGAAGTACTGGGTCCTCACAATGTAGTATTCGTTGGGAAAATTTGCCTTTTAAGATGGGAAATTATACAACACACAAGCACACACACACACACACACACACACACACACACGCACACACGCACGCACACACACACACACACACACACATACACTCAGCAATAGTGACTATGACACATTTTGACAGCTTGCAGTGGTCCTGCCCAACCCCCTCCCCACTAACCTTTTCATCTTTATCCTTCAGCAGTGTTCCCTTTATGTTTTCTGTCAACACATTAAACACTCATAACTAAAACACTTGTTTTATTTCCCAGCACGTCTCTCAACTTTTCATGAAACTGTGCAAACTAAGTACAACGTCGTTCATCTTTCCTGTGTATTAAGAATGGAAATGTACTATATCTACTTTACATTACTGAAGAGTTTTCTTAATTGCCTTAAAGGTCATTCTTTTCCTGAGTACTGTGTGCTTCAGACACACAGATTTAGTGAATTTATATGTGAAAGCTGAAGGTACTCCTTATTTCTATATGTTCAGCTGTGGTTCAGTTGGTTCTCCCAGTCACATGTCCTTGCAGGTCAGACACATGCAGATTCAGAAAAAGTGCTGGTAAAGTAGACAATGAATGCTTAAGCAATGTCATTTTAAAAATGAATGCATTTCATGTCCTTATTTGTTTCATCAAACTTTATTGATCTTTTCCTTCTCCCGCTCTAATAAACTTGACACTCTCTATCAAAGGTTTTAAGATTATCTTTGATTTAAGACTTCCTGTACATTGTTTTGTCTAAAAATGACTAAATTCCTTTTCTACTAGTTGTTCCAAAGTGTATGTGCTTCTCAATATTTTTGGAAAATAGTATAGTGGACTGTAATTGAACAGTTGTCCTGACCAGTGAGAATAACAAGATTTATACCTAGATCGATTAATTAGAAAATGTTTGATGCTGCTTATTTGCATTGGGATGCCTTTATGTTAGAATGAAGGAAGATCAATACATATGACAATCCCGTTCTTCCTTCTGCTTGAAATGTTTGTCTGGTTGTAATATGAGTGCGCAAGTATGTTATCTATACTTGTATATGGCACTGTGTATGCAATAATGGTTTGGTTATTAATATCAATAATGCACTTTCATTCTTCAGAAACATGGAAAATGACAATGTTATGTTTTTGTGGCCTTTTTGTTTCTCTGGGATAACACATACAAAGTTTTAATGATAGCAGATCCACCAAAGTGCTTTATTATTATTTTTACTTTTAAGACCTTCAAAAAAAGTTAAATATGATCAGAGCAAATTTTCTAAAAAGCAGTCATTACAAAGTGTTCCACTGCACCCATATTGACATTTACAAGAAATGGATAAAGTAAAAAGATTGTGCTAATACATTCTTGTAGGAGATAAAAGGATGACAAAATTGATGTTCCATCCATCTGTCTAACCATCCATCCATCTATCTATCCAGAGCATCTGGTCAATCTGGTGTCAAAGATGTCCTATACTGCCAACACTATCAGCAGTGTTAATGAAGAACAACTGTATGTAAAACAAGTTAGCTTATGTGCAAAAGTATTTCTACCTATAATCTGTTGCGAAGAAAACTGTGTAAACGGAATTTAACATTACATTTAATGGCAATACATTATATAATTAGAAGCAGCACAGCGTATTTGGGAGTTTTAGAATATGTCCTGAATTCACATTTTGTTTAATTTTGTATAATTATTTTTAACTGCTGTTGCATCATTCTTACCAGGAGTTGATGGTTTGGACAAATAGCTTATGTAAGTAATCAGCTATGGGCCACTTACCCAATCTACCCGCTTAAACCTCTTCACCATTTGGAAGTGACTGGTATTAATCTCTGGTGGCCAGTATATGAAGGACAGGGCACACCTTCGAACCAGTTTGTCAGTCACAGGGTCAGCACAAGAAACACAACAAATTAACAAGCTTTTCCTTTTAACTAAGAAAGTAATATTGCCAATATTAACTCTGGAACACTAAGCAGGCCTTGAAATCTTAAAAAGACAGAGAGGTAACTTAATTCATTACTGTTTATTCATTCTTTTACTGAGCTCAAGGTAGACATTGACTTGCCCGGTCCTTGTGGTATTCCACAAAAACTGCAGGATAACTCTTCAACTAGCACAAATGGACTATTGTTGTCTTGCTTTAGACTAAAACAAAACCAGAGGGATGTTTACGTCATAAGATGAGACATTTGCAACCTCTGAAACATCTTTCACTGTATTATTTAGCATACTGAACTCATCCTCTATGGAGCACCGGCACAGTGTTTTCAAACTAGTCTCTTTTGGCCAAGCTAGCCTTTGTGATCTCCACCATAAACACAAATTTGTGTTTTCTGTTGTAAAGATACTTTTTGTATTGTTTTTTTAAGGACATAAAAAAATGCCTATCACCTTATTCAGACATGGTTTTGATGACTGTCTTTTTGAATTGTCTTAATATCTGGGCATCGATGTAATACAAGAAACGGTCATAATTGTTTGGCTGCACGCACAGTTTTTAGTCCATTCTCAATGTATGAAACACCTGACAATAGCATGAAGAACAGTAACAACCAAAAACGTTTCCGTTGTATAGATTAAACAAAGCTGCATGAGTAAACACACCTCTGTTCTGTATGAAGTTGTCCCTGACACCCAGAGGCCTCATCATCTACTATGATCCTGACCGTGATGCATCGACCTGAGCCTGTGGCTCAAGTCAATAAATCCATCCTTCCTCCTCTGACTCCACTTCATCCTTCTTTTTCTTCTCACTCTCCAGTGACCGGGGAGGTGAAAGGTGTGCTGAAAAAGAGGAATGAACACATCATGGCAAGGTCGTACAGTGTCCAAAACTCTGGGATATAGGAGCCAAAGCTGTGAAAAGATGAAGGGGAAAAAAATGGGAAAGGGGTAGAAGAAGGTAAAGAAGATAAATAGGAGATGTGGTATATTATTATATTGTTTAAGAGAACAACACAACCTTTTTTTCCCAAAAAGTTACTGAAACCACGTTGTTGCTGAGCCTAACATTTACATGAAAACAACAATGTCCAAAAAAGATGAGATTGAAAGGTAAGTTTTCTAAAAGCAGTGCCAAGTTTGAAAGTCTTCATAAATGCTTCACCTCTAAGATTTTCCGCATTGTCAATTTTTAACTGGTACATTTTCACTGAATTAAGTTCTAGCAATGGTACAACAGAGAAGATAAATGTTTTGTTACGTATGCACAGCAGTCAAAACAACCAAAACAAAATATTTCTTACATTACTAAAGACTAAATAAATAAATTAAGGATGAGGAAGCTTTCAGGTTGGCAGAATCTACCACTTGCTTTCTTCCAGATGTTGTAGAGTAGAATAAGGGAGCACTAGGTGCATTTCTAACATTGGTTTGGCGTAAAGTGGTTAAAATTATATCGTCAGATAATTTTGTGGTGGCTGTTCATGAAAACAATAAAAGAAAAAAAATTATTTCAGAGAAATCGTCAGAGTAAAATCAAAGACAATATTTATACAGTTGACAATCTTTTTATTAAACGGGCATTTTACCCATACAAAAATTCCCCTTGTATATAAAATTTACAAACAAACGAAACTGCAAAAACTATACTATAAGCAAAAAATTGTTTGAGCAAAGGATTACAGTTAAATTGTGGTGCAAAACTAAAAGAAGCATTTTAAGCCTTATTCATCAAGAATTTATCCAGATTTTATTGATAACTAAAGGGTACAACCAGAAGAAGAAAAAAGCGTCAAGCTATTTGCTTTTAAATACACTGTCTAAGTCCAGTAGTTCTTTTTCAAAATCAGGATTTCTTAAACTGATTAGAATTCAGGGAAAAAGATACAGAACTGAAAATAGGGTGAGCTTTCAATGTCTTGGTTTTGGATAAAAAAGTTCAAAAATATATATCTACATTTACAAATCCGCGCTGAGTAGTTAATCATCTGCTGCATAAACTGCATCATTGCGATGAGGACCTGTGCCTTCTGCAACAAGAATTTGTGATTCAAAAAATGACATGCATGCACCGTCTCACACAGCCTGGACATAAGGATGGGGGCTTAGCCAACTTCTGTGAGTCGTCCCGACTTAACTTGAGCTCCAGACCAGGTCTTAATATTCTGCCGGAGTGGCGGAGCTGCTCTTCTGCACGACCAATCCCATCGTCAAGTCAAATTTGCATTAGCAAATGGGAAAGCAGTGACGGCCTGTTTGTTAATCTGATCTTTGTTTACCCAACACTCTTGTAATCCACTTTTAATTAAATAGCCACCCAAATATGTGTGAGCAGCAGTTTGACTTTGTCTGTGCCCACATTGCCAGACGAAAGAAAGAATGAAAGAAAGAAAGAAAGAAAGAAAGAAAGAAAGAAAGTATTATCTAAACTCCTTGCTGTGAGGGTCTTGACAGATGTAGTTTTGCAGTGCGCACATTTTCTGAGTTTTTCAATGAATTACTTTCCTTTTTCAAAGACTCACACAAACTGTACGTATGAATGTATGAAGAAATTACACAGGTCACCTCTGGAGATCCGGCTTATCCCATTGTCTGGTCAAATATCTAATTCTAACCTCACAATACATTTGTATATCCCATCTGTCATAAAGTATTGGCTGTGTAGTGTGAATAAATCAAATACCGCACACACCCATGCATGCCAACAGACTTTGAAAAACACTTACTGGTCATAGCAACCACCCACCGACCATTTCTCTCTCACACGCAAATAGAAACACACACAATGTACACAATGTGGAAGCATAATGTCCTTTATCTATTTATAGTTTATGCCATCCAAGCCCTGATAATCCAAGCAGATACCTGGTAGGCAATTACATCGTCCTGAATTCGTCTGCAATAAAAATGCACCGCCAATAGAAAAAGAGGAGGTAAATAACAAAGCTGGGTGAATGAAGATGGCCTGGCTTGCACTATTCATCCCCAATAAGTCAGCCCATACTGACACAATACACATTGTCATTCAGATGCACCCTCACTGCTGTTTTTACATGGAAAAGGAACCATTCGTGGGGACATTGTGTCTCTATCTTTGCACTAAAGATGACATCACATTGTCGTAATCCCTGAAGTATTTACAAGAAACTTGCTTTTTAGTAATTTGTGGATGTTTTCAATCAGGTTTGTATTCATGAGATATTGAATGAAAGAAATATGGGTGCAACAGAGATTCTGGTGATTGTACATAATATGAGGATTTAAGCTTTAGAAAATTAGACATATTTACTCAAACGTGTTTTTTTTACCACATCGTGGTACTAAATAACAGATGACTGATGATAACTTCTATCGTATTCTAAATGTTATGACAGTAAGCCATATGTAGCTCTCGGAGGCAATTTGTTGCACAATCGAAGGGAGATTTGGCCCTCATACTAAAGCTTTAACACGGAAGGACACGTTTATCAAATGTTAACAGAGATTCAAAAGACAACATGATGAAAACAAACGAAAAAGGAGGTGTGCAATTTTGAGTATAATAAGTTTTTGTCTTCAATTAACCTTTTTCTTTTTTTATTCCATCATCATCACTGCCCTAGATTCGACGAATGACGGAGGTGCCTTAAAGTTTGCAAACTGTAGTTTTTCAGACAGCTCTGCTGAAGTGCATAGGATCCTTCAGTGGTAACGGTTTGTTGTAGTCCTACACAATAACTTTTGAAAGGAATTAAATTGTAATCGATTTTCACTTTATCAATATTTCTTGCTCTAATCCTCAACACTAAGACGAAGCATGCCTACGTTTATGTTTACGCCTTCTATCCTTTATTTACATGCTTCCATGTTATCACATGTAGTTATGCATTACCATGTCTTTTCCTGTTAAATGTATTACTTTTACCTTTTATTTTTACAATTTATTGGCTAATTAATTAACACTGTAGCTCAGAAAAGGATATTCAGATGACCTAAAACTGATTACAAGGCATATGCTCAACCACAAAGGAGCTCACTGCATACTACTTGACTTACTTCTTTTTTGGAACAGCTACACCCACCTTGCTGTGGTGTCTGAAAATCTTCTAATTAACTGAAGGAAGTCTATAAGAAGCATTGGGCTTTCCTAGACCATGGATATTATCCAGTGTCTAATTTTTCTCATAAGGCTGCAGTCATAAAGGAGGAGCGAGGCACTGATACACCCACTGTTCCGGGGAGAGAGTATTAAGGGGAGATTTAATAGAGGCGTGAGTATGGACAGACTCATTATCTTTCTATTAGCCCTGTCTCTGCCAGCAGGGTTATACTGACTTCTATTAGGTTAGTGGTCAGATACACAGTCGCATGCACCCATTTACAAAAGAAACTGGTAATACAGGCTAATTTACTGCAAAGCTGTAATAGTACAAGCAAATGAGTGTCCCCTTAATGTGATTTACGAGGCCAGGATAGGACTTCTTATGCAAACTGGTGAGGAAAGTTCCAAAAGAAGTGCGAAGAAAACATTACTATTAGAACATGTTGTAAATGAGTGTTAGGTTTCTGTCGGATTTTTCACCAGTGTTTATTATTTGTTTTGCAATAACACCGACAATGGCTCACTTCCTTTATTATCACACAGCTTTGTCTACTAATGCAAACAGTGTTAAAAACATTGAACAGATACTGGTGGGTTCAAATCGGGTTCCTACACAGTACGGAAAAGTCCGCCCATCTTCATAACTATCCATCCATTTCTCTACCTGTCCATCCTTCAATATGTCATCCATCCATCCAACCATCTTTTTTCCGTCATCCAATTCCTTCATCTGTTTGTTCTTCGAACCACCATCCTTCCATCTGTTGATCTATCATTAATTAATCCACCCATCTGTCCAATTACTCATACCTCCTTCATCACTCTGTTTTCATCCAGCCAAACGTTACCATGGTCTTTCAATCAATTATATGCCCTGCAATTAGCTTCATCATTGTTCTGATGTTATTTGCAACAAAAAAAACAAATAAAACAAAAAAATATAAGTTGATGAAGGGAGATTAAAATGTTCTGCTGAAGCATCATATTTATATATATTGTTTTAAGAGTAGCATTTTCCTTATACAGACATGTTACACTGCACAAGTGTAAACTTCCGCTGTAATTTTCTTTTATATATCCCGAATGCCCCCTTATTGTGTGTCTAACTGAATTGTAAATACATGTATATGTATATTACCCATTAATAAATAAAGACAACATTTTTTATTAATGAAGTGGAAAATGTGCTACGCTAAGGCATCAATCATTTAGCATAAAAATTGTGTCTATGCGGCGGGCGATACTGTCCAGAGGGGGATAAATTTAGACCTGTTAAACAGGGAGCACTCTGAGTTTTTACGTAAACAATTATGGAAGCTTCAGTGTTAATTTATGTGCGATCGGTGAAAATAAGAGAGGCAAGGTTTTGTGTGAGATGCTGTAATTATACGATAGAGGTAAGAAAAAACGAACTGAAAAGAGGATGGAGGATTGAGAAATAAAGAGATGCAGTGGCAAGTGGAGCAGGATGAAGGGATACATTAGTGAGGGGAGAGACATGTGGGAAGATTGTGTTAACAACAGGCATATTAATGAGGCAATATGAATCACACTGATTACAGCAGCAATTAAAGATCGGTCGAGTTGCAGCATGTGGCAGAAGGAGGGATGAAGGGCAAGGAGAAAGGTAGGGAGGCCATTATGTTTCAGTGAGATTTTTAAACAAGGTCTTCATTGTATTCTTTAGTATCCTATTTTATCTTCCTCAGTTTATCGTTAAATTGTTTGCTTGCATTCTGAAATTCAGAATCACTGCAATAATTTTTATGCAAAGTTAAATCCAATGCATAGATTTTTCTCGGAAACTTTGCATTCTATGCCTGCTCATATGGCAACTTTACTGAGAAACCCACTGTGAGTTTCAAGTCCTTTTGTACAAAAACTTCAACCTTGATTTAGGGTCCATAACAATGTAAAGTGGAAAAAAGCTTCTTTTTTTTGTTTGTTTGTCAGCTCCTGCAATAACATCATATTAATTTATATGTTTCCCCACAGAATAATGATTTCCAAAGGTTTTTTTCATTTGTTCTTTTTTGATGATTCATGTGGTGTTTCACACCCATGGTGACCTACCTAGCCTATAACCCATCCATATTTTATACATGTATAGTATCTTTTAAGTGTACACACTATTTAAAAAGCAAGATTTGCATGATATGATTTTCATTTCGTTTTTCAACTGTAATTTTATTTTCAATTATTAAAGGGTACCTGTAGTTTAGATTTTTTGAAGCAAACTTAAGTGAAGTTATTATCCTTCTCTGTCGCAGAATGATCTAATGTCACTATGAGTTTTTCAGAAAAGTACTTCTGCACTACTCTGTATCATTGCACTTCATCAGATGGTTTCTGGGATCAGCTGATTAGGAGTTTGCCAGGCTAATTTTCTCTAACAAAAGCAAGACTATGCAACCTGGAGGGCACTGAAACATTTTTGATGCTGTAGCAGATATATATCCAAACTTAATTCATCATGGAACTGCTGGTCTGACAAAGTAAGAAAACGTGAAGGATCATCATACAAAACAAATCCATCCATCCATTCGTTTACTGTATCTATTTATCTATGTGTAGATATTAGTTATTTCCTTTAGCAGGTGTCTACATTTACTCGTATTAACTTTGTTATCCGTTTTACAGACTTCAAACAACAGATTTTACTTTCCTTGGAATGGCGACATGTCCGGTGTGCACCCCCGCCTCTCAGCTGATTTGCACTGGAGATAGGCACCAGCAGACTCCACAAGAATAAACGGGTTGGAAACTGAATGAATGGATAGATGGATTTAACTTTCCTGCTTGTAATTTATATGTAAGCAAGCAGAGTATATTCTTTTGGCTATATTGGAATAATCTACTGTCCATCATTGTAAAAGACAGAAGGTATCTTGATGTGTGCAACTCTCAGATGTTACGGAGTCATGCACTGGTCAATGCTTTACAAGCTCAGCTGTGGTCTGGGAGTAATTTCTTTTTTCTGCATACATATGCACAAGAACAAACAGATGCAAGAAAAGTTAACAGAGAAAGTGCAAGTTTGTGCAATTGTGTAGTTTTGGTTATAAATGTCATAAGGCAAAATCTTCTGACCCACATAAACAGACGACTCAGGAGTTGAAGTAATTTAAAGTTTATTGATGGGTTGTGGAATGTTTGTCCTGAAGGGGATCCGGAGGGGAAGCAGCAAGGCGGCGGCAGGGGGAATGGCTGGAAATGACGCGGGAGACCGGGCGGCTTCTGGAGTGGAGACCGAGATGGTGAACTGAGGCTGAGGGGAGTTGAGATGGTGAGTGGAGGACTTACTTGGGGCTGAAGATAGGATGACGCCAGGAGGACTGAGAGGGCTTGAGTTTCAGAGTGATCTTGGGTTGCTTGGTTGTCCAGGAGGTTCCCGGAAAACAGGTGGTTCTTGCTGGAGCGGGCAGATCGAGCTGAGCAGGAGAAGCGGTGACCAAAGCTGAGGAGGATGATCAGAATGCGGCAACTGAAGAAGGTGAGGCAATGATTCTCTGGTGATCCTGGAAACAGCTGTGGAGAAGGGGAGTATGGTTTGAGGCACGGAAAAAACTCGAGAAAGTCAAAGAACTAGGAAACACTAGAGAATAACAAGAAAGAACTTGAAACACTAGAAGGTTGGCGCTGAGGAACACAATGTTACCGGTAGCAACGTAACACTCAGGCGGTTAGTTGTGGTTTCACCACTCCTTAAGTACTGCTCAACTGATTGTGGGAATGCAGAGCACCTGTGCAGAATTGCGCAGGTGAGGCTGACGCCCCAGCCAGACTGGAACTCTGGCAACCTCCAGTGGACAACCTAAGGAGAAAAACTCAAAACCCTGACTAATGTGTTTTCAAAAGTTCCTACATATGTTTGTCCAAGTGTGTTTGCATAGACTTGTTCTAGACAGTGTTAATTGTTCTAAATAGGTAGTAACTTGGCTGGCCCATCTGGCCCCAGATCACACAGAGGGTTCACTGTCTGGAAGAAACATATCTTTAGAGATTGGAATATACTGTACAATTCATATCATTAGTTATTCCTGCCAAAATATTCAGCGTTTTTAAAGTCATATAACTTCATCAAGCTTTGGTTGCTGTTGACATCTGTTAGCATCAAATACTTCTCAGCAACACTAATGGATAATGTGTTCAAAGTGATTTTTTTAAGGTAAAATGAAAGACATGAAAATTAGATAGAAGAAATGCGTAGCAAAATCACTTAAAAATTAATCATTGAACTTAGAAATAGAGAAAAAAGCAAGTTTACATATACTTTTGTGAAAAGAAATTTCCACTGAGCAGCATTTCTTTGTAAACAAAAGTCTTGCTGATGTCACAGGAGAATGCAACGAGCAGTTTGACGTGATAATGCAGCAATGAAAGCTCAAATATCACTAGTTATAACAAGTGCAGGTAAAACACCATCTGTCAACTCACAATACATGAATACAGTATATGGGCTGCAGCAGCAAAAGAAAACCCCTGATTCTACTCAAATCTGCTAAGGATAAAGAATCAAGCCAACAATTCCCCTGAGATTACCGAAATTGGAAAGCTTGGAGAAAAATACCTATCCTGATGAATCTGAATTTCAGCTGCAGTCAGGTCAACCGCGGTGCTACTATTGGGCCTTGGTGGGCCTGGGCCCACCCATTTTAGGCCCAGGCCCACGGTCAAACACAGCATTAGTTGTCACTCTAACAGTTCATCAGCCTGAGGAAAGCTTTGAGTTAAAGGTTCACAACCAATCAGCAGTTGAGCCTAGCCACAGGCTGCATCGTCACCAGCAAGTGATTCAATGAAATTAATTACATTAATTTGACACGCAAGCTTTTCAAGCAAGCAATGAATGAGACAGACACAGATCATAGGTAATATGAAATGCATATAGGACAAAACCAAGCAAATTTGCTTTTTTTCATATAGCTTCACAAAGAAGCACGATGAAACTTCTGTGATATTAAATACGGTTAAGAGTGACGTCAACCTACCATCCAATTCGGCCGCTCTCTCCCCATCAAGTCCGCACAAGAACCACACAGGTAGACTAATGAGTCACTGTACTCAGTACCGCAAGAAAGCACAGAAACAGAGGGGAAGGGGAACCCTTGTGTTTTTTTGTTTGTTTTTGTTTGAGGGGCGGGTTATTTTAACAGGCCCATCCAGTTTTCTTCACACATTGTGGGCCACTGTCTAATAACTCTCCAATAACTATTGATTAAAAGCTACATCCAACATATGAATCCTCTGACAGGTACTTGTAGCTGGAGTTCAAACCACCTCTAACTGCTTTTTTTCTATATTTAAAACATAGTTATATCAAAACACATACACAGACAAAAAGCAATGATGAGACATACATACATTTTCTAGCACATTCTTTCACACACTGAAAAAAACCCAAATTGATATTCATTAATATTGATATGGGAAACAGAAAAAAAAACTGCAAGATTACCTCACATAATAAACACATCAATTGAAAAAATCCAAACAGGCAAGATACATATGAATTTTGCTCATGATTTTAGTTTGGCACATTGTGCATTTCTACCAAACCATTTAGTGATTTTAGCCCAACAAGCAAAGCTGTAGCAGTCTGAAAAAACAACAAACTTTTACAATAATGCCTATTAATTACGGTTTTCCTGTAAAGCATTTTACATTACTCTGTGTTTTTTTTTTGAACATCTTTCATTGCAGTGTCCTAAAGGCTTACGGCTCCAAATATATCTTTACGTCCATCTGCGCCAGTTGGTTATTCTTAATCGCTGCACTGTGTGTTTTATTCTGTGTGTGTGTGTTTTTCTCTCTGTGTTTGTGATTTCACTCACGCTACGTACTGCTATGGATAAAACGAATCATCAGCTACACTTGGCTCAGGCGCTTGTCTCTGTGGTATACACCACGATGCCAACATAAATGGCAGTGGAGGAGTCTAAATGTCACTCATGCACACAGAGACACACATGCAGAGTTTTGAGGGATAAGACTTAATGCGGTACCAAAGGGCCATTGGCATGGACTGTTAGCCAGTCTGGTATGTGGTCTAGGGTGAGTGGGGAGGTGCTGGCTAGTCTGACAGACCACCAGACATGACATAGTGTACTCTACTTTCTCCTTTACTGTCTGTTTGAGCTTTGCTTTCATCCATGTGCACAGGCTTCCTTCTAAGATCTGTGAATTACTTGTGTGACAATTTAAGCTGTTTGGAAAAGTATCACAAAAGGAGCTTGTACTAACAGGTTTTGTCTTTTCATAAAACATCACAAAAAAAGTGCTTCCTGAATAAATTCAAAGAAGCAATGTTCGGTATTGTTGACCTTGAAACTACTTTGCAACAGGTACATAGCTATAAAATCGTAGTTTAAGTCCTTCTTTTAGTGTCAAAATATTATAAAGTCTTTAAAAAAAAGAGATGAAACCTTTCGAGTTATGGGAATTTTTTCTCAAGATTAGTAAAAAATAATAATAATATTACAGAAGTGTGATGTTATGGCCATGCTATGGTCATGTAATGGCCTACACAACCAAATGTCTGACTTGACAGTTGTCTAGCAGACAGTCATTAAAGCCCTCCGCTAATAAGGTAAGGCACGACAAGGTTATGAAGCTGACTGGTCACTTGCAGCTATATTCAGCCATAACAATGGGAAATGTAGTGGAAGTTAAAAGTAGTGACTGAAATATGCAACATGAATAACCACACCACTTATTGTGGCTTTCAAATGAGGTTGCGCTATAGAACGTAAATTAGACTCTGAGAGAGAATAAACCAAAAATTGTTTTAAATATTTATATTAAAAACAAACATTCAACAGTAAGCTTAGATTATTCACCTGAAACAAATTGGCAGTATTAAAGCAGCCATATTCTCTTTGGCTTGAATGAAATCCCCTGTTTCACAAATAAGGTACTTTTGTTTTTAATGCAGCATCTGGCAGAAGCAACTACTACCCACACCACTGAATCTATGTGGTAGTTTATCTGATGTCTTTTCTGCCCCTACATTTAAGATTAGTCTGGTGGGCAATGCAAGATGCAAGACTTAGCTGGTTTGGCGTATCTCCCAGCTTCGCCAAGAGATGACAAACGGTTCCACCAACGGACTGGAGTAAGAGAAGAGAGAGAAATGAATGTGTAGTACATGTGAAAAAGGAAACAATTGAAGATGGATCAGCAGAGTTAAGTGAAAGAGCAGAGCAGACATAACATGCTTCCTTGATAAACATAGGAACTTGTGAAAGTATTCATACCCTCAAACTTTACAATACTTATGTAATTCTGCATAATTGTAAGTATATATTTTTTTGCTTTGTTTTCTATTGATACAACACCACAAAGTAGTACATATTTTTTATCTAATTGAAAGGTTATCACACTTTCATTTATCTTTTCATTTATGTGCACTGAGTCGAAACTTTTTTGAGTTTTTAACTAAAGTTGCATCTGCAACTATGTTTGGGGTATATCTAGCTTTGGACTATGGTGGATGGATGGATTGGTGGATGGATGAATAGAGCACATCTCAGGGTGAGAGTTAAGATTCTTGTCTCTTTTGCATTTTTCTTTTTCGGTCAAAATATGGTTTTTACTGTTACTTGTTACATTGAAGATAATGTTTGGACTCCTTAGTATGTTCTGTTGTGGTACGTTCTAGTATGGATATCTCCTGGTGGACCTCCCGATTTCCAAATTTGTTTCTAGCTGCAAAAATGTTTCATCTGATATAAACGAAAAGCAAAATAATACCTGTTTTCCTGCATTTAATGTGTCTGGAGTATTTGAAATTGTTATGTTGTGACAATAAACTTTATTAAAACATGTCAGTTCCTCTTAAAAACTGTTTTCCATTCAGCAACATATTTGTTTTAACAGTTCAATATGTGTTGTGTGTCTTGTTAAGACATTTCTGGAGCCCTAAGCTGTTTATGTCACTGTGGACCAACGTTTAAACCTCTGAAAGTGCCGCCATACGGGCACTGTCCTTGCTGGAAATAAATAAATAAATAGATGAATTATTTGGCCGTTTGGGTTTGAGGGCACAACATTTCAGCTTCCAGAGCAGGAAATTAGGACCTAACATATTCTGACACCAGAGAAAGCATTTGTTTCGGAGTCACCCTGTTGAGGTGGAGGGATTTGGACCCCAGGGAGGCATTAATGCCATCGCCTTCAAATTTCTCCTCCCGCTTCACTGCCCATGAAGCTCACTGCCTAAAACTGACAGCCCAGTTAAACCCGAGCCAATAGTATAATCATGTGAATGACAAAACAGAGAAACAGGCCTTAGGAATATTACTCATTGGTTTAAGAAACAAATAGTAAACACTGTTCTAAGGTAGAATCTTTATATTAGAAATTGAATGAGGATTGTTTTTAACAATGTCATTTCATGTTGCTCTATTCACGGTTGTCAACCCAAAATCCCTTGATCTACTGTTCTGCTCATTTCAGATCCAACCATTCCAATATACTTGAAAACAATGGATGGCTAGTTATCAGGCCATTGCCTAACTTGAGCTAATTCAATCATTTGTTTAATATCAGTAAAAGTAAGGATGTATCTAAAACCAGCAGGACAGTAGATCTTGACAACTTGGTTTGCATCTGCTAGTATGGAAGTGGATGAAAAGAAGTATGGATAATGCAACATAGTTCACACGTGACAAGTCTCCATGAGGCTGATGATTAACGTGAGAGTTGTCTAACTTAAGAAGTGCGATCCAACCAACCAAACCCATTGCTTTGCAAATAAATAATAATTAAATATTTTCATATCAGTCTTTAAAATACCAGATTTTTTACAAGACTTAATATTTAGAAAATAATGTAGTTCAACGGAATCATGTGTTGGAATCAATTACTCCCTACTTAAGTAGCATTTTCACAAAAAAATATTTATGCTGAAGTAATCTTTAAATGACTGTTTAACTTTTACTGCTAATAAAAATATATTATTCCTACTCTTACTTGAGTACAATCTTTGACTACTTTATGTACCTAAATATTTGACAGTGAATGCTTAGGGGTTTTATAGCATCCAACATAAAGCAAAGGAATCAGTAAAAAAAACTGTGCAGATTGCACAGAGGTTAGCAACCTTCTGGACAGTCAATACATAAGTCAACAAAAATGGATAAAGAGATAAATTAATTCACAAATGTTTATTTATTTGTCCAGTTACTAATATACCAAACAAGGAATGCCCTCAAAGAGGTGCAGTATTGTCACACTACACTAATTTACTCATGGCTCTCTCTGCGTTTAACGTGTTAAAACCCTGCTGGCCTGAACACTACCATCCTAACAGCTGCCAAATATCTGCCCACTCTTCAAGTCCCATCTGACTACAACCATTCGGATCTTGGATGTCAGGCTCCTGCATCATCTGGACGACCTGTGTAAAGTCTGACTTCACCATCTCTTATCACCAAGATCCACCACCCTCCTCATTGGTAAAACACTACTCAACAACAGTAAGCCTCCTCAATTTTCCACCTCCAAAATCCCTTATTATTACAAGCATCCACTTGTATTAACAATATCTTGTTTCTAAAGGCACCACAACGCCCATCATCCAACTAGAGAGGAGCACCGACCACCACTGCGCATATTCAGTTATTTATTAATCAATCCCTTATCTTTTATTCCGCATCAAATATGTGATTCTGCATAAAAAATTCACAAAGATATAAAATAACAGGTGGGGTCACAATTTGCCTGATTGGTCTATTTTTTGTGGCAATTGAAATGAAAACTTTAATATGTAAACGTCTTAGTGATTCTCTTTCCTTAAAGCAGTCTGATCTGTTGAATCTCTTCCAAATTGTTCAGCTCCTGCCTTCATGTCCAGTCTTTTGAAAGAAAGCCTTGCAAAATTGAATGTCTGATATGAAATGGCAGTCAACATTATTGACTTCATGTAATTGGTGGCTAAACCTTGATTCAAACAAGTTTCAAGGCAAGTCCCTTGACAATTTCCAATGTGTTCACGCTTTGCATAACTTTTGGTATTACTTCAACTTTGCAAAATTTGAAATTTAGAGGCCTTGCCTATGAAGTTTGATTGCAATGGGAAAAGGTTAAAAACGTAATAAACACAATTTCATTTAAACCTTTCACACACTGATGACATTACTTCCATTAAAGCAGGTTTCCCTAAAACAGGCTAAAGCTGAATGTGTATGTGCATACATCCACAATCCTTTTGTGTAATTCTTCTCTCTTCTCATTGAAGTTAAATGTCTTGATTTGTAATGTGTGTGTGTGTGTGTGTTCTGCATATTTCCTTAGTACTCAGCAGGGGGCTGTTCCATTAAAGACGGCAATAGGTTTTTAGAGGGATCCTGTTCACCCTTTGCTCGTTTGGTTCTTGATCTTTCAACGAACATTTGCGCCACATAAAACAAATGGCTCAGGTCTTCACTGCCTGCTGAGCATACAGAGACGACTAGGTGAGAGAAAATTAAAACACATACTCCCCAGGCTTTCACAGATAGCAGACTTTGGAGGGAAAACTTTTTTTCTTACTTTATGGCGTAAAATTAGAGCAATGATAAAATGGAAAAGATGGACTATGTTCAAATTAGTGTGTGAGTTGAAGTATAACAGATTATAAAAAGTTTTGTTAGATGTATTAAAGTATTTGTGACAGTAAGGGAGATGTGGTAAATGTTATTTGATTTGTCTTTTATGTAATCCTCTAATATATGGAATGCAAATAAAAGCTTTATTCTTCATTTCAGTCACGAAATCAGATATATTGTCAGACATATACAAGAAAAATATAAAAATGCTGAGAAAAAGTATGATAAACATTTTATATACCTTTGCATACATGTTCGTTCCTCGACCGGCATAGAAAGGGGCTGGATAGCTCAATTGGAAAGACAACTGATTTTTCCACTGGGTTCGATTCCAGTGGAAGGATATACAACATCAGCATCAGTGTCGGCCCTTTGGCAAGACCCTTTGCACTACAGCCGACTTTGTAAGTTGCTTTGGATAAAAGTGTCTGCGAAACATAGGAAGAGTCTGACTACTAGGCATATATATTAAACATCCCAGAAAATTGCAAAGTAAGGAGACATTCTCTTTGCTAGGGTTGGCGATTTCATCAAGGGTAGTAATCTAGTGGTGCTCAGCATCCTGTATGCCATAGCATGGTGATGAAAATAGTTATGAACCCTTTTTGCTATCATAGTGCTGTTGTTTTCAATCCAGCTTATTTATATAGTGCCAGTTTACAAAACATGTTGCCTCGAGGCACTTCACAAGAAAAATCATTTTATTTTGGAATCTTAAGCAAACAGCAACTCTGCACACAGCAAACAGGTTTAAGGTTAACTTGGGAGTGTGCAAATACAAGTGATAGATGTCAAGGACAGCTGTGGACCAGGAATGGGAACGGGGATTGAGCGGTTACGGGTCTGGACTCTGAGGCGACTAAAAGAGTTGAGCCCACAGGGGAAGGCTGAAATGATATGTAAGTGAATAGAATGGGGATAACAGACTGCAAAGGATGATGAACGGATAGAACTGCTTTAGATATGTAGATGACTTATGATGATGGATGATGCAGTTGTGGTTGTTTCCAGGTGTACGTGCCGAAGATAGAGCAAGGGTGGACAGGCTGTAGGCTGAAGGTGCTCATACTCTTTGTGATCTTCATCAGTGGGCAGTCTAAGAAGCAGCAAGACCAATGGGGTGAATTGGGTTCATAGGTTGCACTGGAGATCCAGACAGCGATGTAAATCCAGAAAGTAGATTTTGATCAGGAATTTAGGAGGAGAGATAGGAAATGGGTATGTGCCTTCACTTTTAGAAAAACTGAGGAGAACGGAGAACATAGAACTGTGGGTTGGACCGTTTATGCTCTTGGAGAGAAAAATAACAGGAAACCTGCTACTCTCTAAAGGCCACACTGATTAGCGGCAGCCTGCATCAGCTGGATTACATTTCCTTTGCAAAAATTCATATAACCAGTCTTAGTTTTGTTTTTTATGATTGTCCATTCCATAAACCATGCAGAAATGGTCTAATCACTTCCATTATTTTAATTGCTTCTTGGGTTTGTAAAGTATTTCAACAGCATGATAATGGCATCAAAATGTTTTACCTTTGGGACTTTTATGCAATAAAGCTAAATGTTTATATTTTAATTTAGTTTTATCTGAGCACCTTCTACCACATGTTAACTGTGTCCCCTACCTTGCTTTTAGCAAACTTCAAACTATAATTTATTTTGCTTCTTGTAAAACTGAACTTTCTGGCCTGCCATTCTTTATGAAAAGACAAATTTGTCGATGGTGTGTCAAGATGACATTCAAACAGATCCTGTAACCGAAGCTATGGGTTTCCATACTTAATTACCATTGGCCTGTTATCCACCAACTTTAGTTGTACTCTCCTTGGCCATTGTAGTAGTTTATAAAATAAACTAAAACATATAGTTCTAAACAAAAAAAACTAATAAAATGTAGTTATTTTAATGGCCCAAATATCTTTAAAAATTACTATTTTAGTTTAGATGCATTACCTTAGCTAGGGGTTCACACACTTTTCGAGCTTGCCAGCTACTTAAAAGATGACCAATCCTAAGGGATCTACTAAACCACCATAAATTAAAAATCCTCAACACCTTTTTTTTAATAATATATAAATAATTTTCATAGTATATTTTGTCAACTGGTCAAATGCGATCAACGAATTGGACACCCATGCTTTAGTTAATACTAACTAAAATCATCATCCTCTCTTTTTAGTACACCTTCCTCCTTCGAACCGGACAGCCCTTCTTCTTTCACCTGGAGCAGCATCGTTCACTTGCATCTCTCTGTGTTCACATTATCCTCAGTTGTGAGTTTCTCCTCAGGTCTGAATTTGAATCCCTGTTCAGGTGCGATGGGTCAGTCACAACTTAGATGCCAGAAGCACCCGGTGCATGCTGATTTTCCAACAAATTATCTTCATGAATTTGAAGGTGAAGTGACACTTGCCTCTTTGAGGTGGTGTCAGCTCACTTCTGCTGGAATAGGTTTGGACATACTGCATCTGTATTTATGTTGAAACTGACAGGTGGATTTGGATGTTGTCACTTTGTCCATACTTTTTATTTTAAACTGGCTTCATACTTAACCTGAGCTTGTCATAGCAATTGCTCATTGCATGCCTTGCATGTTTTGTAGAACATTGTATCTTTGTCTGTGTATGTGTTAGAGTTTGTGTGTGTTGACACAGCTTGCTGTCAAAGGTGATTTGGGGCCAGTTCAGTCACTGTCATGTCTGGGGCCAAGTGGGTTGTGGGGCAACTGAGTTTATCAGCTCTGTTAGAGCCTGTCATCCACCAGGCTCAGAGCATATCACCAGGGACTGGTCATCACCTCCAACAGCAGGTAACATTTAAGTGACAGAAAACGACTTTAAATTGACTGAAAATAAAAATATATAAACTACTATTTCTAGTATCAACAAGTATAAGAAAAATTATGGAACTTTTACATGTTTGTGACAATACAAGTACACAATTCATTGTGTTTTATTTGGGTTGCATGTAATGCGAATCCACCCCTTTGGATCTGAGATTATTCCTAATGTCTGAAAGTACGAAATATTGAGTTGTACTTTGTTGTAATTTGCTCTGTGTAAAGTTATGTTAAGTTTTGTTTGGGTTACATTTCCCTTGACACACTCAGTGTAACCCATTTAGTTTATTGAAGTCATGCTAAAGTTTTACTCTTTATGTCCCTAACAGAGCACTTTGCTCTCAGACGGCAGGCTTACTGGTGGTTCCTAGAATCTCTAAAAGCAGGATGGGTGGCAAATCTTTTAGCCATCAGGCTCCTCTCCTGTGGAACCAGGTTCCAGCTTTAGTCCCTGAGGCAGACACCCTGTCTTGTTTCAAATCTAGGCTTAAAACCTTCCTGTTTGATAAAGCTTATAGTTACGAAGAGGTAGAGAAGACAGCATAATCCGTTTGAGGGAAGAACTCAGTCTTGACAAACAGTTCTCCTTTGCTCTACCTTCTTCATGTCTCACTCTACAGGGTTAATTTATTTAAGTTTTTCTATAGTTATGCTACTATAAGCTTAGACTCCTGGAGGACAATCTGACCACTTCTCACTCTGCAACTTTCTTCCTTTGTCCAATCTGCTTTAGTTACTGTTATTTATACCTCGTTAACCTTTCGTTTTCTTTTAGTGTTCTTCTCCCCAAAGTAACCAAACCTGCTCTAGCGTTCTGTTAGCAGAGACAGATTCTTGGAGGAGAACATTTGTTGAGATGATGGCTATTTTAGTTTTATTTCTCTTCAAACCCCCAGTCGTGGCAAACGGCTGCTTGCACTGAGCCAGGTTCGTAAAATGTCAGATTGTAGCATTTGAGTGGTCCCTCCTAGGGGCTAGGGATCTCTTCATTGCATCCTGCCTAGGGTCCCCACAAAGCTAGAATCAGCCCACCTGATGGTGTTTATGTGGACTTAAAACAAAAATAAAAATGTTTAAAAAAAAACATTTTAAAAAACTAACATTGAACTTCAGTACATGTTTTACTTTTTGACTATATTTCTATATTTTTGATATTAGGCCTTGGCTCAACAAATTCGAGCCACTTTAGCAATATTATCTTACATTTTATTTGAGAAAAAAAATGGTGCCATGCTGTAGGAGGTGTCATTGCATGGTCTTAAACACAGACGGATGTAACATTCTTACTATGCCTATACTGGAAAAAACTGCTGCTGGTAGGTAAAAAGAAAAATTTATAAAAGTGCTGGTAATGTGTCCAGAAAGTGTTGTGTGCTAAAATCAATTAGCTTTATTTAGAACATTTTGGTTAATCTTCAAGCTTTAAACTGTGGAAAAGTCAGACGGGTGAATTGACTGCTGAAAAATCAGATATGCAAACACTCTACATTGAAGAAAAAGTCCTAGTATGCAGAAGGCAAAAAAAAAAAAGAAGTTATGGTAGTCCATACAGGTCCATACCAGCACAAAATGAAGCACTGAAAACATCTAATCATGTTGCTACAAGATATAGCATTTTGATTGTTAGTTTGAGCTCAGGTTAATGTAGAAGCAGTTTGTGTGAAGACTCAGCTGTTTTGCAAGCTAAAAAAACTATTTTTGGAACCACTCATCCACATTCAAAGACCCAGGTTGACTTCTTTAGAACTGAAACAGCAATGAGACAAAGAAAAGCCTATATGATCACTTATTAAAAAAAAGCTAATCTACTAACTAAACCCCGGCTGTCTTTCAAGAAAGGACTTCACTAATATTTTAAAATTTTTCTCAGACCTACTTTATCAGGAAATTATTTAGCATTATAGAACAATTGAACTTAAACTGATATAATATACATGAGTTTGAATCATTTGTTTCTTATTTTTAAGCTACAAAATAAATTTTATTAAAAAGGGTTTGCATCCTATTTCTATTTACGCATATTACCGCAGTTGTTTCATTATAGAATTTCCAAAAAGTATGACATCAAAGCAAATATACCAGGATTTACATGATAAGTCTTTAAGAGAGTATTATCAATATTACATTCTCTAATACTTAAAAAATAAGTTTGTCTTCAAGCTGATTTAAAAGCCCTGCTAAAGTATAATGACTCAGGGTGATGGATCTGGGGATTTAAGACATTCCACAAGTGAGTGCTTTCTGTTAAAACAAACATCTGTTCATTGTTTTCTTTTTGTGAGCTCACCCACCGGACAGAATTAGCCAGGAAAAACATGCCCATCACATTATTTTTCTCTTAATGTATTGCTTTTTTTACTATCAAAAGACTAGCCTAAACACATGGAAGCTTTATCCCACCTTGGGTTCTTTGAGATGTCTGCATGCTGTGGGTTTGGGTGCAGGCGTGTCTCTCCTACCTCCGTTCTCTGCAGGGTGTGACAGGCAGGATTCCAGCTGGAGCCCATCAAACAACAATCAGGAGCATAATTTAGAGGAGTGTTTTCCCCTAAAACAGTGAAGCAATGCTGCTACTTACCTTGATCCCTGCTGTACATTTTTCCAGAGTCAGTTCCCTTCATCAATGCCGTCCTTCCAGATTCCTGTTTTTCATTCTCCATGACGCTACTCTAGTTGGAACATGGTGGTTTCAATTCGAAGGTTCTAGTTCGAGCTCCAACTGGCTGTCCACCCTCCATCACTGTCAATTACGAATCCAACCTGGAAAAGTACAGACATTAACAGCAAAACGCTCACCCTGCTCTACCAACCGTTGCCTCAGAGGATCCACTTACCAACTCCACAAGTCGTTTTCATATCTGTTTTTCATTAAGAGCTACCGTTTCATTTTTCTCTATTGCATAATTTCTTTCCATTCCCTGGTATTAATTTTAATCACCTACTTTTCCTACAAGTGACCTGGGTCCTTCCTTTTCCACCTCTTGTGGCTACTTTCTTCCAGCAGTCCCTTTAAAAGAAACAAAAAAACAAAATGTTTAATCAATTTGTTACTGTGTGTCAGTAACACCATAGTCTGTTAAACTACCATTATGCTTGAGTGATCGTGTACTAACTGGGAGGCAGTACCTCACCCTGAACTTTGAAGGAAACACGTAAAATATAAGTTTTATCCCCATTTACTAATCAGTATAACATATTTAAAGAATAGGTATTTTATAGTGTGTTGAATTCAGGTTTGTAAATAGGAAAAAACAAGAAATGTGGGTTGCTACAGAATTTAGGACACAATCTAACACAAATGCGCACACGGAAAGCACATACTAATCAATAACAACACAGTATAGATAAGATTACATGGGTGAGTGAGTAAAATGCTTATATAGGCAGAAGGAAATAGAGGAGGAGTAAATGAAAATGTGGAAGGATGGAGTTGATGTAGAGTTGAGGTCAAGATAATGACTGTGGACAGGTCCAGAAGAGCAGACCGCCAAGCCGTGAGCTCCACCACTAATAGGATTAAGAGGGATGGGATTCCCCTGGAGGACCGGACGCACTCACACCAGAGAGATATAGAAGGAACGACATCTCTGCCTCGACTGGCAAAACACCCGCAGGACTGGGTTTAAGTGTGTAGGAGTGAGTGCTTCAGGGTGCGGTTCTTCAAAATGGAGAAATATTTCCCACTAAGATTGAAAAATGTAGACAAAGTTTTAATAGCAGCAGCATTAAAACACTACTATTTGTCATTCTTTTATTATTCTAACATAAAAAAAATGTCTTCTAAAAAGAAGTTTGAATTATTCAAATCTGCTGAATTACATCAGTTATCTGCCAGAAAATAAGGAACAAGTTTTGATTTTCGCGTTCTGATTATTCCACTATTTGTTTAGTGTTTATGCATGTATATTTTTGTGATATATCTTAAAATATAAAACATGAATATGAGGTTACTGTTATGATTTTATTAATTTAGCCAAATGTTTGAAGAGGAAAACAATCACTAAATGACGGCCCGATCGCTTCTCTTAGGCTGCCAGTATAATCATCACAACTAGTCACACCTGTGAGAAAATCAGTAGGTGTGGCTAGAGCGGCGGAACAGTGAGCATTTATGCTTCCCGTTTTCATTGCTCCAGTTTGTTCTTCAAACTTGTCCACTGGTTTTTCTTCGTATGTTTAAAGATTATATTGAGTGTTGCAACGAAGCACTGGTTACAATGCTGCTCAACTGTTGCAACAATGACCATAACATGATAATCTGATCTGATTTTACATTACAGACTACACTGATAAAGTTCCTTCACCGGTTGGAGCAGTTCCAACTAAGGCAGTCTGGAATACTTTTTGAATAGTTTAGCTTATAATTAGTAGACCACATGAGTGCATTCATAGATTGTGAAGAGAACATCAAAATATATATTACCAGGTGTTTTAGAAGGAAGAAAGTAAAAAAACCCCAGATACAATGTAAAATGTGATTGCCAGCTACACTTTCCTATATAGAAACAATTAAAAGCAAGTCACTTTCTTTATTGTCTTGAAGGGATGGGAAGTTCACATTTATTTTTTTTATTCATTTTGTCATTTAAACTAATTTTGTTTTTATACCAACATAGATGAAAAAATTTAAACCATTATTTTAATTTTAAGCATGCAACCAGTATGAGTATATCCCATCATATACAACAACGCCTATAAGAAAATCTCAGTGATTATTTTTAAATATCTACACTACACTACAATCACTACACAAGAAACAGGGTGATCAGATCAATATATATATAGGTATATATATATATAAATATATGAATAATACTATTTTTCAGCTTTTTTCGATACTTGCATCAGATCTTCCCTTGCTGAATTAAATATCTTTCAAGGTTTTAGATGCAGCCACTCCATCTCTCTAGACTCTATTTAACCATCCCCTCACTCTTCACAAATCTTACTGGTTTTTGCCATTAATTAGAATGCCTTTTATTGTCATTATACACATTATACAACGAGATTGGAGAATTAATTCAAATTACAAGTATATGACGACAGCACAACCATGCATGCAAACCCCTTCCTTATATCCCTTGTTGTCCCCCTCCAGAGGAAAAGAAAAACAGTAGACGGAAAAGTCTCCATATGATGGCGAGTGATGATGACACAAATTGGTGCCTGAAAGACACTTCACAATTCTGCCTGAAAGATCTCGGCAAACGGAAAACCAAGAGGTCTACATAGCATACAACTCTCCTCTTTCCCTTCTAAATTTTATTCAGTTTTATTCAATCTAAATGGAATTTTATATTCTGCTAAATTTTAAAAAGTTTTCAATTCCCTAAATGAGAGAAGTAGAGCCAAGGAGAACCATCTAGAGTAAATTCCTTCCCCGACCAGGTCGGATTAGGCTTTTCTCTCAACCGCCTCCAAACCAAAAGCTTTTTCAGGTAGTAATGACAATGAATTGATGGAAGCAGAGAAGAGAAACTGTCCAGGAATCTGTTAAAATTCTGTTTACAATCTTGATGTTTGAGTCATGAGTCATTTCTCATGGCCATGGGTGAGGGTTGAAATGTCAATAAAATGAGAGCTGAGGTAAAAGGAAAAGATTTGCAATTTTACGATTTTATCACTCTCTATTAGTCTTATGGGTGGCTTTTTTAATGTTTCTAACCCTAACCTTAGCTGAATATTCAGTTTGACATGCTGCTTCACAGTGCTTGATGTATCAATTTAACTTTTCACTCCAGACCAAGGGAATACGATTTATTGTAGTAGTTTAATCACGATGACGCATACAAAGTCAAGTTAACATGTTCCCTTGCATTCCCAGTTTAAACATATCCCTACCCTCCGGTTCAGTACTTAGAAAACATATGTTGGGTGCCGTGTCTCTCTGTGCAATGGGGCCGGTGGGACTGACACTCTCGCTTGCCTGCCTTGTCAGCTTATTTTATGACCACAGCCAACTGGACAGGACTGACAGATGATTCCCTGAAGCTTGGACAGAGCAGAAGGCAGCGAGAGGATGTTAGTGGTAGTGGTTGTAGGGGGGTTAGATAGGTAAAGGCAGACAGGGGGTTGCATTCAGTTCTAGGCAATTAGAGGGAAAATGTCTGTGTTTGTTGTGTTGGGTAGGAGACATAGTGAGACTTTTCCTTATCCATTATCACCAAGCTTAGCTTCAGGTAGCGTTATGTCGACACACCGAACGGCAAGGGTGTCAAGATGTGACAGATTGGGTGTGTACACAGAGTATTTGAGCACGTGTGTGAGCGAGTTATCCACGGATGTGTCTGATGCGCCATAATTGCTGCCCTTTCAGTTAACGGTTAGAGATTGCATTAAGAGGCAATGCTCAGTTAAGTCAGCTTACACTTTGTCTCTTTTCCAACCAAAGTTGGAGAATGGTTGAATCTAAATCTAAAGTATTAGGGTTGGACGCTTGATGTAGCTTTGTGTTGTATTTGTTAAAGGATAGTTTGATTAAGTTTTAGTAATTAGTTCTGTCAATGTTCCAGTGTTCATTTTGGTGTACAGTATCAATATTGTTCCACACCGCCTTGCAAATGTTCTTCTATGAAGATTATCCATGTTTGCTCATTTTATGCAAAGCATATTTCTAAATTGGTGTTGTTTTGTGGAATTTCTTCAGCTAAATTTACATTTGCGAACATATGTATTCATAATATGGACCTTTTTCAATATTATGTCACATTACAACCACATACAAATACTATTCATTGAAATTTTTTGTGTAAAACCAACAGTAAGAGGTTTAAAAGTGTAAACTTAATACTGAATTATGCAAGATTTAATGTAACCGACATTTGAGGTCATCACAGAGAAGCTGTATATGTACAGAAAACAGATTACACAAAGTTAGACTTGGTTCAGTCATTAGCGATAATCAGTCAACTTCTAAAGCAATTGCTTGCAGTCAGAGTAAAGGGAGAGAAATACTTTTATGATTAGATGGCTTTTATTTACATACCAAACCTTTTTGGGTTTTTTATTTGTAAATAATGTTTTAAATCATGTATAATTTTCTTTACAATTGCATAGCACTTTGTGTAGGCCTTTTAAATAAAATTCCAGTAGAATATGTTTTATGTGTTTATAATGTGACGAAAACATAGAAAGTGCACAGGGTATGACTGCCTTTTCAAGCCACCATAAATGTTGGTATTGTGGGTGAAATTTTAAATTTGGTTTCATTGGACTATAGCAGATTATTCACAAAGTTTATTTCTGTTTTGTTGCGTTCCATTAAACAAACTTGAATGTATTGATGTTTAAATGGCATTTTTATTGTTCTTCTGATCCAATTGTTCAGAAACTACAAAGTGTTTCCAAAGCATGAACTGTCACCTCTGTAAATCTTGTATCTATCCATAGTTTGACTTTTAGGACCCATGGTTTGGTTATTTGCTGTCACATTGGCAATGGAATCATTGTAAAAAAACTGAGTCCCTGTATGGTGACAGGCAGAAGCAAAATGAAACTTGCTATTTTTAGCTATAAAGTTAGGAAGCATTGGTTTGAATGTGCTGTGATTTATTTTATAACACAAGATTTTAATCTCTTTATACCTTCTGTTAAAATTTCTGTTTAATCATAGTATGCACTTTAAAATAATTTCCAATAGTTTTCTGTGCATTGTTCTAATGGTGGATTTGAATCAGTAACATCAAAAGTGTTGGAAAAGTCAGCGTTCAGAGCTAAATTTAAATTTCCCATAAATAGTAAAACAAGTCTGTTTGGCGTTTATCTGACACAAAGAAGGCTATTTCTTCAATTAACTAACTCACAAACAGATTCACAATAACACCCACATATTCAAGTTCCTATTTCTACCCATATTGGTGCTTTCTGTTCACTTCTATTAATAACTGCATTCATGCCCATCCCTTGCAAGTATATTTCTAACCCTAACAAAAACCTAATTTATTAGCATATTTTAACTCTAACCTCAAAAGCTGAGACCATTAGGACTGGGCTGTAAGTTATACAGTTAATGAATATGCCTGTAAAAAAAACTGTCATTTCAAATTCAATTATACTTTGTTAACCATAAAGGGAAATAAAATGTGGTTTTATGAATTTTATTTGAGCTTATTCAAACAATTCTTGTAGATTCTGATGGCTTAGGCATGAAGCATCCCTAAAGTGGTCTACATTACGGCAAATCCTTTGAGTCTCAGACTGAAAACACTGTTGTTGTATAACTGACTAATATAGAGGATTATCAGACTTTTCTATATTTTTGGTCGTTTCTGGAGAATCATTTATCTCCAGTGGTTCCACATTCATCCCCAGAACAGAACCTGTGTTCTTTATCAGGTTAGTGAGGTGATAAATATAACAGTATCACGTAAGATCTATAGTTTGTTGTTATCAGTAGTTTAATCTCTGTAAGCCAGTTCTTTGATATTTTCCTCCTTGTATATTTTGCATTT
The DNA here is from genome assembly GCA_032876305.1 of Orestias chungarensis. Lineage (NCBI taxonomy): Eukaryota > Metazoa > Chordata > Actinopteri > Cyprinodontiformes > Cyprinodontidae > Orestias > Orestias chungarensis. Next base: position 846,969 of record JAVLVB010000251.1, on the reverse strand, counting down.
TCAAAATGCAAAGTAAAAAGGTAGAGAGTAACCAATAATACTTTCACATAGGCCTTAAAGGATATCATACTCCTACCATCATGTACATTTCACATGCTCAAACTCTCACCCTGCATTGGCCAAACATACACGCTACTTTCTTCAATTCTTGGCCTTCAGAAAGCATTTTCTTTCTCTCTTTATGCCTCATCAGGTCCTATAGCAGAGGGCAGACAGTAGCTAATAATAGGTATTGACTGGTTCAACGTGGGATGAGCAAGGTTCAACCATTGGATCTCCAAATACGCCCGGGGGTCACTCGCACAGCAAACACGTCTCTCCGGACCCGGCTAAAAGAGAAGGGATTTTAAACTTTCATGACTTCTCTGAAATTGCGGCTGTTTCGCCTTTCAGGCCTTAACTCTTTGTACTCAAAGTGCTCAGCTCGATCAATATCCGAGGAGGAGAGGAGGGAAGACCAGAGAAGAGAGAAGGACGGAGAGGGCCGGGATGAAATCCAGATGTCTTTATTTCATTGGCTAAAACTGGAATGCGCAGCACACATATGGGGCTGTCTTTGTGCGGTCACTGCAGCTGTGAACTACGTCAATGTGCACAAACACACATCAATGGTCATTTGGAGGTAATAGGCCAGACCACACAAATACAACATGTATGGAGCTAAAATGGTCATTTTGGGAGAGGGCGTTTTCTCTGAAATCACAACAGCAACTCTTTTGTGTTCTCAGAGTATGTATTTAGTTTCTAAATCAAATTCTTAGTATATTTTTACTGGTTACGTTTCTGGAAACCCGGAAACGGAACAACGCGGAAATAACCTAACAGAGAGCGGAGGCGGGACAACTACATGTAGGGAAGAAATAAACTGAGACAAAGAAACTAATAACCACACGACGGGGAAGAGACAAGGAAAACCCGGGGACTACAGGAAGTGAGACAAGCAGAGAACACGGGATGAGACCAGGGGACCAAGATAAAGAGCCAGGACTGAGAGCTAGCGAGCAAGAGACTTACCGGAGATTTTGGGGGCGAGAAACTCTGAAGCCACAGGAGAAGGACATCAGAGAAAGACCTCAGGAAGAACAGGGAATGACCACAGGAGATGACGCAGAGAGACGAGAAGGCAAATTAACTGGGAGTGACAACAGACGATCAAGCAGTGAGTGAATGACTGAGAAGGGCTTAAATACTGAGGAACCGGGGTGTGATTGGTGGAGAAGATGATTGGATGATTGAATAACAGATGTGAATGAAGATGAGTGAAGACACACATACACACAGGAAGAAATAGAGAACAGGGGAGTGGAGGAACAAGCTAGAGAACATAATCAAAATAGAAAATATAAATGAATAGTAAATCTAAAAAATAATGCAAGAGAACTAAAGTGAACTAAACAGAGCAAAAACTAAATATAAATGAAAACAACAACAAACTGACCCAAACCAAAACATAGATCATGACAGAGATGGCTATTAAACAAGATTATATTCCTTTCAGGTGAAATATTTTTTCGTTGATTAGAATAGTTTGTTTGCTGAAAGATTAACCAGCCAAGCCGTTGTGATTGGCCCCCGGCTCTCATGGATGCTCTGTTTCGATTTCTGAATCCCCATTTTATTTTATTTTTTACAATGGCTCCCAGATGGTTGAGTCACACTAACAAGGTAGGAAACCAAGAAACCTACACAGTTGTTACTCCATCAAACTGCAGTAACACTGTCATTTGACATATCTTGTAAGATAATAATTCTGTTGGGTTATTTAATAATTACATTACAAAATATTTTTGACTTTTTTTGTTCTTGCAAAAAGTGAATAGAAAATGAATCACAGACTTCAATATTTATCACCTCTTTACTCAGCAAGGTGTATTTTCTTACAGGATAAAAATTATGTCTGCTAACTTGGTACATCCATACTGTACAGTGAGGTTTGAAAAAAAGCGTCTACAGGAGTAAAATTACTTACCACAGAATATTATATATTATGGACACTTGCTAAACAAATCACATTTGTAATTTTTCAAATGAGCTGATGGATTTATGGTGGTTTATATCTCCCTGGATTATTTCTGGGGAGATATAAAGTGATAATATGCTTGAGTTCATACAGGTCAGCTCTATGTTGAGAAATTTGATCTGGATGGTAGAAAAATTCTGTTTGATTGGGTCAAAGGGTCCTTTCTATAAAAGTCCCAGTTAAGTGGATTTTTGCGTAGTTGCTTTGAGATGTGATCAAATGTTATCTTTTCAGTGGGTCATTGTTGAAAGCCACTTCAAATAAGTTGTGATAAAAACTGATATTACATGTGTTACTGCAGAACTGTGTAAATGCAGAATTTTTCCACGAGTTAATGCAAATGCACTTTCTATATGTTTTTGCGTGTTTGGTGTTTTAAAATTTGTTCCATATTTTCTGTTGAAAGTCTGTAATCACATGATCAAATATGACTGGAAAAATGCATTTTTTAACTTGATATTATAGTGCCTGAGTGTGTGCACATATTTTTAGTAACATTTTACATATTTAGTTAAAATACATAATAAATGTTTATTTATTTACAGTATACTCTAATTTTTAACATAAGATCTCAGTCATTCTTTTTTCCGAATGGGTGCTAGATGTAAGTGCCAACTTCCCTGCAACGCACCATGGATAAGTGTTGAAAATTGTTGGAAAGAGAAAAACTCAGGCTTGAGACAACAAACAGACCTTTCCGCAGATACCCCTCCTGCACCTACAGTACTGCCTCCAATACTGAGCCAATGTGAAGGACATTCACATCACATATCATGGATTTTTAAAACAATCAAATCATATGGACAATTTGATCCATATTTAATTTATTGCACCAAAATCCTTTGAGTTATGGTAATGCTATATGAATTCAAAGTAATACAAAAAGTAGGATTCTACATACAGTAGGTTTGCATAAAGCAGTGCAGAACAGATCAAAGCTTATATTCTCATTAGCTAGTTTGCGATAAAGGTTATGGTTCTGCCAGATATGGCTAAAATATTTGTTTTAATCATATAGAGGTGACATATATTGCAAACCTTGGCCCAGTAGAGATAGGATCCCCATTCTCATTTAAACCTCAAGATAAAAGATAAAATAACACCACATTGCGTGGCATACAAAAACATTAATTAGCATTGCCAAATGAGCAAGTTCTGGTCATTGATGTTTTAGACAGTCATTAATAAGATAAAAACCAGCCACCTGTGGAGTGCTTGACACTTTATATTTGCACCACTATATATATATATATATATATATATATATATATATATATATATATATATATATATATATATATATATATATATATATATATATTTTTTTTTATATATATATATTTTTTTTTAAATCTCTTTTCCTAGAGATTCACCATTCTCCTGATTGTATTTGAAATTATTGATTCTGGACAGTATACCAGCTACTTGATTATGGCATTGCATGCATTCCTTTCATTGTAGTATCTCAGACACTGCTGGTAAATGTTTATATCTTTTTGTGGCTTCTGTGCACTGCCTGTACCAGGGATCTTGCCTTTTGCGTGATAAAATGTTTGGTAGTTAGCCTTGTTCAGTCAGTACTTTTTAAAGCCCCTTTAAATTACAGTTACAGCTGCAAGTAGTTCAGAATATGTCAGTCAATTCAAGTGCATAGCCATGTCTTTGTAAATTTGCAGTGCCATACTCTTAATGTTAGGTTATAGATTGAAAAGTGATCTGTGAGAATTCAGAGTTCTCTATATTTTTTTAATGTTGTGTAACCCTGCCTTAAACCTTACCATAATTTTATCTTCGAGCTCTCTGATACGATCTATGGTTTTCATGATGTTGTGCCATAATTCATCTCTAGAATTTTTAAATGGACTTCACCTATATAGTGCTTTTCTAATCAAACTGATCACTAAAAATGATTTACACTATAGGCAGATTCATCACTGATACATGCATCGGTAGGCAACTTGGGATTAGGGGCCTTGCCTTCGGACACATTGATATATGACAGGGGGCAGCTGGAAATAAACCTGCAACCTACATTTGTGTAGGACAAATACTCTACCCACTATGCCATGGACACCCCCAATTTTTTGATACCTTTACAGATCATCTGTAGTATTAGGTTGCACTGGGTGAAAAACTGAATGCAATATCAAAATAATCCCACAATACATTTTTCAGACGTTTATTTATAAAAAAAATACCCTGCTCTACAGGTGGTACCACTGTTGGATTGCAGCTACAAAGTTCTTGGTTCACATTTCATCCTGGGGATTTTCTGTAAGGATTTGGCATTTCTTACAAAACAGGCATGGGTTTTTTTTCTTTCAAAGTCTAAATCCAGACTGTTTATTGTAAAGTTGGATAACGTAAAGGTTTATTGGTCTCTTAGCAAATTGTGCTTAGATGTGTTTGTGTGAGTGCAGGAATGGTTGGGCTTTGATAAACTGATAATGTGTCCAGGGTGTACACCTCCTCTTGATCAATGATCACTGAAAACATGTAGCAGCCCCCATATTATCCTGTAAGGATAAGATGGAATGGATGATGGATACATGAAAGGATGGATAAATGTATGGACAGATGGATGTGTTTGTGGTTAAGGCTTAACAAACTTTGGAAAACTGATCCTTTCAGTTTTAGCAGGCCTGTTCAAAAATTGCTGGTGAAGAGTCTAAAGGATCTTTAGCAGTGGAAATACACATTTCAAACATTTCAATTTTCAAACTTGAGAAGTTAGAATTAACCGTATTCATAATAATTTTCCTTTGCCCGATCTTTTTGCTTAACCACTAACCTACTCTAGATATTATCTCTTTAATTCAAACACGCATATACACACACACACAGCCTGGGCGCTGAAAGTCCCATGAACTGTTGACAATAAGTTGATGGGCTAAAGCCTACAGTAAACATCTCTGGTGCCACTTCTACCCAGATGGAGCTACTTTGAAAGCACACACACACATGCATGCACTTTCCAGGGCTGAGTTTCATTAGAGTGTTTATGTCTGCATTTATGTGGCCTGATGGAGAAACCTCACCACTGCACTCCCCCCCTGGATTGCCCTAGCTACAGCAAAAATTAAAGACACACATGGAGTGACCACACTTACTGCCCATGTTTCTTGTAAGAACAGCTTGAATGTGTGTGTGTGTGTTCAGAGTGACCCAATTCACCTTTGATGTTAACGCACACAGTACATGCTGTTCTCATTTGTGATCCCACCCTTCAAACAGCTTTGACACTGTCGTCCAGCCGCCCCAGGGCAGATGGCATTGGGATCGCTGTTTGTATGTGTGGTTTTTTTTTTGTGCAATCATAGGAACATGTGAGCTTTCAGCATAGCGAGGAAAGCATTGACCTACAGGTCGCCGGCCTGAGACAGCCTTAATTTCTAGCAATTAATCTCCTTTAGACAGGAGGGGCTCAGTGAGTATGAAAACCTTAAAATACCATGTCACAAATACACACTCTATTACAGCATCTGATGATGACAGGGAGCACACTAGCCTTTGTATACATATGTGTGTGCGTGTCTGGGTGTGTGTTAATCTGAGATGTGAATATGAGGAGATTAGATGGACCCAGGGATTAAAATCTGGCCTTTACCTCAGAGGATCCGTTCTAGTAGGGACATCCTGATGGACAAACAGCTAGCACACCACACACACACTTTCACATGTACTAATGAAGAGATCCACAAAACAAAAAGAGCATTTAGATTGAATCAAGCAAATAAGAAACCAGAGAGAGTCCATTAAAAGTGTAAAAGTGTATTTGCTACATTGTAATGACCATGTTTTTACAAATACTGCTCTTTTGGGGGCCGGCTAGTCCTTGTTGGGACCACGGCCTGGTCCCCTCTGGTACAAAGACAGATTTTGGGTTAGGTTTATGACTGTGTGTGTTAATTGAGTTAGTTTTAAATTTAAGGTTAAACATGTACTGGTAACGGTTAGTATTAGGTTTAGGTGTAGGCTAAAGAAATTCATGACAAATTTACAGAATTGATCTGGAAAGTCCCTGCAAGGTAGGAGAAACATAACTGTGTGTGCACGTGTGTAACAGCTGTCTGTTGGCTTGGTTTTAATGTATCTTTTATCTTACTCTATCCTTTTTTACAAAATGGCATTTGTAACCATCAGTCCTTCTCCAGTTGTACCTGCTACAAGAGACAGCTTGACCCTTCTTGCCCATTACCCTCACCAACACCTGTCTTAGGAGATATGGTGAGATGAAGATGTGTGCTTTTACCCTTGGTTTATACATTTAATACAAATAAAATTGTGCTTTACCTGGCTTTTTTGCGGTCTTGGCAAAAACTCTGTCTCTCTGCTGCTCGGATGTGATTCCACATAAACGGCGGCCATCCTTCTCTTAAAAGGTGACAGTATGGTTACACCTTTCTAGGTTTGCTCTCAACGAAGGCGGACGCTTTCTCTCTATCTCCCGACCTTCCCCTTATCTCTCCTGCTTCAGCTCTGCGTTTTGTGTTTTTTCATTCTTTTTTTAATTCTTTTTTAATTCTTTTTGGACCCTCTCTCTGCATATCTTCCGAAAACCAAAAAAATCCATCAGCAAGATGCCTCCTTTTTCTTTTTCTGAGGATGACTACGCTAATCTCCTTCAGAAACTCAACATGCTGAAAACCAAAATCCAACGACTGGATGTTAATGTGGAAATAAATGGCGGTTAAGATACAACTTTACCTCTTCCTGGACATGGTGCTGCTACCCGTCAGCTAATCAGCACTGGGTAGGACAACCAAAAACAAGAGAATGTTGCTTTGAATAACAAGACAAGTAATGTCTGAATGTGCTCGGCGCTAAACCGAAGAGTAAGTCATCTCAGAGGAAGAAGAGAGAACCTGCCTTGTCAGGTGATATCTGTGATGCGACCGGCTGGCGTGCACTACCGACAAGACCAAAATCCTCCTCGACTCCAATTGTTTGCATTACACAAACTTGGATAGCTGGCAGTGGAAAACCAAAAATGAAGCTTCCTCCTCCTCAAACAACTATCCCACTACAGAACAGATTTGCACCACTACAGAAATCTAGTTATCCCCTTGATCACCAGGATGACGTCTCTTATCACAGCAAGGTAAACCGAAAAAGCGAATCAGAAAATAAAAGGCAAAGAGGGAAGCTAATGCCTGGTCCTGAGACTCTGATGCTGCGGTGAAGGATGTGAGACATGTATGTGGGAAACGTACAAAAATACTGTACTTTCCAAAGGACATGGTATCAGATGTGAGAGACAATTTTGTGGAAATTCTGGCTGAACATCCAACTGTTAAGACCCTTGTTCTACACTTGGGATCTAACGACATTGTGAAACAGCAGTCTAAAGTGCTGAAACAGGACTTCAAGAAGCTATTAGATACAGTTATTGATTTGGATGCTGACGTGTTCATCAGTGGCCCTCTACCACCAATGAGAGGAGATGAAAGGTTCAGGAGGCTGTTCAGCCAGAACAAATGGCTGTCAGGTGTGTGTGCCACTTACACCTTTAGTTATATTGACAATTTCAGTTTTTTCTGGGACCGCAGACATTATTTTAAGGCAGATAGTCTCTGCCTCAATAGATCTGAAGTCAGGCTGTTTGCAGCTAATCTATTCTATGTTTTGAGTTCCCATTCTGCTCCAGCGGCAAAGGACAGAATGAAGCGAAAACATGAAGATAAGGATAAGGATGTGACGCAGCCCAGAGAAAACCCGGACACGGCGGCACCCCAGCCCCCACCTGCGCCTCCAGATGACATCCTCCTGGAGCTCTCTGAGATACCGCCTCCACTAAAAGGCAGGAATGATGACCCGCCCTCATCAACATCATCGTCACCATCTCTTCCCCTTCTAGATTTTACAGAACACATGAAGGAGCTGGTTACTGTTGCCACCAGGATGACCCCATGCCCCAGTCCTCTCCTATTCCGTTGTCCTGCCCCTCTTCCTCCCCCACCACAAACTCCTTATGTCAACTCCATCTCCAGTGTACAGAGACGCAGCCCAGAGAGAATGATATGATATGAATCAGTTCCAGGCAGCAGTACTGCATGTACCCATTGCTCATTCCAGGATAAGCCGGGGCCCGATGTGGAAGTACCTTCCTTCATCCCTGTAGTAATACGTAACAGAAAACGAATAAGTCAACCATCAAAACAGTCCAAAATAGTCTGTATGCATCTCAAATCTTGTGTTCAATACTCGTCAGGCACAGTCAGCAAACAACAGTAACACGCTGAAACTCGCTGTTCTAGTTGTCAGATATTTGGCAGGAAAACCTTTCTGATTAATGATTTAATTTCATCTCATAACCTTGATTTTATGTTTTTAACTGAGACATGGCTCGATAAAAACACAGCTGATACAGTCCTGATTAAAGCTCGTCCACCTCACTTAATTTTTTTATCTGAAACACGTGAAAACTAGAGGGGTGGGGTATTTGTGTCATATTCAGGGACAATATACCCATCCATAAATTAGCATTTGGGGGTTTTTCATCATTTGAGTACGTATCATTCAAAATGGATACAAAACAATCTTCCATTATTTATATTACCTTCTACAAACCTCAGAGGAACTGTTTTATTGATGATTTTACTGAACTACTTTCAATTGTATGCACTAATTTTGACTGTCTGGTCATAACAGGGGACCTGAATGTCCACATGGATGCAGCCCAAGATAAACAATGTAAAGAACTCACTGCTGTCCTTGAGATGTTTGGTCTAACTCAGCATGTGAACAAGCCTACACAGAACATAGGACACACTCTAGATGTGCTTATCTCAAAGGGTGTTGTTATTTTAAATGTGGGTGTTGTGGATGTGGCTTTGTCTGATAATTTTTGTGTTTTCTTTAACTTTCTGTTACACCCAAGCCAACAGCTGGCCCTACAGTTACTCAAGGAAGACTTATTGTTGACAACACAGGGAAATGAAAATGAAAATGATTAGGTTTGAAAATGCTCTGTGTTTTAATGTTGATGATATGTTGAACTCTTACCCATCAAGTGTCTTGGAGGTTATGGATGCCATTGCTCCTGTCAAGGTTAAAATGGTTAAAAGTACACAAAAGGCACCATGGAGAAAAGAGGTCTCTGTCAGGGCACAGAAAAGGGAGTGCCGGAGAGCAGAACGGAAATGGTGTAAGTCAAAGCTCCAGGTTAATTTTGAAATCTACAAACAAAAGTTGTGTGTGTTCAACCAGACTTTGCGTAGAACCAGAGAGAGCTATTTTTCAGAAATCATCAAAAACTGCAGAAACAACTCTCGTATCCTGTTTGCTACAGTAAGCAGATTAGCAAACCTTCCATTCTCAATATCCTTGGAACTGATTTCCAAATGTCAGGAGTTTGCAGTATTCTTTAATGAAAAAGTTCAAAGCATTAAAAAATGCAATTGTTTACACAACAGACATAGCTCCTCTACCCCCAGTTAGAGATATGGAGCTGACACAGTTCACACCTGTCTGCGATACAGTTAAAAACAGTTAAACAGATCATCTGCATCCTGAGTCCATCTACTTGCTGCCTGGATGAGTTACCCACTAGGTTCCTAAAGTCTGTGCTAAGCAGTTTGCTGCCACAACTCGCTCATTTAGTCAACATCTCACTTCACACTGGAATATTCCCAAAGGCCTTGAAAACTGATGCTCATTAAGCCTCTTCTAAAGAAGAGCAGTCTGGATCCCACAATACTGAACAACTACCTGCCCATATCAAACCTGCCATTCTTAGGAAAAGTGCTGGAAAAAGTTGTACACCAACAGCTGAGTGACTTTCTCCTGTTTAACAATGTGTTTGATCATTTCCAGTCAGGGTTTAGGCCCCACCACAGCAATGAGACAGCTCTGATCAAGGTGACAAATGACATCCGCCTAAACTCAGATGCAGGCAAAGTATCTTTCCTAGTTCTGCTGGACCTGACCGCCGCCTTTGATACAGTTGACCATGTGATTTTGTTACAGAGGTTAAAAGACTGGGTGGGAATATTTGTCTGTGACACACAGAAACAAAGAGAAAGTGTCATCAGTTACCTTCTGACGCTATCTCTGGAACCTAAACATCAGGTCAAAAATCTTGGGGTAATACTCAATTCTGACCTGAACTTCAACAGTCACATTAAATCAGTAACATCAGCAGCCTTTTACCATCTTAAAAACATTCCCAGAATCAGAGGAATAGTCTCTAAACCAGACCTAGAAAACCTTATCCATGCTTTTATCTCTAGCTGTCATACTGGGTTTAAGGTTTCTGACCCACATAAGCAGAGACACTCAGAAGAATCGGTAAATGATATTTATTGTAAGGAGTGAAACGGGAAGGGGGAAATCCAACGATGGTTCTGCGGCGGCGGTGAATGGTAGAGTGAGGGCGGCAGTGAGTGGCGGAAGTACACGGGGCGCTTGACGTGGGAGACCGGGAACCTCTGAGAGTGAGGACAGGCAAGGTGAGTAGATTGATACAGATGGAATGAAGAATAAGAAGGGTCTTACGATCTTGGTGGAGTGGAGGTGTCGCCAGGGGAATGTCCGGTTGAGTCCAGAGATCTGAGGAAGTGGTCCGGGGGTTTTGGTTCGGCTGATGAGGTATGCTGGGGAAGGCAAATCGAGCAGAGTCAAGAGGAGTGGGAGTCACCTGTGGAATGATGCCGGGTAAGTCTCTGGAAGGAGGTGAGTTAGTGGATGAGGAAACCTGAGGTGAAGACAAGGGGAGGTTAGTTGAAGGGACAAAAATACAAAAATCTTGGGACACGGAAATCTTGGAGGTACACAGGAACTTTAGCAAAACTCGAGAGGAAGCTGT
>JAVLVB010000251.1:771949-797096 GCA_032876305.1 Orestias chungarensis | reverse complement strand
ACCCACTCCTCTTCACTCTGCTCGATCTGCCTTCCCCAGCATTCTCCACCAGCTGGCTCAGACCCCCGGACCACATCATCTGCTGGACTCAACCGGACATTCCCCTGGCGACACAAACCACCAAATCCCAAGTAAGACCGTTCTCTTCCCGCACTTGCAAAATCCTGTTCTCACAAAACCTGTCCTCACTCTCAGAGGTGTCCCGGTATCCTGCGTTGAGCCTCCCGCTCACTTCCGCCACTCATTGCCGCTCGCACTCCCTCTTCACGACTGCCCTCTCCGAGTCACCGCTGGACCCAACCCCTACCTGTGTCACTTACTCCCTTCAATAAACTTCATAACCGTACCTTCTGAGTGTCTCTGCCTTTGTGGGTCTGAAAACCTAGAAACCCAGCATGACACCCACAAGGTTAACAAAGTTGCATAAAATAATGGAGAGAAACTATTTGGACATCAGGAAACAGTGCAAAGTTATTGAATTATATTAGAAACTTTCCAACGCTTAGACCAATAAAAAAAACCAAAAACTCTTAAGTTGATACCTAAGCATGTAGGTCAAGATCTTTCCACAGCAACACATCTTTGACAAGATAAAAGTGTACTGGTTAATTGATGTTAAAATACCAGACAAAGCCACTTTAATCAAAGCTTTTGTTTTCTTTTTACCTCTGCTTCAGTCGCTGCCTTTTTCTCCCATCACCAATGTCATCCATTCATTATTAAAGCTTCCCTTGCCTTGTCTCTCCTTTGTTCTGCTCTATTAGGAACCCTTGTATCAGCTGCTCCGGGCTATAGAAGGACAGAGTGGGAAAAAAAAAATGAAGACATGTTCGGCTCTTTGCAGGGGGCGTGTAAGTCGCCTGTCAGCCTGTAATCACTGTGTCTGCGACTCTGTATGCTAATTCATTTCCCTATACTGCTGACTAGGACATGCAATATAAATGAAGTTTGTTGGACTGCACAAGGGCTGACTTGAATAAAAGATCAGGGTCCTGAGGAGATTTGGGCTGTTATTAGCCATGTGGAAATTCACATTTACACCACCAGAGACCTAATGTTGTAATGAAAGCCTTTTTACATGGAAATTGGCATCTTTATCCCTGTCAGGAAGGGATTAGAATGGCTGGGATTGCATTGTAAATTAGCAAAGTGAAAGATGCAAACGATGGATAAAAAAAATAAATTATACTGAAAAATCCTTTGGCTAAAAATTCATTTTCTTAGTGATGCCATGTATAGTGATTATTGCCCAAAGATATAAGTCCAAACTGTCCATTCTTGGCTGCACCTCGTCACAAGCGCAGTTCGGCTTTCTTCATACTGCTCAGCTATAGGGATGACGGTCACCAGTTATTCAGTACTTAAGTGTTAAACCTACGTTATGTAACATAAAGTTGTTTATTTAGTTTCCAAGTGACATATCAAGTTTTCCCTAGTAATTCCTCTCAGGTGTCTTTCCACCAAGGGTTTTATCTTGAGCCAAGGTCTCTGTTTATGGTTTCCTGGGAACATGCACTTACAAACTCAGCTGTTTTCTTGGGATCCTCCACACCACGAATAGTACACCTCCCTGCCTAAGTCACTGCTCCACCATCGGCACTACCTATCTTTCCAGCATTACAACAAATACTGCATTTCTAGCCTCTTCAGCCCTCTGTGGAAGTTCTTGGACACATCATCTCCACCAATTGCCCACAACCCACAATCCCCTCATCCCTTCCTGGTTGATCAACAAAGTAAGATAATTTTCTTTCTGACTCATTCCAAGTAAGCCAGTTGTTAATTCACCTGGAACTATGTTCCAAAAACTCATGTTTCCGAACAATGCCGTTTCCTATTGAACCTGATTTATTAACTCATCACTGACAATCATATCAGAACCATTTATTTCTGGTTTCTGCGGAAAATTTTTCTGCATGTGTGTCAGAATTGTAACCAAAACCATGACAGAAGGTCCTTCAAACTAATTTTACGCTACTCGTTGTTGAATACTCTCACTCTTACTCTGCTACTTTATTCTTCTATTGTACAATTTGTTTTAGTTTAAGTTGTGTTTTTGTGTTCTTTAACTGTTCTATTCTCCTTAGAAGCTACAGCTGGTCAGGTGCTCTGTTAGCTGAGACAGTTTCTTGGAGGGGTACATCGGCAGGTAGTTCCGATGACATAGTTTCATAGCTTATTCGGCATCATTTGTGTCTTCTGTCCCTTCAAACCTCTCAGTTGGTCCTGGGATATGGCAGATGGGTTTCTACTGGAGGTTTCTTACAGTTAAAGGACAGCTTTTTTCACTCCACTGTCACTACATGCATGTTCAGCATTAGAGATGCTGTCTACAAGAGATCTGAGACAGGGATGGAGATTTATTTTCCAACAAGCCAAATATACAATAGAATGGTTCACAAATAAACGTATTCAGGTGTTGGAATGGCAAAGTCAAAGTCCAGACCTGAATCCAATCAAGAGTCTGTGGAAAGAGCTGAAGACTGCTGTTCACAAATGCTCTCCATCCAACCTCACTGAGCTTGAGGTGTTTTGCAAGGAAGAATGGGCAAGAATTTCAGTCTCTCAATGTGCAAAACTGATTGAGACATACCCCAAGCGACTTGCAGCTGTAATTGCAGCGAAAGGTGGCACTACAAAGTATTAATGCAAGGGGGCAGAATAATATTGCACGCCCCACTTTAAAATTTTTATTTGTTAAAATAGTTTGACAAATCCAATAACTTTCATTCCACTTCAGGATTGTGTCCCACTTATTGTTGATTCTTCACAAAACATTTTTTTTTTATCTTTATGTTTGAAGCCTGAAATTTGGCAAAAGGTTGAAAAGTTCAAGGGGGCTAAACACTTTCGTAAGGCACTGTAAACTCAAACCAAAGCTATAACTACAGGTAATCTGCCTTTTAAATAAATCCAAATAAGTCCAAAATGTTGTTCTGTTGGTTTTATGAAACAACTTGCAAAAAGTGGTGAGAGAAATATACATCTGGTATTAAGGTTTGAATACAAGTAATTGTGTTAAAAGTTAAGTCAGACTTTAGGGTTAAGCAACTTTCTATGTTCTTAAACATCTATAAGAAAATAAACATGCTACTTTGAGTATATTTGAGAATGTGGAAGTACTTTACTCCATGCTGAGTCAAAGCTTCAAGGTCAAGGCCTTCCTCCCCCTGCAGGTGTGACTTTGTCTGTGTGCCTTCTTTTGATGGCATATTTCTTTCCACTTAAAGTATAGCTTAAAATAGATTTTCAAAATTGCAGATTTTTTGTTGTTGTTTGTTTTAGCTTACATTAATAAGATTGCATAGGCTTTTATCATGTTTTTAGAGTAACACTGACGAAAAGCCAGTCGGGTCTATCCCTCCTCTCATTATCGTTCATTCTTTTAATCCATTCATCTCCTGCTGATTTTGCACTATGTCTAGGAAAATAAGGATGACAAGTACAAAACAACTATAGAAATATAATAAATGTAGTAACATCACGGAGATACCCAACATTTTGGAGCTTTTAGTTGTTAGGTATGATTACATTGTTACACATTAACTTGTCTAATTTAAATAACTGAAATCTAATACTTTTTTAAAGGTAGAGCATGCAAAACAACAACATAGCAGTTTCTGTAATAATAGCCTAAGAACTGCCTGGACATTTCTTGTTACCCAAGAGGACTGGGAATTGATAAGAAAAAAAATGCTTTAAAACAGTTAAGAAAAGTTAAATCATGTTAAATGAAAATACAAGCTTCGTTCTTTTTATGTGGTTTTGTTCAAATCTTTTTGTAATAAGAAAAGGCCAAACCAGAAAATGTATGTCAGTGTCATATTATTTAGCGATCTGACCCACATAAAAGAGAACTCTCAGGAGATAGGCTAAACAGATTTTATTGAACAGGTTGGTGTGGATGGGAACTGGAACGGCTTGGGGCAACAAGGAAGACCGGGAGCTTATGTGGGGTGAAACCAGGTTGAGCTTCTAGGCAGGGAAACTGTGAACGATTATTTTGTGTGTCTGTCTTACTTGGGGTGAAGGTGATTACACCAGGGAGAGGGAGCCGGAAGGGAGGAGGAGTACTTGCTGCTGTCCAGAAGGTAGGTTGTCCGGGGGGAAATCTTACGGGAGGAGGTTTGCTGGAGCAGGAGCGGGCAGTCCGAGCTGAACCTGAGGAGGGTGAACCAGTGTGGCGAACTGAGCCGGGATCCAGGAAGCGGTGAACTACTGAGAGGATCTTCGGTCTGACCTGAGGAGGAGCACAGCGGAGCATGAGCACGGGGAGATAACGAGCACAAAAAACATCAACTTCATGCAACGAGAAAAAGATTCAACGAGGAACTCTTAAACTTGAAGAGCTTAGTCTACACAAGACTAGTTTGGTACAAGAGATAACGTTACTAGTAGTAACAAACACTCAGGCGATGTGAAGCTGGTCCACCACTCCTCTTATACTGCTCCAGCTCCTAATTAGATGTGGAACACCTGTGCGAGGCATAAGCGTTCAGCCCGCTCCAGCCAGGATGAAAGGACTGAGACAACCCCCAACCTGCAAAACAACAACAAGATCCTCCTCCTCTCTGACAGTACCAACCCCCCCTCCTCAAGGCTTCAAAATCAAGAGTGAGCTGCGGTTCCAGGATGAAGGAGCGGGGAACTCAGCTACGCTGCTCGGGACCGTAGCCTTCCCAGTCGACGAGAAACTGATGCCCACGACCTCGTCGACGGGAAGCCACGATCCTTTGGACGTCGTAAGATTCGGGCGGGAGGAGGGGGAACGGCAGGACGACACAAGGAGCTGGTCTGAACCGGTTTGATCTGGGACACATGAAATGTAGGCTTGATTCTGAGGCTGGGAGGCAAACGGAGACGGACAGCGGAGGGACTGATGACAGAGTCAATTGTGTATGGAGCGATGAACCTGGGGGACAACTTCTTGGAAACGGACTTCAGAGGGAGACCGGATGGCATGCTTTTGAGAATCGGTCTATTATGGAGAGGATTGTTGTCATACCTTGCGAGTTCCTTCAGCCAGTGACGCCATTCCTAAAGAGCTAATTTAATAGCAAGGAGCTCCCGGTCTCCCACCTCAGTGTATTTCAGCGAGTGTGAGACGGCGGGAGAAAAATTCAAAGGGATGTAGTTTATTGTCCTCAGAAGACCTCTGGGACAGAACTGCACCAATGCCCACATCACATGCATCTACCTCTAGAACAAACTGTTTGAGGGGATTGGGCTGTGCCAAAACTGAGGCTTCAGAAAACATGGTCTTAAACTTCACAAAAGCGGTCTGCGCCTCGGGCATCCAGGTAAAGGGACGTTTTTTCTGAAATTAAAGCAGTAAGGGGTGTGGCAATCTGACTGTAGTTTTTTATGAAGCCTCGGTAAAAGATTGCGACTTGGGTTTTGACGATGTAATGACTCGAGTTTCCGCAGTACAGAGACTCCCTTGACAGCATCCTTCTCTGTCGTTATTCAGGAGTTAATCTACTACGTCCCACCTGCATGGGCTCCGGACCAGGTGGGGGTGATCTACGGGGCTCGGTTTTAGGTGGTGGTGGCTGACTGGCTACAAGGACCCGCCCAGCGTTAACCCGGCTGTCCGCTCTCAACCTATTTCTCTCCCTCAGACGACCATCGATTCTAAAGGCTAGTCTTATAAATTTGTTTAACGAGGGAGGCTCGTCTCTGATGGCTAATTCATTCTTTAACGGCTCATTAAGGGCTTGAAAGAACGCACTTTTCAACAACTCTTGGTCCCAGCCGAGGACCGCGGCATGAGTCCGGAACTCAATTGAAAATTCTGCTTCGGTTCTGTTTCCCTGTTTAAGCAGCCAGAGATTACGAGATAAGGTTAAACGATTCTTTTACAGACCAAAAGTGTTAGCTAACTCGTCTAGAAAATCTTGGTAAGACAGTCCGAACTCAGGAAAACGTCGGAAACAAGCCTCTGCCCATTAGAGCGCCTTACCAGTAAGAAGCCCGATGATACGAGATCTTGGCATCATCATTAGCAAAAGAATGCAGTGAGGAAGCAAAGACCTGCGAACGCTGCAGGATAAATTCATCGCAAACGCCTTCTCCGGAACCGGAAGTGATACCCCGCGGGCAAACAAACACTCAGGCGATGTGAAGCTGGTCCACCACTCCTCTTATACTGTTCCAGCTCCTGTTTAGATGTGTTCAGCGCGCTCCAGGCAGGATGAAAGGACTAAGACAACCCCCAGAGGACAATCTCCAAAACAACAACAAAATCCTCCTCCTTTCTATCAGTCAGTACCAACATCTGTGTCTGAGACGCAATAAATATTTGTCCTCGTTTTTAAATTTTCCACTGCAGCATGTGTAAAACATGAAGGTCTCTGGGTCAACAAACAAACCAATTACTGAGGTCAGTAGTCATGGTTCTCTCTCATCCAGTTTCATTAAATTACAAGATAGCAGTAGAGGTTTTTCCTAAACCGCATATTTTAAGCCCATGTTTCCACATGCTGACTCAAGGAAGGTGTCCATTGTTTATATCAGCTTCAAATTTGCTATCTTCAGTGGTTACTTGGTGTGGTACCACTAGTACCTCTTTGATTAACATGTGTTGAAGCAGGGGTACATCAAAAAATTACAGGACATGGAATGGATTTTCACACCTGTGGTTTAAATCAAATAAAAAATTGCCTAGTCCATCCAAAGAGCTAAAACAATTAGCCATTCATCCATTCACATGCTAATAATTGCAATCCACACTGTAGCCTCAGCTGTTCTGGGGCAGCCCGCCATACACTTAGTACCATTAGACCATCTCATGTTAGAATCTGGAAATCCCTCCGCTAAAGGATAAACTTTTATCTTCGAAATTGCTGGCCTTGGCAAATTAGATTAGGAATATGTGGTAGGACTGAAAATTAATGTAGTGTAAATTGACATCCACCATGCATTTCGACCAAGCCTAAGAGAGTTTGCAAAGAGCAAAACATGTTGTTGCTGCATGTAAAACGGTTGGAGAAACATGCCCTAAAATACATAGTCTATTCAAGTTTAAAAACTTGAATCAATTTTTATTTACTGCTTTGTGATGGTTTATGAATCCCTAACAGAATGAGACATATGTTGACACTGTTCTCCTTCCTATTGCATTGGGCATTTTTACCCCCAGGCAAATAATTGTTATGTGCTAAGTTCTCCCTAAAGCTGTCTGCTTTCTCGTTATGTTTATACTTCTATTGAACCATCATCAGACACTGACGAGTCATGCGCTCAATCGATAATTATGCAAACAAAGCCTTATTCAATATGTGAGACGTTAAATAAGGACAGCTGATAACAAACAGATGGAGCACCTCTAATTTTTTGGTCTAGTCAAATGAAAATGCTTAATGTAAAAAATGTTGAATATTTAAGCATTCACTTGCTTTTTATTTGAATGGGTTCTGCATGTTGGTTTGACACAGGGTTCAATATTTGAATGGTATTTAGAAGCAGTGAGATGGAAAGAAAAAAAGTGTTTTAACTCAAAAATGATTTTGCTTGGAGTGATAGTGGTAGTAATAAAGAAGTTATTGACCAAATGATATTGATCGACAGCTCCTCGGGCAAAACAAGCCGACCTTGGTCTCCCTCTGTGACTCGCCCTTCTTGCGTCTTTCTCCCCTCAACCCTCCTCCCCCGGAATCCAATAATATATTATTTTACAATGTTTGAAGCTGGACAACAAATAGCTGCACAATACTAGGTGAAGAAATGCAGGAATAATTTTTTTCATGGATATTTGCCTGTAGGAATTTGGCAAAGGAGTGCATGAGGGTGATTAAAATCAAAACTCCAGTCAAGGTTTGATTAGGGGTTGCCATTCAACAGAAAGGCATGGCAGGGAATGGGATAGATGGAAGGAAGAAGGTTAGCAAGAAGAAAGCGAAAAAAACAGCCGATGCATTCCTTCCTCTCCTTGGCATAAATCCGATAATGGCCTTGAAGTCTTTGCACCAGAAAAGTGGCAGTAACTACTTCCAAGCTTCGTCCTCTGGCTTCTCGCAAGAGCAGAGGAGGGAAACAATGGCCAATGATTTAGCCCTGAAGAGGCATGGAGAAAAAGCAAAAGTGTTTGTCACCTCACAGTCCTAGAACATATTTTAGCACATTCAGGTTTTGTAAAGCAGGCAATTTTATTTATTATTTTTTTAATGATAAGAGTTTATTTATAATATGTCTAGTGTTTAATCTTTTTAAAATTTTCCATGTTTGAGATCCTTTGGAGTTCAAGGGATCTGAGTGATGCTGCAGAAGTATATTGCAGTTGAGGTCAAATAAAATCTGTACACAAGAAGAGAAGTATTTAGTACTGAATAATGATTTTCTTTATGAATAAACTAAGGCCAAATACAATTTTAAAAAATTTGTTTATTTTGTAATGTTATCTCATAAGGGGTAATAGAGCTTAACATGAGACTCAACTGATTTGCTTGATACATCACTTGTCTGGGATGGTATAGATGAACATTTTATCAATTTAATGTCTGAGTGGACTTTGAAAGCGACATACTTGAGCAGGAATATGCTTCGATCTAAACCAACAATTATAGCCCTCCCGCTATGTTTCTTGTTTTTCAAAGTCTGTTTTTCTGTTAGGGGATTTCTGAGGGTTCCAGGTTTTCCTAAACACAACCAAAATAAAGAGGGTTCAATACAAAAGTCAATCATTTTTTTTAGATTTTTACTTAAGAAGTTTATAAAGTCACTGTTTACCATCTGGGAATGGAGACTGTGGGGAGATATCTATTATTAATAGGCTTTTATGAATTCATGCCAGGGCAGTATACAAGACTTTAGTGTGTGCAAGGACATGGATTTGCCCTGGTTGGCCTCACTCTTGTGTCTCCTACCATTCCTCATTGTTGTGTCTCCTACAGTAGGCTACTTCAAAATCTGGGCAACGAAGTATGTTACATTGGCTTTGTCTGTTAATATCTACTCTTAAACTTCTGAAGCATAGGTACATGATGGTACAGGGTATGACCTTGCTGCTTACAACTTAAAATTCAGCCCATGAGTCTGTTTTCCCTGCAACACACATTCACGCTGAGGGATGGATACACAGTGTTTGCCATGGGAGAGCTCCTCATTTACATCAATTATGGATAGTTAACTTCCATCCTCTTGGCCTGGTCCTGCATATTTCATGGTGAGGGAGTTATTTTATGAGTTAATGTGTCCAGTTGACATGCCTTTGAAAGCACTGTCCTGTCCCGTGCACCATGTGAAAAGCTTTGGAAAGCACGCAAACACCACTACGGGAGTGAATGTTTGTGTGTTAGTCTTTTGCCTCACATAATCCATAATGCACAAATGTGTCTGGTGACCTAAGTCTCCAGAGTGGGAGGGGGCGATTTTTATTGTTTTACAAGTAATTTTCAATATAAAGGTTTTGTCATAGATTTATTTATTTTATTTGTTTATTTATTTACTTATTTTTGGTTATTCATAACTCATTGAGTTAGCTGAAGAAGAGTGAATACCTTATTGGTGAAAGTAATAAGTATCTTGCCTTTGCACATATAGGAATGTAATAGCATGGACAAAGTAACAATCAGGCTCCAATGATGAGATGGTCCATTGGCTGTGCAGTATCAACTTAAACTCCTACGGTAGGACTCTTTTTAAGTTTAGTTTTAATTCATTTAATCAGTCTTCAAGGAGAGGATTTTTGAGGTCCAACACTGTTGTTGGACAAGATGGACATTTGTGTTAGATCGTAGAACGGGCCATTACTGTCCATGCAGGGATACACTAAGAAGTCCAAAACGTCTAAAATAATTTTTTGAAGCAAATAATTTAAGCCTAAACCCTAAAAAACAATCCCACACCATAATTCCTTTACCAAACAATCCACTTGGCAAACTGCAGTCAGACAATTAGCCATTTACTGGAAAACACCAAAATCAAACTAATTTATTGGATTGCTAGACAGAGGGACCAAGTTAATCCCTGGAAATGACCTGTCTTTGTTGCTGTGTTTTCCAGTGGAGGTATGTTTTTCACCACTGCAACCAGCTTTTTGTTTTGCAGATGATAATTAAATGTTTGATACTTTTCATTTTTGGATTATTTGTTTTATTTGTCTTTTTTTTCTCTTTATTGATCCTATAAAATATTCTCATCTGTATTCAGTAATCAGGAAATTTCAGAAATTGGCTTGATTTAGAAATTCCGTCAAATCAAACTTGAATTTGCTCTGCTCCTACGAGTGACTATTTGATTAGAAAAAAGTGTTTTCAGGAGCAGCCTAAATGTCTATGTTCTGCAAACCTGTAACCATGGAAGTAATTAGAACACCTAAATTCAGGGGTTCCTCAAAACACTTAGGAACTAGGTGACTTTTTTGAAGGTTTGAGTCTTTCACACCAGTATCTAAATCACCTACCAACAGTGTTGTCTATCGGGGTTCCCAAACAATAATTTTCACAAATGCCTATCTCCAACAGTCGTTGTCATTTGACCGCCTCACAAAGGTGTTGTCAGCAGCTGGTGTCTTTGCACAATTTAGTAGGTGTTGGGCATTTTTAGTCTTAGACTGTGTGTGTTTGTGTGTGTGTGTGTAAAAGGAAGACAGCGATGATACTGTGGAAAAGAAACAAGGACTGTTCTCTGATGGTACAAATAGCTTTTTTGACCTCGTAATTAGCAACCGATGACACTCGGAAGGAGCTGGTGATGAAACTCCCATGACTGGATTTCAAGCCAGACGCATACATTATAATTTACGTAGCACTAATGGCCTGATGAGTCCTCCTTGAAGACCTCCCTGTGCCACAGTTGACACCGCGATCGTTTGTGTCTGAGCACGGTCATCCTCTATATATTATCTCTGCGCTGAAAAAACTGCATATGACATGACAAAATATTATCTCTCCTCCCCTACCCTCTGTTCACCTTCCCTAAACTGTATTTAGTGTTAGTTTGTTTTACTTTCTCCGTTTTTCATGTGTTTTTGTTTCAAGGTTTTGTTTCGTCCTCACTAACCCATTTACATTTTTTTTTATCTAAAAAATGCTTTTGCCACTAAATGGCTGTGGTTCTATCTGTCTGGAATATGTGTACATGTCAGGGAAAATCTTTTTGTCAATGCAAAAAGTTTTACAGAATCATTATTGAATAAGGAGATTGGTACTTAATATAACAAATTCACTGCAAGTCTATATACGTTTCCAGTTTACTCTGCAGTGTTTGCTTGTTAATTCCAGAAAACTACTACATAAAAAGTATTTCGGAAAAAGCAATAATAACACCAGGTGGTAACAGAGGGGAGTGGAGAAAACTTGGCTCACTTTGGTTCATTCTTTGGCATCTCATTGGAGGGACCTGAAGCTGTAGGATAATTATGATGAAATTATGTAGTGTCTCTAATGCCATATTTTAAAAGCTTGGTATAAATTGGTTATACCAAGTATTTGATTTTTTTTATCCCAAAATATCCTAAATATCTTTAGACCCCCTTTGTCTTTGAACAACTATAGAAGCAGATAAACAGAAAATCAAACATGGTCCAAAATTACTCTTAAACCTTGGCTACACGACCCGTTTGATCATAATGAACAAGAAAAATGAAAGGAGTAACAGAGAATGTACTGTAGAAGAAAGCTGTAATAGTGGGCTTTGGCCCCCAGTGGGGTGTTACAAACCGCAAGTTAGCAGAACCTAAAACATTGCATCATATGTGATGAGTTCCCTAAAGTGATATACAGCATCTTTGCCTCGAAAGCACTCATATCTTTGCCTTTGTGTGCACTTTTAATTGCACAAGCATTGGTTTCTCCCCTACTCCTTACAGTTTCCCTCTCTTTCACAGATTCTGGCCCTTTGCTTAGCCTTTCTTTACAAGGCCCCCAACTGCTCACTCCTCCCCTTTGTGTCTTTCTCATTCCGTCATTTTTGCCCTCACTCTATCTTGTCCATTCTTCAAAGGGAGCTTCGTTCTTTTTATTTTAATTTTGTAGACAAACCCTGGGGCTGACGGCAGAGTGAGAGGGAGGCAGAAAAAAGAAAGTCAGCTTTATTTTATGGATGGCTCTGTGGTATTAGGGCAAATTCTTTGATGCTAGGTTACTGGCTCGCCAATGGCAGTTGCTAATAAACAAATGAAGAATCCCTAACTGAACTGTGTTACTTGCTGATGTCTGCATATGTGTGAAATAAAAGGATAATCCATATTGGGATTTGGTGAGATTTTCTTTCCACTCAACTACATTTGTTCAGCGTGGTTACTAATAACAGATCTAAGATCAAAGAATGAAAAAGAAACTGAACAAGAAAAAACAGAACAGAATGTTTGCAATGCTACATAGTAATTTATTCTGGTGTATAACCTAAGTCACGTCTGTAAACTGTTGCTCTGAGACGTGTGCATTCACTAAAAAACAATAAGGACACATTTTGATTTAAACTTTGTCCTGCCAATATTCTGTTGAAAAGGAAAGCCATTTTTATGCAGTATGCAACTTAGTATTCATAATTGAAAAGTGATTCCAGGTTGAAGAACATTTCTTTTTTTAAACAGTTTTCCTGATGGAATTAGTAAGTAATGGTGGTAAGGCTTGATTATTTTCAGAGCAATTTTAACCAGTATTTCTTCATGCCTCTTAAAAATGTTCTGGCTAGTCAAAACAATTTTTATTCCCACTGGTGGTGGGCTGAGATGAGCTCTAAACATTTTTATTGTTTCCTAGTATAAGTTGTTTTGTATTTCCCCAACACCACCTTACATGGTAGCTAGATTATTACATTTCTGTTTATCTAAACGGCTGACATTATTTGCTTTTTTCTCAGTGAGGATCTTTTTGGGAGAGCTTTGCAAGCTGGCGAACCCGATGTTGATTCAAACAATCACCAAGCTGCTGAGAAGTCACTCTTTGCCTGTTCGTCCCCAATTGTTTGTAGAGTCAATCCTTTGTTGTTTATGTCAAGGCCATCCTTTAAACCAGGGGGTCTTCAAATACAGGGCCTTTAAATCTGGTGTCCTGAAACTCTTAGACTTGTTCCTGATCCAACACACTCGAATCAAATTACTAAATCACCTCCTCAGTCTTCATTCATGCTCTCCAGAGTCCTCCTAATGGCCTCATTATTTAACTAAGGCCTGTTGAAGCAAAGATGAGGCTTAAAGTTACAGGACGCCAGAACTTAAGTTACCCTTGAAGACTCCTGTTTTAACGCAATTATGACATACCCAGCTCCTGCTTTGTCCTCTCTAAGGTCATATGGAACTTATTCTTGGTTTTTCAATCATGCCTCATCCTTCGCCATAAAACTGGACTCTTCTTCACCATCATAGTCAAAGCTGTACAGACATACACCATTATCGAAATTCTCCCTCATGTAGCAACCTCACTTCAGGCACAATAAGATAATCTGCAAACATCAAATGTATTGTTCAGCAACGTCACATACCTACATCAGTTTGAATTATGTTCCTCTCTATCCTGAATGAATTTCCCTGTCAACTCCTCGGTTCCCAAAGATTTGCGCTTTTTCACAATTGTAAATATTTCACAAACTAATTTCCTTATGTCTGCATGATAGTTGGGAAGCAACTTCAAAACATGACACTGAAACTTTTTAATATGTAATTATGGTAATTTAGTTCTTATTCAATGAAATGATTACATGGAATGTAATAAGCTGTAATAAACTTTTTTTAAAATATTAATTCAATACATTATTGCTGGTTGCATTATGTGACATAGATCTTAGTTTACCCTAAGTCCACTTGATTGGCTGATCAACTCCTACTGACCACTCCAGCCCTAAAATGTGCGCTCCCAGGGGAGTTGATTTCAAGGCCTAAAGCAGAGCTCTGTGGGTTTCTAGGATATTGCTTGGTTTAATGAGATAGCAAATTCTAAAGAATTTTACTTTCCTTTTTGGTTTGATTCAGGTCCATTCTGCACTTCGAAAGAAGGCCAGACCACTTGGATGGTGTGAAAAAGCTGCTTTTTTTGTGTGCGTAATCTCAAAAAGATAGACCATGTGCACGATGGGCAAGGAATTCTACCTCTTCTGTTTACATAGGACATATTAAACTCTATTAATCAGATTTTTAGATCACATATATGTATGTCTGTAAAACATACTATACTTTTAGTAAACTTTGCAGTTTTGGTTGATTAGATAATTGGTTTATTTTTTCTATAAACTAATCATATCAGCGAACCCCGGCCCACATAACTTTGTTCAAAGCAGGGGTTTGTATGAGCTTTCATCCATCCTTTATCCAACCCTTTTATCTTACTGGGGTCGTGGGGTATTGCTGGTGCCTATCTCAAGCGCACATCGGGGAAAAGGTGGGGGTACACCCCAGAAAGGTCATCAGTCCATTGCAGGATGAGCTTTCATGTGTGTTAAAATCAGTACAAAGAAACAAGCTGAGGTCACTATACATATGTAGCAATGGTGTTGAAGCACCCTTACACTTTATCAACGTCTTGCCCAACCAAGAGGGATGTTTGATTGTTTAACTTTTATTGGTATGTTTCTCTACTTTTGTTTTTCATGAAATTAACATTCTGATGAAAATGTACCAAAATGGCTTTTATGTATGTTGGTGTTGGTGTACAAATAATGATGTTGCTTAGAAATAAAAAAAATGCCTTGAATGCTTTTTTGGGACTAGTATTTTTTTTTAGCAGTGAGTTTTTATTGAATTCAAAGAGTTCCTTCAACACTTAAAATATTTTTTGCTTAGCTTTTGCAAAACACTGTCCCTCCTGTTCTCGTTTCACCATATGAAGGCTGCAACATCCGACCCCACGAGGGCTCACAGGCCTCTGTATGATGCATTATGTGTGTTTTTGAGAATGTCAGCATGCAGGTGTATAGGCTGTATGAAGGATGAGCTCTGATGACAGGCCATCCACCTTGCCCTTTGGCTATTTCTGTACCATGCTTTCCTCTGCGTCTCTTGCGTAATGATCAGGTAGATAAAGATCGGTCTTGTTTGTTGTCTCTATCAACCATAACAGGGCCTTGGTGCCAGAAGGTCAAGTGTTCAGAATAAGAACAGGCGTACACAACACTAAAAACATAGACCCACCTTTGATGTTAAGAGAAAGATGTTTGTGCGAATCGAGTGTTGTGATTGATTTCAGACACACAGAAAACCTGTATTGTGGCCAGGTGCAGTTGCTCTGTAATGCTTCCATAAAAATTCTGTGAATGCTTTTTAAACGCAAAGTTATTGTTTTATACAGAAATGATGTAGAAAACTACTAAATCCCCATCTAAGTATAACATTACAGATCATCATGGTAGTGGGGTGATGACACCATGGCATTTCAAGCTCAAAGACTTGAAATGGTCAAAACAATCGGTAAAGCATACTAAGAAAAGCTTGTCAGAAACATACGCAAGGTTGCTATAGGGCCAATTTAGATGTTGCCACTGATAATATTTAATTATGAATACATTATGTCTTCTTTTTCGTTTTTTACTGAAATCTAAATTAAGTTTTGTGTAAGCCTTTTGTATTAATTGGGACGCTTTCTACACAGTTTTATGTAGCCTTTGTTTAGTCCTATTACTATATGTACTGTCATGGTCTAAACTTAAATATTAATGTTTGAGAATTAGTCTTTTTGACCTCTGACCTGTGCTTGTGGCAATGTTTTTTCCACTAAACATCCCGCTTCTGCATTGATGATTTATAACCAGTTCTCTTGTACCCCTTGATTTAAGAAAGCATGCACATCCATCCATCCATTCATCTTTTACAGCTTTTGTCCTCACTAAAGTTAATAATATTTTATTTTACCCTCTTCTGGTTGCAGAAAAAATATTTTTTATATCGTCAACATTCAAGTAATATTTAAAAACTTTCTTCATCCATCCATCCATCCTTCCGGCACTTTGTTTATGCTTGCACCCTGCTTAACCAAATTTAGATCATAGGCTTTTCAGGTGGGAAAACCAATTATTTTTTCTTCTCCCAGTACTTCTCCATCTGTTTCTTTGTTGAATTAAACTTGCATGCACTTAAATGCTGAAACGGAATGATTCAATGCAATCTGCTGGGTTTCATTGGATTGAAAACCTTTTAAGCTAGTCTTAAAACTGAAGTGTCTTGGTGCATTGATTTATAGCTAGGGTTAAATGGAATGTATATATGATTAGATTGATGATATGTATTGTGCATTGAAGGAATGTAAACAAACTGAATTGAGATTTGAGTCTACATAGCTATCTCCTCCTTGTAGATAATAAGGGAGGAATCTTTGTTAAATATCTTAACCTCTCTACAATGTAGATTATTAGCATTTGTTTTTTTGTGGGGTTCTTTTCTTTCTTTTTTGGGGGGTTGGGGTGAAGTTAATTACATTGCAATACGTTGCTATACTATAAAGAAAGGTCATTGTAAACCCTTATATTGTGGATCTTGCTTCTTCCTTTTTGATCCATATCTCGTGGTCATACGTCACACAAACGGAGCTGCAAATTAATAACCCTGCCTTTCAGTTTAGTTCATTGTTACCACAAGAGATTGGAGATTGGATACCTCTAACTGCTTTAGATGAGTATACAATCTCTATCAAGCCATCACTCAAGAACAACTTACCAAAACTGATAGGGTTTCCTCTCCTGAGCTTTGGGCAGAGCCTGACTCTTAAACCTTAAGAAATATATTTACTTATGTCTGAACCGTATGTTATAATGGTGTGTAGAAATAAATTTATATTACAAAAAAATGTATTTGCTACATTCACTTAGAGATTACATTTCAAATCAGAAAATCCCTAAAGTACCAATTTACTTTTAAGTTGAAGAAATAACTTAGTCTCCTATGAGATCCTTTTTTATCATATTAAACAACCATTTAGAAATTTTGAACTTAGGGTTGCTACAGAATTTAAATTGAAGGTAAAATGGACAAAGGGAGTCCTTAAACGAAGACTATGCAGTCTGGCAAAACTTTTTATACCCTCTGATTTTCCTTGTCACATTTTATTACATTACGGTCTAAAACCAAAATGTGTTTTAATTAAACTGTTTGTGATGCATAAACACAGAAAAGCTCATGATTGTGCCATTTCATTGCTATTTTACTGCTATCTGGTATTCATGTCACCTGACCAAAGTTCCGTCTAGTAAGTTTACTGTGTGCCTTTAAAATGTGCTTCTTTTTGACTTTCTTTCACAGTTGCTTTTTTAGTTCGAAGATAAGATTTGTCTCACAGATGGCCGTTTTTAAAAGTTTGACTTATTAGTCTGTGGATCGCTGCAACTTTTACAGAGTTATCACGGGCTCTCTATATCAGATACTAAAATGGAACAGGCATTAAGACTGACATGTTAGGATATATTTTTATACCCCAACACTAAACTTTTGTACTGACCATGATCTGTCCAGTGAACTTGTTGGTCTTCATTTCCTGGGCTTTTCTCCGATGCCTTCACAGAACAGGTGTCATGTAGCCAATATAAGGAAATGATTACTGGTGCACATCTAGGTGATTTTAAAAGATTCTGTTCATTGGATGATTTGCGAATTGTTATGTAGGAATACTATAAAAAGGATGGCCCTTCTGATGGTCTTGGATGGCATAGAATATAACTTCACATAGTGCACCACACAACCTTGGACATTTAGTACATTGGGGGTTTCATCCAAAACAAGAAATATCTTACGGTTTTGTTAAAAAAATATATAATATAGTTTTATTTACATTTAAAGACTCAATTATTTCTGGTGCCTGGATTTGCAGTACAGTAAGTTTAATTAAGGTAGTCTTGGTACTTAAAATAAGAGAAACAGCAAACCTTTGTGTGGGGTATAGCAAAGAATGCATGAGGGACCCAGAGAAGATATAAATAAACATAAAACAAAAATGGGATACACCTGTCTGATCATTAATTTTCTTATCTTTCCAGCGTTGGAGTGAGAAAGGGAAACCTAGAGAGGTAAACGAAAGCTGGAGAAAGTCTGGAAAAGGGCAGAATGTCCGCAAGGAATACAAGCTGTGCCTTGCCAAATAGAAAAACAGGCCTTGCTATTGTCTTTCTTTATACTTCCATTTTATTCTCTTTGTTAGAGGAACTCAGCATACAGAACTTCAGCGGCAGCTACAATAAGCACATCAAAGCAAGCCGATAGATTGTGGCCCAGTGGATACATTCGAATTGGGCATTAATTTCTTTGTTGAAAGTATAGAAGGTCTAGGCAAAAAAAGAGGGGGAATAAAAGCAACATGTTTTGCAGTTTTTATTTTTCCCTCATTTCTGTTGTACCGTTTTACTTTTCCTGTTGGAGTTTCACCATGTTTAAGGTGGTAAGGGTCAAACCGGCACCTTGTTTTTGTCAGATGCTCCTTTGGGGAGGTTTCCGTCCTGTCTTTCTTTCTTACATTTTTCTCTCTCGCTGTTCCCTCTCACCGACTCTTCTGACAACCTCTCTTTGAGTTCAGCCCACATGGCTCTGGGCGAAAATCAATGCCCATATGTGTCTTCAGCTGCTCTACGCTGGACTGATGAAGGTTAGGAGAGAGAAAGAAAGACAGACAAGTCAAATCCACACCATCAAATAGAGTCTAGCTGATTACATGCTTAATATTCATAAAAATGTATTCCTGTTTTCTGACAAATTGGATGAATAATTATAAAAGAAATGCTCTTTTGACTTTTGGTGTTGTTTGCCTGTTTCCCCTTCTGCTCTAGGTGCCTTTTTTGGTCTGTGCTGGATAGCGAGGGAGTAGACTAATTGTGAAACAGAATTAAAGATTATAACCACAGGACTAAGATTTTATTCAGAACAGCATTCAATGACCATCAGACAGCAAAGTGTACTTCTAAGTTCACTGACCTCAGGCTAGTTATTGATTGCCATCACAGTGCATTATTATTTCTGTGTTATGAGCATGGTTTCTCTTTTGGTTAATTTTTTATTGTTGAATTTTAAAGTAGTGTGTGGGTGGAAACTAAAACAGGATTTAAACCGAATGGGAGGGACAAAGACTTCCTTTCTCACTACTTTGCAATAAATTATAACATAATTTTAAAGTACATGTATTGCAGTAATTCAATTAAAAATTTACACTAACAAGATATAGACAATTGAAGTATTCATTTTTTTGCCAAAAGTATTTTTTTGCATATCCAAATAATTGAATTCAGGTGTCTCAGTGACTTCCATTCCCGCAGTTGTAAAACACACAATGTCCCAAGCTGCTTTACCAACAGTTATAAAAGAAGAGGTCACATTCAGGAGCTTGGTCAATTCTAGCATGCAGCTTTCAGAAGATGTTACCTGTGTAAGAAGTCCAGTGTAAATTGTTACTTTACTATGTATCCCACAGTGTAACAAAATGGAAGTGACTGGAAACAGTTGTAGGGGATTCCTACTAATTGGAACAAGTGTACAAATGTAGTGTTAAAATGCAGATTCAGTAGCTATAGACCTCCAAAAACTGCTGGAGCATAGAATGGTCCCAACAAACATGGATGAGCGATTGTTGTGTGGAAGAACTTGTCTGACTTTCAAAGTCTTGACCATGACCCTGTTATTGGGACACTTATTTTGAAGAAACTGACAGCCTGTCCTTTTCATTCACATTAGTATCTGGCCTTATGAAATAACGCCACAGAAAAATAATACATTCCTATACCTTTCTAGAAGTGTTGAATCCTTTGTTTGTTGGAGGGATGATTTCATATAAGACATGAATTTATTTTTTTTCAAGGGAATTTCTAACAAAAACATTACATGTGTATGTATAAAGATTGTTTAGATAATACCCAAATGTTTGCCTACGCTCAGGTTTTGAATTATTTTTTTACTGTCATTCATGATAATCTGAACCTCAGCATTTAGGAATTTACTGGGCACCTGAAAACATTTTGGGCCTAATATCCAGAGTGAACAGTCACATGAACTTGGTGCCACTGTGTTTGGCTTGCTTCCTCAGGGCAAAGTTACAACTCGTTTTTCTCCTGGAGTAGCCAGAATTTCACAGCAGTACTCTTCCCACATTTGATGCCTTTTTTGCTAAATGTGATGACCCTTTTACAGATTCTGCAGAGAACACGAATACTTCCTTGGACTGTAGATGCTCCCTGGATCTTTCGCTTCGCATCGACCTCTTGGCCTCTTCTCTCTGGTTTTGATCTATCTTCCCCAGCTCCTCTGCCCCCACCTCCCCGGAGGGTGTCAGCGTTGGCTGAAAGGGCTTCCAGGGGGCTTCAAGGGGCCTTTCAAACCTTCATCCAGGTCTTAGTGTTCAAAGACCCTGGCCAGTCATCCAGCTGCACACTCGCACAGATACACACAGTTACACACTTGCACACAAGCCTGAATTCATTTACATCTGTGTAGATGTGCACGTGATCTGGACTGACAGAATAAAAGAAGTGCTAAGAGAGTCAAAAAGGCAAGAGTTACTCAGAATTTCAGAATAACATCAAACTGATTTACCTGAGATGGGGCTTTAGTTCTATTAAGTTTAGTCTCAGAATGTCAAGTGAGTACAAGTGCAATGCAATGCCATTTCCATCCATTGTCCAATAGAGTAAATTGCAATCTGCACCCATTTCTTTTACTGGTTTACATGGTCTTAGATTAAAGCCACTCTCTAAAGTTGTGTAAAGCTTGCTAATTTAACACTGCCTTTTGGGACCCCTAACAACTGAAGAGTGCATGGAGAAAGCATATGTGCCTTCCAACGGAAAAAATTGATTCTAGCCAACCCAGTGTTAAATGCCACAGCAGAGCAATGAAATTCCTGGCAAACATATGAATAGTTTCAAAGCTGTTGGAACTGTCAATTCACAAAACATTTACAGATTTTATTTTCCAAATATATTTTACTACTGTGACAATTTTCAGATTTTGATTTGTTATGCGTTGTATTTGCAGCCTACTCTATGCTTATATAAATAACTACTTACCACCTACAATGCAGAGAAAGTACAGTTATCACTTTAAAGCTACCCCTGTTTGTCAGAGTGACAAGGTTGTGGGAAGAAAAACTGCAACAAACCCTGTTCCGAATATGCCACATGCCTTATAACAGATGCCAGCAGAAGTGGAAGTGTGTTTTTTGGTCATTCATTTTTGGAAATTAAACTTTTTAATTTACATGCAAAATGCTATATCGGGGGAGGAGTATGACTACAGAAGTCCCCTCATGACTTGTGATATTGAAAGCATCATGCTCTGGGATTCTTTTTTTTAAGCAGGGACAAGGAAACCGGTGGGAGCTGAAAGGAAAATGGTTGATGACTAACACAACCATTAATACAGACTAATCCTGAAAGAAAACCAGATATATGCGCCACAGGATTTCAGTGATTCTGAGCAACACCTCAATGATTTGTATAAAAGCAAATTCATCTCCGATCAAACTGGCAGGAAAACTAGAAAATAGATATTCATAGATTCTCTCCATCTAATATGACTGAGTTTGACCTACTTTCAAACAAGAATATTCCACTCTCTAGATTTGAAAAGCTGGTGGAGATGTAGCCCATTAGAGTAGAAGCTGTAATTTCAGAGAGGGCTGAACAAAATGCATGCATTATTTTCTTTCCCATCTTCAGAGTACTTTTTTAATGGACAGTTCATATGTGTTATTTCATTTTTTTAATGTTTTTGTAAGTGTGCATCTACAGGGTTATATGTTTTCTATGGTGCAGTGTTTGCAAGTTTGTGAGCTTGTGCCCTTCAGTACTACAGTGGGATGAGTGTGTGTACACACGGCTCACAAGGCCTTATCTAGATGTCCTAGTTATCGATTGGGCTACATGGCAGATAAGAAAAAGATGAGTACCCTCTCCCACTTTACCACTTGCCAACCCCTACGTCCCAATTCCTCATTCCCCATATCTACCATCCAAACAAGCAGCCCTCCATTTCCCAGCCCCTGAGAGATGTTTTAAAGCACCTAATTGGAACAAGTGTACATTAGACTAAAGTTTAAATGCATAATTTAGATTTTGAATGATGTGATATTTTTTTGAAAAACATTTAGAAGGAAATGAGATGGATATAACCTATATAGCTAGAATAATTATATGCTATAGAAAATTTTGATTTGGAGTTTTGTATCTTTAAATGTCATATGAATGTTGAGTTGATGTTGATTGAGCAAGTAGTTCAACCATTTTTTAATATCCTTCTCGTCACTGAGCAGGTTGTGGTGGTCTCAAAGGCATGCCTCTTCTGGGTAAAGTGTAGAGAGAACTTTGAATATATGCATTGTGTTCAGAGTTAACCGTTGCCAAATAGTGGAACATTTATCAAAATAAAACAGAAACAAATGTGCTAATTAAAACAGGAACCATTTTCTTACAGAAAACATTCCTATTAGCACACAAATAGCATATTGTTAAGCTGAAGCTATCAATCTAAAGTAATTCAAGTAAAACAAGAGAGTTTACTGGATTAGATCAAGCAATCAGTGGCTTTATAACTTTAGACTTTAGAAACAGATACATGACCACATAACCATTGGTCAAGACGAACTCAGCTACACAAGCGTATGTTTAAGTCATAACTTATAGTAAGTAGCTTGTGGAGTAAACACTACTTTGCCTCTCACCCAATCATTTCAAACATTTAGTAATATATTCACAAAGGACAGGTTCCTACTTTACGAATAACTGATTTTAATCACCACCGACAAACTCAACGAAACACCCCAGGCATGCAGACATGCTCACAGGTTTGAAAGCTTTGTAAATAAGCATTGTCATTGTATTTCTCAGTTTGAGTTGCTTTGTATGTTTCAGTTGATCTCTCTTATGATGTTTCGTACTACCAATTATTTACTTTAAAGAAACAGAATTGTACCCTGTTACAGCTCAGTTTCCTGTCCAAATTACCCAAAGGCTTCATTCACCATGCTTAAAAATTGTTTGAAAAGATCTCACTTAGTCCAACTATGCAAGATGGGTCTTGCATAGTTGGACTAAAACACAGACATATTATTGGTAAATCCAAGATCTTTTTTGCTGTTTAGTAAATTTCATTCCATGAAATATTACCATTTATCTATTTATTTTGAAGTCAAACCATTGGTTTAACTGTTTAATAACCTAAATATGTAGCTGTTTGCTGTATTCTCTGGCTATTCAGGCTTATAACAGGAAAACCTGTTTGTGTTTTGTAGCTTCACGCTTGACTTCATCCTGCTCTTCCTCCTCCTCCTTGCTAAGCGTTGTCTTGTTGCTTCTGCCCAAGTGGCTCCTTTGGAAAATGCCAGTTGGTTGAACAATTAATTATTATAATGATAGACCAGCTATGAGTGTTGCTTTAAAAGTTGACACACAGAGAGACAGAAAATGGTATCAATAAATATACGTAGTTTAATCCTTAGGTATCTTAAAGGAAGAGGAGTAAGAGTTCCAGTGGAATGTGTAACATCTGTTATAAAAAGGATGCAAAATAGAGGAGTAATAATGTAGTATTAGTATAGTATATTAGTATGTAGTAATGTTGTTTTAGTTTTAATATTCAGTCATCTTCAGTTTGCATCTTTCTTCACTTACCGTACATTTTATTTGCCTGAAATAAAATAGCAAAGCATGACATTATGACAAATTAAATATCAGTGTGTTAATCGCCAAATTTAAAATCACCACAGACCCATCAATTCGACTGACCCTCTGAACGGGGGGCTTTAGCATCTGGCATAACAACCATTTACGGTTTAAATTGCACCCTAGTGAACAAGGCACAGTGTAATAGGTAATTGAAGGTCTGTTGAATTACCTACACTAGAAGTGCATCTATTTTTATATTTTCTAGCTGGAATTGTGGGATCGAGGACATAGTGATCCTACACTGTCTCTTACATGACCCAGTTAACAACATATTGTATTTAAAATTGGGCAAGATATTAGTATTTTTTCCCTTCTAAAAATCTTAAAAGAATGTTTAGAGTCATTTAGCGGCTTCATTTAAGTGCATAATGTTTAGGAAAAGTTCCACCGAAATCCAGATGTAAAACCTCAAGACATACAAAATGTATCAGAAGAGTCATCTTGAAATCACACCCTCTGAGTGATGTTTAAACTACACCACTGTTGGAGCAGCATTATTTCAGGAAGACATTCACGTGGTCATTCTTTTAAGACTACAGCGAATATTGGCAGATTGTTTTAAGTCATGAACACCCTATAAAACACAAACACCATTGGCTCAAGCACATCTTAATCAGTACGTAGCTGACATAGCAGTTTCCCTTCCCTCTTTATTACATTTGGCAAAAACGGTAACTAAGACTCCCACCTCAGACCAGGAGTCCAAGTTGGAAGTATTCAGCACAAAAGTCTAAAACACATCTGTAGACTTTCAAATTTTGTTTTTTTGAGGCAGACTAATTCATCTGCTTTACCATTAGATATGTTAACTACCACTGACATTTTTTGACTCTCTGTTCAAAAAATAGTAAGTGGGGGCAAGAAACTTGACCTGCTGTGTTTTTTTGATTCTTTTAAGTAAATGAAATTATTAAATTTTGAGACATGACTTCCTTACTTTGTTTCGGACATAAACGTCACTTAAATTACAAAATTTGGCAATGATGTGAGTAATTTTGAGAAGAACGATTAAACAGCATCTTTTAATCACTTAAGCAGTGATGTCACTTAATGCTTTTATGTGTTTTTAAGGAAATAACACAAAACTGACATAAATGAAAATGTCCATGTCATATTCAGTTTGCTATTTTAAAATGCTTCTTAACATGTTGCGATTTGAAAAACTGGGTATTTAGTGAGCTAGGAATGTTACAAAATGTTTGAAAACCGCTGAAGTCAAGATTTGCAAAGGAAAAAGTGTCACTTTCACACATGCTGTCATTGTGAAGGGAGTGTAAACGTGCCAAGCGGGCAGCAGGCACTCACTCAGCCGGTCTCCTTGGCTTCCACTTGATAGATGCCCACAGTTGGATTTGCATATGCTATTCAGGGCATCAAGTCTCTCGCTCTCTCTCTATTTTTTATTGTTTTTAATCAGAGGCGAATGTCAACAAAATAAATGAAGTTGCGCAGTGAAGTGAAATTTTTATCACATCAGTGGTGTTTGGATGTGTGTGTGTGTGTGTGTGCGTGTGTGTGTGTGTGTGTGTGTGTGTGTGTGTGTGTGTGTGTGTGTGTGTGTGTGTGTGTGTGTGTGTGTGTGTGT
>JAVLVB010000251.1:751564-771849 GCA_032876305.1 Orestias chungarensis | reverse complement strand
TTCAGCGGCAGTGGCGGTAATCAATGGAAGGGCTCCATATGGCAGGGATCAAAGGTGTCACATAGTGTGTGGTTCTGCTTTATTGCCAGCCAGCACTGTTAATTGGACAACAAGATCAGAGGCAATATTAAAATCCAATTAAATTGATATGAACAGATTGCCAAGTGATGTACACTAATGTATAATTGAGTATCAAGCAAATGCGAGTGGCCCGTCTCGAGCGCCGAGCTGCTGAATAAATGATGGGCGAGCCATAGAGGACGGAAACAACTTTGCACATTAGCAACCCTCCACTCCCCTTCCGTTTTCTTTCTCTTTCCCTCTATTGCTCTTCGGGTCTTCAAATGATGTCTTTTTTTTTTCTTTTTTGGAATTGGCAGTTGTTCATAAAGGGACATTTTTGTCCTGCATAATAAGGGCAGCAAGTGGAGAGCTTGAACGTGTGTGTGTTTGTTTGCATAAAGATGCAAAGGGGAGTTGGCATCTAAAGGTTTGAAAAGTGTAATTCCATCACACGCACACATCTTTAATTTGACTTTAATAAAATCTAAATTATTTATTTCCCCTTTTTCGCAACAGCTAAAGCAAGAGCATGTTGTGCTTTTAAGGCTAATCAGCCATAAACACGGACACTATGCTTCATCTTGCTGAAAAGGCTCCTTGATCCGGGCCTCTTTCCATCAGAAAGAAAAGAAAAAAAAACAGGAAAAAGAGAGATGCTAGGGCACCAGCAGACCAAATAGGCCTTGTCCAAGGTGACATTCTGTGATAAGGTTGTGTTGGACCACAGCCCAAAATAATCAAAGGTTCATCACCACTCATTCATTCATTAATTGAATATTTTAGCCTTAATTTAAAGTGTATAACTGCAGCTCTAAACGCTGGCCTTGGGAGGCTGATAAGGAGATTTTTATTTCAAATATTAATGGTATTTTGGCTCCGACAATCACCTCCTTTTTGGGAGGCCAACTGTTTATTTCTGTTTTTTTGATCGTGGTCGTGCATATGCTGTTCCTTTATTTTATGGCATCCCACCCCACCTCAACTCTTCCCCTGTAGTAAGCTGGTTTCTTTAATTAAGCGGGCACGGGGCTCATTAGCTGCCATGGTAATGGGGTGACATGGTGTGCCCATCTCAGTTCCCGTGGGCGGTGCCCTGACAGAGCGCCTGGGGAGCAGGTGCTGACAAGGTCGGGGTGGCAGCTTGCCATCTGGACTGACGCATAGGCCTAGTCCCAGCCAAGCTCTTTGTTGCTACGGATGGGCCAACGGCATCCACCAACAACCTTCACTCAAAGACATCAAAACAGGGCTCTGGGTCTTAGGAGATCTGTGGACTTAACAACCACTAAAACAAAGGCGCAATAATTGGTTTTGGCGCAATCTGTCCCTCTGTTTGCCACTCTGGGGTCTTTCCAGTTATTGAGTTTGGAACAGAAGGCCCATTGAAGGTTCTCTTCATTTAGTCATGTTGCACCTCAATTTGCATAACTTAGATTTCTAAGGCTAACACTGCACACATTTTCTTTCCAGATTATTATTTTTTTTTTGTTTTTCTATATCATTCTAAACACATCTACAAATACATTTCATTTTTTTCTAAGTAACATTTTATCAGAATAAATCACTATGGATTTTTAAAAAATGTTGAGCAGTAAATTCGCATTAATTATTAGAAAAACAATGAGTTCTCTTCAGCGTGTATTTATGTCAGGTTAAAAAATTTAAATCTGTGGAATGTGTTTGTATTTCATTCTCTTGCAAAATACTTTGTAGAACCACCTTTTTTCTGAAATTAATGTGTTGTATTAAGTAAGTTTAGTGAGTAAGTTCAACTGGTATCTGAACAGCCCTCTCTTCCACATGTGCGCTGATTGCTACATGGCTTTTGACAAATTCTGAACAAGAATTCTGACAGGTTTATTTTTATAATCTCTTTATTTCTGCCTTCTCTACCCTAGTTTTTACAGTTTTGATCACTTATTTGTGCAAATAATTCTGTTTTTCTTTTTTTCCATCATTTTAATTAGTCTTTCCATAGTTATTAAATTTTTGTTCTATTGTATGTAATCTATTCTTTACCACTGTTACAATTGTATTTCCTGTTTCCTTATAGTATGTACTCATCCTCTGTTCCTCTCATGCCATTTCTGGCACTATCCCTCTGCCTGGCCGTCTGGTTTTCTCTCTCACCGGCAACCTGTTTCTTATCAGCCGATTTCTCTAATCCGTA
Source organism: Orestias chungarensis (assembly GCA_032876305.1). Lineage (NCBI taxonomy): Eukaryota > Metazoa > Chordata > Actinopteri > Cyprinodontiformes > Cyprinodontidae > Orestias > Orestias chungarensis. The sequence continues at coordinate 769,616 of JAVLVB010000251.1, read as the reverse complement.
CTCAATCTCCCCAGAATTATCACTCCTTCTATTTGCTCATGTTATGCTGCTTGTGCTCCCTTTTGTGTCCTTTTACTTCATGCGCCTCTTTATTGCTTCTCAGCCAGCTTCTGTTCCTTTCTCCCACTATTTTCTGACAATGACTTATGACACTTCTTGTTGCATTCAATTTAAGATGACCATTCCACTGATCAGGCACTTAAAGACATCTTTAACATAGAAGTAAGGTCATGGTTCTTCATTGGCCTTTCCACATTCATTCCATCACCGCAAATATTTTAAACAGTGTGGTCTCTCAGCCAGAGACCTTGGCTGTCATTATGTGGTCATGCATTTGGGTTTTGTGAGTGTTCACCCACTGATTTAAAGAACAGATGGGTTCTTAAAAAGATGATTCCTTATACAGGGTTCAACCTTCCATGCTTAAGTGTTCACTGTCAAGGTTATTAAATATCCCAGGCCTTTCTTGACAAAACAAAATCCTTAGCACCACATATGGATGTTGATACTGGCTTTAAGAGAGCAGGAATGTTTATTTTAGAGACTTTGCTGAGGTTGGTATGTGGTCAGCCATGTAGTGCCCGGCTATACATGAAAGCAAAAGTTGGGCTTGACTTCGGTGATGCCAACAACCTCCCAGAGCAGATGGAAAAGGGTGCACTCACTGTTAAGTTAAGAGTGGATATTTAAATATGACAGGGGTCATTGTGCTTTGATGTTGCCATTTCAAATACAATAATCAGCTGGATCTCAATAAATCAGAGTGTATAAATCAGATTTTATTATATGGATTTTATTATATGGATTTTATTCATAATGTTTTTATTATATGGATTTTTTTCATAATTTTCTTTTTATTTGGTCAATATTGTTTGAGGAAGAACAAACAAAAATAATGCTGACAACTTCATCATTAGTTAAGATGATATAAAATGGTTTAAAATCCTGAAATGTTATATTATTAGCTTGTTATAGCTTAAATTGTAAAAACCAAAGACTTGACAATTTCCAACACAGACCTACTGCCACTGTTACAGACATTAGGCCAAAAAAAATTACAAAATAAACTGCCTGTATTCAATGATAATGGTGAAAAGTTGAATGGAAAATTGTCAAAATTGTCACTGGCTAATTGCATCCATTGCAACCAAAGTGATGCTGTAAGTATTTAAGACGGATCCCAGAGCAAGTATTGTTTGCATAAATTTGAAAGTAAATGAACATATTTCTTCAACATTTCTGCCTCAAAGTTTAACTTTTTATTGTGTCTGTTACATTACAGTTATACGAGAGTCATGGGTGTTAGTCATATTCATCAGAATTCAAAATATATTTTACTCTGCATACTGAATTTACACAACTACAGTTATCAAACCCTCGATTTTCAAAATACATGTAAAGTATAAGCTTCTGAACTTGTTTTAGTATAGTGTGTCAAATAACTGAAGACTACATACACCATGCTTTTTTATTTAATATCTCCTAGGAAAACTACATTAAACCTTCCTACTTGTAATTAATGTACTATAATCAATTATACACAGAACAGCATTAATGCTTAAGTAAAACTTTTGTTTGCTTGCGCACAGCTAAACAGAGCAAAGTCTATACGATTTTCTTGAAGTCCAGTAATTTAATTTAATTCCTCCATTACCTAATCTGGTGTAAACCCTTAAATCCTTTCATATACAAAAGCTGATCAGCCATTTTCCTCCCCCTTTTCTTGCTTAAATGATTGCAAAAAATGAGTTCTGCATATCACATATTTACCAACTTTTTTTTTACTGGATTGTCAGTCATCCCTTATTCTTTGTCCAATTTCCTGCCAGTGGACAAAACAGAGACTCCATCAGTTCTGCTCTTCAAAAACACAGACAAGTCAACAAAATCACATTAAACTGGTCTGATCTTATTAGTGGTGGCTCTTCCTTAGACATGTTCTCTGCAGCTGTGAGAACCACAGCAGAAGCATGCAACTTAAATACGACCACATAAACCACCTTATTTTCACAGAATTCACAAAAAGATTACCTCTGGGGGAGTGGACGAAAGGGTGAGAGGATGAGTGGCAAAGGGAGGAAAGGCTGGGGTGTCAAAATAGACTGGTGGGGTACAGGAGAAGGGGCTCAGTGGGGGGCTAATTCCCACCATGCCCTGCTGCAGCTGTGCCCCTGAAACTGACTGTCAGATCCCTATTCATGTAGGAGTTTCTGCATATGCAACAACAGTGAGGGGTGACAGCCAGCTCTTCCTCCTTCTCTTTAATCCTATTTTACATTGGAAGTCAATTTTAACTTTTTTATTTTACTGCTGTTGTCATTAGTCAAAAGGTCTTGTAATGGCCACACCTGCAGCCACACAGTTGGTAACCTCACACACCAACGTTCTTTAATTTTATGTTATACATATCATTGACATCTACAGCATTAGATAACATGGGTTTTGTTTTTTGCTTTACACATTTGAAATACATTAGTTCTAATTGTAGCGCACACATTTGGTTAAGTTTTGTATTTTCAATTCTGTTAAACACTTAACATTCTGTGTGTTTTCTTTTGCTGGTGCTGTGGGGGAGTGACCTAAACTGGGCTGAAGCAAGGCCATCAAATTGAAAGATTGGAGCATACCATCCTGTGTTCCACCAGGGGGAAAAGATGGAATGTTTATTCTTATTGATAATTTTGTTTAGTTATCATGCATTTAATTTCATTCTTAACCTAGCTGTGTTTAGTTAAAGGTATTATTTGTATATTTGTATTAGTTATGTTGGTAGATGTTCCACGTTACTTTTTTCCCACTGTGTCAATCTGGTCTGATCAGGCAGTATTGAAGTCCCCTTTATTTGTTTTGTGTCAAATCAGTTTGTTTGTTTATTTTGAACAGTTAATTTGAGATTTTGTTATGTTGAAGGTTAGTATTTTTGCTTTGAGTTTATGTTCTTTATTTTACCTCTTTTAAGGGTCCTGCAAATAATGTTTGCATTTTGTTATTTTTGGGGGAATAAAACCCATTTTTTGGACACAAATTACTGTATCCTCACGCTTAACCGTCTCAGTCCCTCACAGTCTTCACAATTAAAATGCTTCACTGGTAGTAATAAGAGAAATAACATGTTAGGCATTTGATTAACACTTTCTGGCACCAACCCATATACATTAAGCATTGTCTTATAAATAATGTGTGTCCATTTTAGCTAAAGACTAGATGTGTTTTTTTTCCTAGTGAGCTATCAGGGTCCTGGGTTGTGTGATTTGGGTTTTCTCTGGCATTTAAATTTTCAAAGGGATCTGTAATAGTTATTCTTTATTTTGAGTCCTGTTTCTGCTTTTACTTTAGTTCAGGCTAGTCTTAATGTTTTGTAGTTAGATCTCTATCCGGCGTTGCGTTAACAGAATTAAACTTTCTTTCTTAAAGAACGACGGAAACATTTGAAGGCCCCCCTCAGTTTGCGGACAATAATTCACACACTCAGGGCAGACTTATAAACATTTTCAACTTGGTAACTAAATCATCCAGCAAAAATATGTTACATCTGAGTATCTTATTTGACCTGGATATTAAAGTGAACCACCTCGCCAGCAGGGAGCACACTTGACAATTATACATTGGAGCAGATCCGGTGCAGGAGCACAGCATTTTCTCCCACTGAACCAAGGGCTTGCAGGATAAGGAAATTCCTTGTTCAGATAGGTTTGGTGACTAATCGTGTCAGTTGGAGAAATTTTCCCGAAGTTTAAAAACTGGCAGAAGTGGCAATCAGCTCTGACCAGTCTACACATTTATATCTAAACCATAGGATAAAAAAAACTTTACTTGACATTTTAGGTCAGTGTTGACCAAGAAGTTGTGAGATGGTGCGTTCATGCAACAGCATGTGAAAAGTTCAAAATGTAATTAGGTTTTATTAAATGCAGAGAAAAGGTTAAATGCATTGCACAACATGAACTCTCATTGCAGTTTGTTGAATAATAATCAAACTGAAATAAAATTTAACAGAAGTGAATGAAGTGAAAATTATTATTACCCCCAAAAAATACAGACAATGCTGTTTTACCAGACAAGTGCAACCTCTAATATATATATCCAGACAGCCATGTACAGTGACTATTCAAGACCATGTTGTCTTGAGTAGTTGCTCTTCTGGCTTTCAGAAAGTCTTTCAAAGTTTTTTGCTTTTTTTTCAGTTCTTTCTGTTCAGTCCTTTCATCAGCATATGGTGAAGTGAGTGACTATTAGGACAGGCTGTGAAACAGTCTGTGAAATCTCCAGTAGAAAAAAGACATTATGACAAACTCCTTGTGATAGGCTAGTGGTATCAGCAATATCTTTATATTTTAATTTCCCTTTGGAATAAATAAAGTATTTTTGATTGATTGATTGATATTTATTTGTAGTTTTAGTTATATATGCATTCAACATGTTATCACTTTGGGATTTTTTTAAAGAAACAAAAAATGGGAAAAAATGGAAAAATCATACATTTTACAGATTTTTCAACTGATCCATGACTGCCGTGAACTACTTTTCCTTTTCTTTAAAAAGTGTTCTTTTAAAATGATCAGATAATACACAGAATTTTAAGGAAAACATTTTTAAAAAGTCTGCAAACACACAAAGAAAAACTGTAGAAAAGCTTAAGAGAAATACCGGTGAAGACTGTTTTTAAAGATTCCTGATCGGAAGCAAAATAAAAAATAAGAACCGACCTAAGACTTTTGCACATCTGTGTGCTAGAAAAGAACTTCCAAAATAGTTAAATGTCAAGACAAGAAAGCTTGGAGGAAATTTTTTTTCTAAATTGAATGTTTTCACACATTTACAACAAACGGGTGATTTATTTTTCATGGTCAGACATGTTTTCATTCCTGCTCAATAATTTTAACCCGGGGGCTCAGTGTTGGGACTTGGGAATGTAAGGGTTGAAATGAGTAAAAACACAAGACTTCAGTGTGTGACCTAATTTGCCATAAACACCTTGTTTTGTCATTTTCCTAATAGTCTGTTAGTGTTTGATCTTGAGTTGATAAGGGCCAACACCAAGAGAAAAAGTGTTTCAGAGAAGAGAGAGGTCAGTAAATTAAAGGTTGGAAAGTATCTGATGGCCATTTGAACACTGTTAATCCTTGTAGGTTATCTTGTAAAAGTGAATGAACTGAACAGGGTTCAGGGAGATTGACCGTACTGTGATCACTGATTGGATTGCTTCCTCATGCACACAACCTCTGACCCCTTCAGGAGAAGGGTGAAGTGCCTCTTTGGCTCAGTGTTAATGACCCATTAAACGCATTTCAGCATTGTTAGTGTGTGGCAAGCATACTGTGAGTGTGAATATAAGCACTGCCACCCATGCCTTATAACATCTACAGTTCTACTGTCTTTCTTATAATGACCCTAAGAGCAAATACATTTTGGGCTTTTATATTATTATGTTTAGACTTCTGTCTACATCAACAACTTTTTTTTAATTTCTGGTTTGAGGCTCTGCTCATTTCCCATCTTTCCCATCGAGTGTTTTTCAGTATAACATTTACTGTTAAGCAAATCCTCTTTATGCTGTTGAGGACAATCTTTTTTTTAATCTTTTGTCTAAATAATAATGTTTCTAAGAGAAACTGGTCTAGATTTGATCTTAGAAATAGAATACCTTGAATAAATAATTAGATTAATGTTGCATTGAGGCTTAAAATCAGTAAATGTTTAGGACTGACTCGAGCCGTAATTTTAAAGTAGGGCTAAAACAACAAAGATCAAATTTTATTAAAATGGTGCTTTCACATTTAACTGCTGCCGAATGCAGACATGTTAAATGTTGAGAGGCTTGATATGATTCTGAGTTTGTCACTCTATAGCCAAATTATGACTCAAATTGAGCTAGACCTTGCATCTTTATAATGCAAAATCCATTATCTATGTGCAAAACTCACACTGGTTAAACTCCAGTTACAAATGATGGGAGAAACTAATGTGGTGCAGGTAGTAACATGAACTCTTTCATTCATGTTTCTCCAGCGTGTCCTGGGTTTTCCTCTGGGCTTCCTCCCGGTGGGACGTGCCCGGAACACCTCACCAGGGAGGCGTCCAGAAGGTATCCTAACCAGATGCCCGAGCCACCTCAACTGGCTACTCTCGACAAGGAGAAGCAGCGGCTTTATTTTGAGTCCCACCCGGATGGCCGAGCTCCTCATCCTATCTCTAAGGGAGCGCACAGACACCCTGCGGAGGTGGGTGAGGTTAGGAAGGCAGGTCAGCCGGTAAATCGAGAGCCTTGCTTTTTGACTTACCTCTCTCTTCACCACAACAGATTGGTACAGCACCTGCAACACGGCAGATGCTGCACCATACAGTTTCTCAATCTCCCGCTCTATTTTCCCCCCTTTCATAAACAAGACACCAAGATACTTAAACTCCTCCACTTAAGGCAGGATGCGGAGCAAGCTCTTTCACTGGTCATACAGGGACTTAACAGCCCGTATCAAAGGGCCTGGTACCCCATACTCCCAGCCTACCCCAGACCGGAACCCAAGAGGGACACGGTCAAACGCCTTTTCCACGTCCACAAAACTCATTTAAACTGGTTGGGCGAACTCCAATGCACCCTCCAGGACCATTCTGAGGGTATAGAGTTGGTCCAGAGTTCTACGACCAGGACAAAAACCACACTGCTTCTCCTAAATCCAACGTTTAACTATCGGATAAACCCTCCTCTCCATACCCCCCGAATAGACCATACCAGTGACTTTTCTATAGTTGGAACCCACTCTACGGTCCCCGGTTTTGAATACCAACACAACCCTACCACATCCAGAGCCTTCAAGAACTCTGGGGGAATCTCATCCACCCCCAAGGACTTACCACTGAGGAGCTTTTAAACTACCTTGGTGAATTCGGCACCAGAAATTGGAGAGGCCGCCTCAAGGTCCACATGCTCTGCTTCCTCAGTGGAAGACGTGTCAGCGGGATTGAGGAGGTCTTCGAAGTACTCCATCCACACACCCACGAGTTGAGGTCAACAACACACCAACCCCACTGTAAAATTGGTTTGTGATGCACCGCTTTACCCTCCCTACCAGGGGCATAAAGCCTCTGACAACATAGCTCCTAGGATTATCGGGACACTCAAACCCCTTCACCATGATAAGGTGGCAGCCCAGGGAAGGAACTCTTACAAATGCGGAAAACTGGATGCAGAACTTTAGTGCCACTTCACTGCAGCCGCTACATCGTACATAAAACCAACCACAACTTTTCTAGCACTACTAACTTTACCACAAAAAAAAGCATTGTACCCTCCATCACTGCTTACTTTTTAATGTATTTTTAATGCCACATTAAAAGGGATTTTATTAATTAGATGGTAGAAGCCGGAGTGTGACACATTCAGCCAGTGCTTGCATTTGATGCTTTTTTTTAGTTGTTAAAAGGACCATTCCCACATGTCGTAAATCCCTAATGTAGCTCCGCCAAACAAACAATGGCAAACAGCAAAACAACATAAAACAGCCACTGAGTCAAAGTGGAGCTCTCTCAGTTGGGGCCAGGGCCTGAGCCCTCTTTCTAGTACAGATGCAACAATTATCTTCAAAGCGGTAGTAAGCGGGAAACCTCTGTTTTCCTCCCAATCGGCATGGCTTGAACCTGACCCTGTTTCTCCAAGCCTATTGGAGAATAACATGTTTCTAGAGTTTGATACTACGAGTACATTTTCTTATGACTTATTCATCTTTTTTCTCTCTCTCCAGCTCCTTAATTTATAATTCATTTGATCTAAAATTTCATTAATTTTCTAAAATGTTCCAATTGGGGCCTTGCTGGGCTTGGGCAAAGGGTTTTTTTCTTTGTCCAACCCTCTTTTGTAGTTGGCTATTATTCTTTTATGCAGCAGCCTTGTAGAGGTTATCATCTTCTGAGGGCAAACAGCGCTCGCTGGAAAAGTTTTAATCAGCTTTAATGAGCGAGGTCAGCACTGGAACCACAGAGAATGAGAGACACTGGTGGAAACATGAGAAGTGGTGAGAGAATAACGAAAATAGCTGGCCTTAGAGATGTATGGCCATTTTTATCTTTTTGCATTTTCCATGTCTCATTTGTACCGTTCAGTATTTTTTGCCTGCCCTTCTGATAGCCTGATTTAGCTCAAATTGCACTGGAATCTTAGGCAAGAGAAATGATTATAGATAATGAAAGAGAAAATCATTTTAGACCATTACTATCTTCAAGGCATCATTCCAATCAGAAAAGGCTTCAATTAGAAGGTGGAAGTTAATTTTTTAAACTTGCCTGTTAGTAGCCAAGAAAATATTTCCAATGTGGGAAAATCCTTAAATTCCTCCATAGTGATAACGCTGCTTTAGTCTTAATGCTCAACCATCCGTGGGCTTTTATCGTTGAGCAAAATCCTTAGATCCCTCTTTTACCTTTTCCTCTTTGAGTTACCTTGCCTTAGTTTGCTTAGTCTTTATCAAATGTTGTCATTCTTTTTTCTGGCTTTAGCCTTAGACTTCAATCTTCTTTATGGGGAATGTCTTAAGTCATTTCATTTTTAGCATTTCACAGCCAAGGTTGGCTTATAACAGCATAACGGCCATGCTTCCATGCAAGATATCACATGCCTTATTCAGATGCCAAGCCAAAACGTTCACTGTTATCTCATCTATGACATGGGAACAGAGATGAGCTCTGTTCAGCTGTTAGGGTTTATATGTGCATAATATTTTTCAAGATTACTTGTTGACATCTTTGTTAGGTGCACAGTCCTACACTGTATCCCTTTTAATTTAAGGACTGTCGTAATTTCTAAGGCATTCCTTAGAAATGTTTGTACATGTTTATGTAAGGAAACTGATTAATAGGTAGATCTGTAAGGTGTGCATTCACGAACATCCTGTTCCCCTGTAACCCAAGTATTCTATTCAGGTCTGGTTTCTTTGGAAATTAACAAAGTGAAGTGTTTGTCATCAAGAAATCACTTTCAGATTATCTGATAATTCTTTACCATTTTGATGATATTAATACATTAAGTTCGGGATAAATCTCTTCAGGTTCTGGGGTGTAAGATGGTCTTCATTTGGTAGTTACAAGTGGTAATTTAAACAACCAATGCCTAACTTAACATTCCCACCAGTTTGCTTATTCTCTAACATCAAGAATGCATCCACACACCAGATGTTCACTAAAGACTTTGTATTTTTTGGACCATTTGCTGCAAAGGTGAAGATGTTTTGTGGAGAAACCCAGACAGATTAAGTTTGTAATAGCTTTATAGCACTCCATCCAACATTAACAAAAGGTCAAAATTAGTCACATAAATCCCCTAACTTCCACTTTCTGATGCTGTTTGAACCCTCAATGGATTGTCTTCCCCACATCTAAGTCCCGAAGTGTCCTTAGATTGTGTAAAAAAATATGCGACTAAGCAGGTACATACAAAAAAATGGGTGAAAAGTTTATTAAAGTAATCCATAACAGAACTTTATTTGTTGATGTACAGATGCCATTTCAGAAGCTTCACATAACTAAAAAAGGGTCAGAAAAGGCTGAGAATAAGATGTTTGTATAGTACATTAGGTCATTTTTAGTTTAGTGAAAAGAGCCTTTTACAACAGTTAAATGAATTTGGTACATAATATCGAAATGGTTTGGCTCTTTTTTAATAATAAAAGGACTAAAACTTGAAAATAAAAATGAGATACTCCTCTTTTTGCTTATCCCCCACAAACATAGGGCGGATTTTGCCTAGATGACTCACATCTTGCTTGGCCTGTCTTTCTACATAACTAGTACAGACATATGACATTTACTTTGACAATAAATCATCAGAGGAAGGATGTAATGGTATTGGGGTCAGTAGTCCACACACCCAGACCCACCACACAATGCAATATGTTTACTATTCATAGGTTGACTTACCTATTACACTACATAGATAAACCTTCTACACGAAACTGCAAGCTTAGGAAAAAGTTTCTGTGTCACAATTTCTGAACACACAGGGTTTTTTTCTTAATCCATATTTTTTCGGAGCATCTTTTGTTACTCTCTTGGCTCCCTCTTTGACAATGAAACCTTAAATAGCCTTACAGTTATAAACTGCCAGTGCGTTGCTCTTCAAGGTATGGGATTCGTTGGAGTCTGTGCTTGTGTGACAGCTTACTCGTCCCCGCTTATTTATGCACTGGCAGTCATACCCATATCCGCCTACATAAAGAGCCATGCTGATTTTTTTGTTGTTGTTGTTGTTTTGTTTCTTTGTTTTGTTTTTGTTTTTTGGGAAATCAGTAATCACCCGTGGACTTGGCCAAACTTACGTTGAATGTTTTCTTTCTGAAATACGTTTTTTTGGCGTTAGGAATGCCCTGACATTTCACCTGAACTGAAACATCAGAAAAAAGGCTTTCTTGAACTTTTGTAAAACCTTTGCAAAACCCATTTTGTAAGGCAATTTAGCATTTATATGGAACACATATTGCTAATATAGATTCACTTGGAGACCTGTTGTGCCCCTCAATTTCTTTAATCCATGAGTGCCAAATAAGTTACCGATAAGATAAGTTGCAGATAAGTTGCTGCCTTTTATTCTTTAGATTACTTTGATTGACCATTATAACACTTTTCATAGATCATTTAATCAAGCAGAACATAGTTAAGAATCTGTCACACAAAATACATTTCCTTCTTAATTTTAACTTTGGTTTGTGTTAAATATATTGATTTAAATCTTTTATACATGGTGTGCCTCTTTTCGTTGCAGCCTTTCAGCAAGGTCATATCACTCTGCAAACATATCCAATAAATAAGGTCCAGAAACCCACAATATTACATTATAACAACTTTATCCAAAACCAGTTTTATAGACGTTTAGTATTATTGTCCTGTGTGACCCAAACTGTGTCTTATTTATAACTTTTCCCCATTTTACTGCTGATTTCTGTCATGGTTCCAGCCCTTCAGCTCTATATTGTCTGTGCTGGATTACTGATTACCCTCACCTGCAATGTGCTTTTCCCTATTTAAACAGCAGCTTGTCATCAGCTCAGTGGGAGATCGTCTGTTGTCCCAAGTCACACCTTTCAAGCCTTGCTTCATGTTTCAAGAGTTTTCTGGTTTTCTAATCCTGCCTGTTTTTTGACCAAAGATTTTTGCCAAGTCCCTCTGGTTTTGGGTGAGTCTGAATTCACTCACTCACTCACTCCTGCTGCTGCGGAACCCAACATGTCTCTGACCCTGCCTCTAGTTTTGTGAGTATTGGATTTTCTTCACCGGAGACCCTCCCATGCATGACCCCGGATTGTTCCACAACTCAGTCTCTGGTGGGTGGTTTTTTGTCCCTGCCATCTGTCTGTCCCATGAGCCCCCTAGGCTTCCCATAGTCCATTCAACCTACCTCCCCCACGGCTGTATTCCTGACCCCTGTGGATAGCCTTCTACACCTTCATTTTATAAATAAAACCTTTTTATTAACCCTCTACTTGTTTTGGGTTCTGGCTGTTTTTACTTAAAACGCTACAGATTTCGTGTGACTTCAAAACATTTGAAATACTATCACTGACTAAATAAAAGCAGCACAGTATGATAACGCCACCTCCATACCTGACTATTGGTTGAAGGCTCCTGTCTTTAAGCTTCCGCCTTGTTTCACTTGACAATCTCAACTAAGTCAGGAACCTGTGGCATGCTTGAAGAAGTGTGTTTAATGTTGATTATGTGACATATTTACCGAACACAATAGATCTTTAAACCTTTTATCTAAAGCTGAATACTCAATTGGCCAAGGCTTTTCATTTTATTCTTTATTATGTACCGTTTACTCTTGTAATATTCATACCTAAACACATTACATGTACTGTATGTTTTCTTTTATTTATTTATAACTATTTTATAACTAATACACATGTTAGTATATTAAATGTTTTCTGCACCTGCTGTTAATTTGTACTGGTACTGGTTAATTTTTACTGGTATTGCTATCTATCTGTATGTGTTTGTCTCTTTTTTTTTTCTAGTATGGTATATTCGGTTGATATCTTCACTGTTCCTTTGTACATAGTTTGCACTGTACTGTTCTGCACTTCTGCTTTAATGCTAAATTGCATTCAGTTTTTCAAGTAGTTTTTTGGTATTCAGTGACAATAAAGTTGAATGTAATCCAAGTTGCCGCATGTTCTTGTATTATGTTTACAGACTTGTCTCTTTAAAACCTTGGAGATTCCAATTGAAAGCTTTATTCTCTATCTGTACTGGATGGTGCAGGTATTTTTTTTAACTTTCAAATATTACACAATACCCTTATCCTGTATTTACCTTGGTGAAGAAACTTTAAACAAACTTAGATTTATTGAGAAATACCTCAATTTGATCTTATCAAGACAAACAATTTTTTTTTTTTTCAAAGAAGGAAATGCTTCAACCATTTATACCAAGTATTGTAACATGAAAAAACAGGTGGAACTGGTCCCATAGGTTTTGGGAAATTATTGGGAAACTGCACATTAATGTGAACTAAAACTTTCCTTTACCTCAAAAATATTTCTGCGGTTCAAAGTTCACGTCAAAAGCAGAGAATATTTTACATAAACTTTTAAATTACAGACATAGGCTGGAGTCAATTCGCCAGAATGGATATTATATCCCAACAAGAAAAATCCCACCTTTTTCAGCTCACCTCCTTCACACCATGAGGCCACAAAGCTCCATTGATCTTCCTCTTGCAAGCATCACTGTTTTCCTCTCTTGTATTCCAAAGGGAAAAGGTTAGTGTGTGTATGTGTGCATCAGAGCACGTGCTTTTGCCTATATCTTCATCATCCCCATTATCTCCTTCCCCACATACCAAAATGTCACTACATCTTTCTTGCAAATGTCTTCCAATGTGCGTCATTTGTGAATGTATGTGTGTCTCCTTTACATATGCAAGAGTAAGTGAATGTTGGCTTTTCTCTATTTATCTATTTTATTTTTTGTTTGTATCTGTGCACTCATTTTAGATCTACGTAAATGTGTAAGCATGGTATGTTTGTGTGTGCGTGTGTGTGACCGGATCGTGATACAGCCGAGCTTTACCTGCTCCCAGTGGAGCCAGAGCCCAAGCTCAGAGGGCCGGCGCTTAGCCCTGGTGTCGATAAGCGGAAGCTCTTCAAAGTGCACAGAGTAAAAACGTCTCGGCCCTGTCAAAGACGGACAAATTCCCTGCTAACACCCTGAGCCTCGCTGCTTGAACAGTTCAAAGAAAGAAGCAAATGCAAAGGAAAGGGTATGCAGCAGGCATACATGTTTGTCAAAAAAAAAAAAACATTTATAATAAAATAATCAGCTGGTCTGTTGGAGGAAGTGCAAGAGAATATGTACTCATATGAGCTGCCTGGTTGAACTTGGTGTTTCTCATTTCATTACTTGAAAGAAAAGGTATCCCTAGGTTAAGCAAAATGAAATTTCTTAAAAATGAGTGACGGTGAACCTTTAAATGTTTGTTAGTGCTTATAATTGGGCACCTTGAAGGTATCTGACAACATTTGTTATTGGACAGACTGCTATTTCAACCCTGCAAGGATAAACTGGCTTAGATAATGAACACATGAAAGAATGTACGTTGCAACTATAAATGGGTTTGTTCGTGGAAAATTACAGATTTAATACATGCTTTCTCAACATTTTACCATTCGGGGCCAAGGTTCACGCTCATTGCTTATCTGGAGATGTTTTTTGAGTAATAACATACTTTGGCCTTCTGTGCCTAAGTATATCTATTTTGCTTATTACTGGTACTGAAACTTGTAAATGATCAAACACACAATGAAAACATTAGTTAGATTTGTTTTAGGATATCTCTGACTATTCTAAACATCTTTAATTGCATTTAATGTTCATACCATCACCAGTTTGAAGCATGCTACAAAATCCGGTGTGTCCATGTTAATTAAAAAATAGACAAAAGACATTAGAACATTTGTAGGTGGGGCTTGATGAAATGTTATTTGTAAACATCTATTCTCCTTTAACATTTAAACATATTTTTGAGTCAGTGATAAATAAAAGTCTGGGGAAAATTACCTATATTGTTAGCACTTGCTGTTTTACTTGGAAAATGTTCTGATAAGTATTCCTATTTACCAGAAATGTATAAACCAATAAAACAAAACAAACATTTTGTGGCATTCTCTTCCTATTATTGAGGGTTCTGCTGTTTGTGTGTGTAGCAGTGTCTCCACTGTGGCAGCGCATTTATTTTCAGTTCACCTGCCTTCAGGAAAAGATTTATTCCAGAAAGGCGTTGAAATGACCAGCAAAGCCTCGCCTGCTGGAACAAAGGAACGCATGATGTGCAAAAAGTTTTGCCATAAGACAAATAAAAAGACAAGAATGGGGTGAAAAAGGATTAGCCTCAGCAAGTCCACTTTTTTTTATAGTTGGCTTTAATTTGTTCTCAAGAACAACAAACGATGCTGGAACGCTGGTGAGGATTTTCTTTTCTGCCTCTAAGACATTAATTATATATTTATATATAGAATATGCAAAGAAGAGCTGAGGAATTCTGGGGAAGGCGAAATGATTAAAAATTAAACAATGCAGAAAATCACTCAGTTACCTTCAGGGATGCACATCTCTTTAGTTTTTTTTTTTATCTTTATCTTTATTCCCTTCCTCCCTCACCACTTTCATTTGTTCTTTTTTGCTTTTCCTTTCTTATTTTCTTTTATGATATTTTTTTTTCTTTGGTCAGAGGTTTCTTTAAAGCGGTCTGCTCCGCAGGCGGGCATGTTTTCCACCCCACACATGGTAACCAAGTGTGTGTTCTTCATATGTCTGTGTGTGTGTGTGTGTGTGTGTGTGTGTGTGTGTGTGTGTGTGTGTGTGTGTGTGTTTTTGTGCGTGCGTGCGTGCATGCAGCAGCTATTTGTCATAGTGTAGGCCGTTTGCTGGGTCAGTCCAGATAAACTAATGTGTCAGTGCAACAGAGCTACGGCGCTGACCAGAGTGCCTGCAATATGCAAAGACTTTGAATTATTTCACGGCCCTGTGCCTCCTGCTGCACAACATGCTAAAAGTAAATGCAGGAGGACCATGGGAGCAGGGAGAGAGAGTGGAGATGGGGGAATACGGAAGAATAAAGAGAAACACTGGAGAGGAAAAACAGGAGAGAGATATTGAAGGGCAGTAAGCAAATACAAGAAAAAGAGATTGGAAAGGCAGAGGAGTTGCCAAGTGGTTGAGAAGAGAGAAAAGAACAGATACAGAGACGAGACAGTGAGAGAGGGAGGATAGAAAAAAAAGAAGAGTGGGGGCCAGTTTGCTCTAAGCTGCCTGCAGGGAGAGAATTAGCCAGCCTTTGAAGAAAGACAAAGTGGGCTAAAGAGCAATACAGACACCAACAAGGTCACAGGGCAACTGATCACACTTAGCAGGTCTCTGCTGATATTTGTGCCACAAGCTCAATAAACAGAAATAATTTGTTTAACACATTTTCTGTCTCTGAGCCCATTAGTACACAGGTAACTATGTCATTCTCTAAACAGTACAATGACCAATCACTGAAGACTCAGAAGTAATTTTCTCCTATTTTAAATCCCATTTCACTTCAGCTGTGATACCTACATAAACTACGTCCAAAAAATGGAACATATAAACATATTCATTTTTAAAATATTTATACATTTTTGTTAGCTTAATGATTAAAGGGCAGAACAGTGGTGTAGTTGCTACCCTGCAGCCTTGCAAAGGAGTCATATACTTAGATCCTGGCCGATAGTCTTTTTGCACGAAGTTAGAATGTTTATCCTATGAATGTGAGGGTTCTCTGTGGGTACTCGAACAGTCCAAAATACATGACTGTTAGAGTACCCAGGGTAATCGGTCACTCTAAATTAACCTAAGGTATGAGTGTTTGCATGCCAAAACCCCCATCACTCACTGTGATGATCATGGTATCAATGGTGATGAATGCACAACTCTCATAACTTCCTGCTTTATAGAATGATGCAGGAACATGAATGAAAAGCTACAGGGAGATCCCAGATGGATGTTATTGAAGATATAACTGGCAATAAACCATTTACAGTTTAGTACAGTATAGAAAAGTGTAACTGGTAGCTGTAATCTGAAAAAAAATGAATGATGTTCATTAAACTGAAGTGAAATCAAGGCGTCCAATAGAACTGCAAGTTTTACCAAAGTCCCTTCCAATCAAATATTGCTTGAAATCAAAAAGGCCTGAAAAATGTGCTGCTAGTGGTGGTCACATCTCATCCAGCATCTTTGCATTTAAGAAACACACGTAATGCATTTTATTTCAAATTGTAACAATCAGTATGGTCTTGTGTCTTTGTGAAACCTTAAAACAGGCTTCTTCTTTTTTTGCCTCCAGCTGACAACAGTGAAAAGAGAAGATATTCTTTTTTTCTTCCTTCGTTTCTGGCAAATGATCAGACAAGCAGCACGGCAGTGTATTAAAATGTCAGCTTAAAATGAAAATAAACAACTTAGGGGTGGAAAAAGGTTTGACGATACAGTAAATATCAATCCCACCCCCGGACAGACTCAGTATGGCCTCGGGGCAGAGAGGAGATTGACAGGTTGGGAGGCCAAGTTTCACAGCCACAGGGGGGTTTTCTTTGCTTGAACGGCAGGAGCTTTAGGTCTTCAGTGTGTGTGTGTGTGTGTGTGTGTGTGTGCGTGTGTGTGTGTGTGTGTGTGTGTGTGTGCGAGAGAGAGAGATATTGATACATAGTGTTGCTAAAAGGCTAAAACTTATATGTAAAGTCTGGATAGTCAAAAACAAAAAAATCTTTAAAACCAATACAGCTAACATGCAAACTATAATATACAAAAAAAAAATTTATTCCTTAGTGACACAAGAATAGCTTTTGCAATAAAATACAATCTGTATAAAAGTGATGGATCTCTTTTCCATTATATGAATTTATACATTAAAATAATTTTCTAAATATGACACCTTCTTTGTTAAAAAATCAAAACTGTCTAACAAAGATACTAACCTAACGAACAAAAATTGGCCTATACATTTAATACTTATTTTTAGTTTTCTAGCACATTTATTAGACACTGAAACATATGTGACAACTTTGCACACTACACACTCCCACTTGTCCTGATCTGAATGAAACATGAAAAGCTTCTTTTTTTTTTATTCATCTGTGAAGCTGTACTGTTCGTTCACCGTTTTGCATACAATGCAATTTTTTTAAATGTCCTGTTTGACAAAAAAGCTAAAGCTAATACATGCTTTCTGAAAGTGATCCAAGATACAATTTAGTATGAGATCTATTTGATTGGTTTTCATGACAATATTTCATTGGTAAAAACTAATATAATGTGTCTCATATTAAGAGATTAGGCAGGAATAATGCAGTGTGGAGTGCAGGAAGCATTCCAAGCAAGAACTCTTGAATCGGCACCTGTGCACTCACCTGCAGTACTTCTGTTTGAAGGATCTCCTCTTTCCTGTTTTTTTAAATTGCAGATGCCATGCCTTCTCCCCCACCTACCTTTTTTTTTTGTTGCCTTACTCTAGTTGTATGAATACACGATTAACTAAAAAAAGGCACCATTTGTTTGGCGCAGTACAGTCCCAGAGCGTGTTGTTTTGGCCAGATGTATAACATGGGAATGTTTGCTGCTGTTAACTAGCACATGTGTTAAAAAATAAAGACCTCGCTTGACAATGCTCCATTAATAACACGCCTTCGCTTTGTAACCCGTGTGTTTCTGCTGCTGCTGCATTTTGTTACTTGCCGTCTTGCTTTCAACATATTTTGTAGTGCATGTGTGTGTTGCCTAATTATGTGTGTCTATATGTGAGCAAAAACAACAGCCTCTCCCTTCGGAGGTGTGCATGAATTTTTTCTTGTTTTGTCCTGCCTTACCTGATACCCCTGCCCAGGCCAAGTATTTGTTGGCTTTTTTTTTTTTTTTTTCTTTGTATTTTGCATAAAATATAACGATATACCGATCTCTTTGTACAGTATGCCTGTCTGGTTAAACATATTTGTGTAAACACTTTCGGATTTGTGTTCTTAACACTTTAAGTAACACTGTTAATATC
>JAVLVB010000251.1:719488-746948 GCA_032876305.1 Orestias chungarensis | reverse complement strand
GGGGGGGGGGGGGGGGGGGTTCTTTGCGTTTTCAAAATGACCAAATTATCTGATAACTGAATTTAGCACGAGTCATTACAAATCACCAATTATTATTATTATTATTATTATGCTTGAATGTGTCACTGGATGTTGTTACTTGTATGTTGTAGGTTCGTGTTTGAATCAACAGGTCAAGCAATATTCAATCTTGGCTGTTACAAGTGCTTTTTAGGGTGCTACACCCTGTTATCTGGACAAGGCTCATTAACAAAAAGATTCATAATAATCCCCTTTTTTTAACCAACCATGCCCGTAACTGTAATAAAAGACATATTCACAATCTTAGTAACATTAGAACTGACCAGGCATCTTTTTAACTGTTAAAAGAGCTGGACTCAACCTATTTCTTCCTCGAGTCCACAATTAAGAGAAATGTTAGATTCTTCAAGGAGAAAAGTTTTGTTGACAGTATTAGTTCAGGTCTATACAGTATATTATTGGATTTTCTGGATATTTTCTGAGGCTTCGCTTCAGATGAGTCTTTCACTGTGGTTAGAAGTTAGTGACCATTGCTGTCCAGCTCACTTTCAAAATAACAAACTCTTTCAAAGTGTGTTTTTCTCCTTGTTTATCTTGTAAAAAATGAAGAGCACTTTGGCATCAGAAGAGTTTTAGGCTTTGCTGCTGGCTGTGGATTTGCATAATATTTTACAGTTCAATGTCTGTCCCTTGTAGTTACATATGTTAGGTAGGTGTGAAATTGAGCTCTTAAATAATTTAAATAAATAATTTAAACTGAAGTTTTATAATAAAAAAAAAATGTCTTTGTTGTTTTGTGTTGAACCATGAACAGATGTATGTGAAGTTAAGTTTTAGTCTGTGTGTGTGTTTGAGAAAGACAATGGAGGGAGGGCGGATGGATGGAGGGAGGGAGGGTGTGGCCACATGACTGCCCAGAGTTCTCAGGAGAACAGTGTTGGGAAGGGTGGAGGAGGAGGGCTGGAGGGAGGCTGCAGACCCAGCAGGAGGCTCCAGATGTGGGGCTACTGCACCAACAGTCCTGCGCCCCTCTTGGCATATGCATCGCCAACCACAACCTCTTCCGCTTTAGGCCAGACCATAAAAGCAGCCTTCTTTTATGGTATGGCTAGACTGTGTGGATGAAAACGAAGTGGAGGCAGGGAGAGTTTGTTTTAAGATTAATTAGAAGGATACAACATGTAGCATAACAAATGGATGGGAATTTTACACAATGAGATAAAATAGAGTGGAAAAATACAGAAGCAGATAAAAAAATTTAGATTCTGATATTCAAGCTGCTATTGCAAAGCCTCCATGCCAACATATTTGTATGCTATATTCCACAAATACTAAGCTTGTTTGCATCGCATCATAAAAGTCTGCAATAAAAAAAAGTTTTCTTAACTTAAAACAATTTTATAATGTGACAGTTTTATGTTTAGTTTCTGAACTTGCATAAAGATTTATAGTAAAGTTTGAATTCAAGAATAGCAACGTTTGCATCTGAACTGAACTGATGAACTGAATAACGGTCCATCACAGGACAAACAACCATAGTCACACAAACTCCCACAATAGGTCATTTTTAGAGGTAAATTAACCTATGGGAAGGCCTGGATTTGAACCAGGACTATCTTGTTTTGTCTGATACTACATTGCAAATCTTGTTCCCTAAATGTCTTTCTTTTCCATGTTTAATTCAACACTCAGTAAATAACTGTTATCTTAAGCTAATTCTTGTGTTAAATAAGTTAATTAATACATTAACAGCTATGACACAGCTCAATCCATCATTTTACAGTTAGTTTTTTTTTATATATAACTTTTTGTAAGATATTCTTGGAAGTCATATATTACAAAATCAATCAGATTGGTTCCATTGGTGCCACTTAAGAATGATGATGTTCTGTTTAATCTATTTTGTAATCACAGAATGAGGGTAAAATTTGTTTTATCCCCTTTGAAAGATGTAGTTCTTCAGTCACTGATGCAACAGCCCTTTAAAAAAAAATTTGATTGTCGAAGTTAAGAAAATTTCAACCTTGGCATTGGGCTTTCTTTACTTCGCTAAAGTCTTAGTCACAAAGTCTCCACACAGAGAAGATTAACCAGTCATTTCGTTTTGAAAAACCTGGTTTTGAACCATACCTTGCCTGCTTTAAACCTTCAAATTGTTAACAAACTTGAGTGGCACACTGGAATTAAAAATATTAATAAAACAAAGCAGGCTGCTGAATCTTCAGGTTTAAAGATCCAAGTGATTACTCCATGACAAACAGTTGTACAGAGCCTATAGAAACACAAACACACACACACACACAAACACCCACACACACACACTTTTGTATATAGTTCAGTGTTGAGCCTGGAGCAGTTCTTCCAGTGAATGTTATCTGCCCTTATCTCTATGTGTGACTGGCCTGGCAACTCTGGGCCTGCTCCATTTGCCTTATCAGTGGGACAGGCAGCTTAACCCCCCACCCACTACCCCACTCTCATCCTGAAATTCACAATACTAATATGCACACAGTAGAAACCATGTTCCAGTCAGTGTTAAGAAATTATAATCTACTTAACAAGGTTAAAACGTACAAAAAAAGTATTTCTTTCAGAAATTGTAAACAGTCCATTTCAGACAAATGTGACTTTTGGAGTTTCCAAACACAGAAAGGAGGATAGAGGCTTTAGCTTGAAAGAACTTTGGGTTAAGAGAACCGATACAGTCTACCTTCTGAGATTAGGTTTAAAAATATTGATTGGATATCCAAATAAAAACTGTGGACCTTGATTGGCTCTAGCATTGAAACTAATATGAATCTATTTTCACTGATTTTCATTGTTCGCCTTTGATTTTTTACCATCCAATGATTGACTTACAGGTAAGAACCATATTCTACTTCTATGTGTTGCCTTAGAAGCTCGTTTGGCATGTGAGAAATTTTGAAATGCATGTAAATCTTATACAAAATCTATCAAAACCCTTATTGAAGTAACCTCTTTCATTCTAGGTGCAAAGTAGCTTTAAAAGAAAAATTGTGTAATTATTGTTTACCATAGTTCATGCTTAAAATAGTACTCGGTTACAACCAACTGCATTTTCTGGTTGTACTGTTGAGTGATGCAGCAGTTCTGCGGGTCTCAATTGCATATTTTCCTTTAATTTAAAATGTAAAGTTTACTAGCAGAAACCATCAAATACTTAATTTTTTAATTGTTGTGCTTTAAAAGTTTCGAATGATTACTGTAAGTACTCCTAAAGCAGTCTGTCCTGCATAATACATTTCAAACTCCTTGTGGATGTCCACATTATTTTTTCCTATAAAGGTTTTACGTTTTGGTGTAGCTATACAAAATACAAAATATTTTCAAATAAAGATATTGAAAAGCAAAATTTTAAGAACTTAATCCATTGGCTAGCCGTTGCTCCCTATTATTCCTGATATGCAACTGTAAAAAATTTAACACAAACCAGGAGTGAGAAACAAAGGTAGCCTTCACAACCTAATTTACTCTTCCTCAGTTTTGTATGCACACACATTCATGCAAACACTCAATCATAATGCACACTTGGTCGCTCCTGGTGAGTTTGAGATGAGCAGGAGGGGGCAGGGCGGTGGGTTGAAGGGGGGCAGCGCCTCGGGCCATATGGCAGAGACACAGACATTTACATAATGTCATATTTTATTTAATTAGCCATTCTAAATGCAATCAAAAGCTGATGAGGGCTCTGAGCTGCCTAGCTGATTGGCAACATGATAGCATGCTGACCCCAAAAACAGACCTACAACCTCCCAATGATGCAATATTGAAGCTTTCCCTCTGCTCTTCACAAACCTAATTCACATCTCTGAGCGTGTGACTGCAAAACACAGACAGGCAGGGAGAGAAAGTAGTTGTTTGTTCCTTATTTTGCCCCTGTGTACATGTAAATATGTAATGCAATTGAGAAGGGTTGATCGATAACCCATTCTAGAAAATACAACAAAAGAGAAAGAAAAGAAAGAAAGGGCCCATGTATATAATACATATAGGCTTAGTTTTTAGGTTCAGTTTTGGAGGATATATAAAGCATGTTTCAGGTGGAAGTGCATTTCTCAGAATCAGGAACTAGTATTATAGAACAGTCCTCTAGGACTAGTCTGTTCAGTCAAGTGCACACAAACAGGCGTGCACACACGGAAACCACCATCCCAGAGGAACGAAACGTTGGTGGCTAAAGGGACCCTCAAACAGGAAGGAAGCAAGCAAGGCCTAACGCCACTGTAAGCGCACACACCGACACACTAGACTGACTTCACAAGTTTTAATGCACATTTATAAACTTAGCATTGCCCTGACACATGTGCACACCAATACACACTAAAAGATCCCTCAAGCACACACAGCACAGCTCCAAGCAGGAAGTCAAACAAACAGCTTTTGCAGGGTGGTCAGAAACTGCATGGCTAGCAAAGCCAAAGTGTTTTAAAGAAGCTGCTGACAGATCTCGATCATGGACCCTTTGCCCCACTGACATACAAAAATTATTAATTTATATGCAAAGAGGTTGTTGTAAAGTGTATTCATTATTTGGATATTATAAACAGTGAATGAAGAGTTCAATTTGTACCAACTCTAAAATTTGTGTGGGCTAAAAAAGGTTATAAAAAAGGTTTAAAGGCCTATACTTTACAGATTTAAATATCTCACTAATCACTAATTTAAAAAAAATCTAAACTTAATTATTCAATTATAAAACATTGGGTTTCTCTGCACTTAAGAATTAATTGCTATTAATAATTTTAACAACCATTCATTTTTGCTTAGTTTTTGGTGGCATGTCTAAAATTCTCATCTAAAGATTCTCATATCTGCAGTCATCAGGGCAATGTATTGACAACATTTTATTCCACAAATCCTTAAATCACTTTGTTAATACTTGACACCACCTTTCTCTTGCTTTTGGAGGTACAGCCAATCAACTCCAAAGAAAATCAATATTTTTAACAGATTGGCTTTGCCTCGATATTTCAGTTTTCCAAGCTGCATTTCTATAAGATTTTAGAGTTGAGGTCCAGTTTGCATTCGTGTTTTTTTTTTCCTTTGGTGTTATGTAATGTTATTCAGCTGCTTCTGGAAATTGCTGAAAAAGTGGTTTATAATGTTCTCAGGTTTATTTATTTCTTTCTTTTTTACTTCCATGACCCTTTTCTAAAATAGCAAAATAGTTTATGTTGATGTTTTTTTTTTTTACTATATGAAGTGACCTAAAATCAACTTATAAAAAGATTTCCAACAAATCTGCTGTGACATATGTGGTACCTTCTTTCTAAATTGCTCTGTCTTTTGGGTTTTGAAGATCTTGTGTATTGTTTGCAGAACCATCGGGGCTCTGGTCACTGTGCTCCACCAGAGAGGGGTGGGGTGGGACTATGTCTGGTTAGAAATTGATCCAGTCTGGGACGGAGACAGGGGTGGAAGGTTACAGCCTTGACAATGACCCCTTCAGCTTAGTTAGTGAGCAAACTTGGCTATGGATGTATTATAGTCAGCGTTTGCAGGATTGCCATAAAAGAACTCTGAAGTACTTTGGACTCCTTTTTATTTCATTCATAATACAAAACATAAGTCCAGATTTTTACATATATATTTTTTTATTTTATTCTATTTGTATGGAGGTAAGTTTGTTTGTTTCATAAAGAATGTCTCATTATGTCCAGGCGAAAGTGCAGGAGGCAGCACAGGGTCACTCAAAAGGGAGGGAGGAGATCGATAAAGAAGGATACCTCCCACAAGCACGCTGCCCATCACCTGCCACACAGACATAAAACTATACACACCTTCACACTGTGAAATGCTCATAAACATCACAGTTTGAACACAACTCATTACATTTGGCTCCTGATGTACACAGCGTCTTTCCTCACCGAGAGATAAACGCGTGAGCTTTGTTGGCTTCACTGATTCTGGTCCCTCAGCATTGACATGTGACAGACAGGCACATTAACAGGTAAATGAATACAAAAGAGATGTAGGCACACAGTGAAGGACAAATGCTGAGCCAAATGACCTCAACATACACACAAACACATTCCAATCTAAATTACAGGTGCAAATTGGGTGAAGGGGGAGTCGCAGAAGGGGGTTGGAGGCGACTGAAATGGAAGAGCCACACTGATCAATACTCTTGGAGGTTTTCCTCCATCTACTCCCCTCTCAATTGTCATGCTCTCTCCAAGCAATTAAAGGCTCTCTGTCTTCTCTGCTTTCTTTCTGTCTTTCTGTCTTTCTTTCTTTGCATTTCTCTTCCAGACTTTATATGAAGCCATTCTCTGTCTTTGAGTAATACATGATTTCCTCTTTAAGACAGTTCTAGAATTATTTGAGGTTGAAATACAACATATTTCTAAAACCACAAATAAAATTGTGCCCCAACATCTAATAATAATATACTTTAGCCTCAAAGTTGAGTTTTAGTTAGCTTTAATTCCTTCTTTTTAATTTTTTTCCATTTTAAATATTTAACATGATCTAATTCATTTGACTATCAGACAAAGATGAACAAAGTAAATACAACACTGGTGGTATACCAACTACTGTATACCAGGGTAACTTCCAATGGACATTTTATATAGTTGGGAAGGCAAAAATGTGTTTTAACACAGCCTTGTTGGAAGAGTTTAAGGCACAAATACTCTGTTAAAGTGTTTGCCAGAGGATTTAAACACATTTGCACTTTAAAAAGGCCACTTCAGACTCAGAGGTTGATTTTCCCTTGTGCTTTGGAGCGTTGTCCTGCTGCATTACCCAAGTGGTTCTTCTTTGGGAATTCATAGTAAAAAGAAAATTAATGATTACACCATTCATAAAAAGTTCCACTTGTCCTCAAACAGTGAAGCAGACCTTCCCAATGCAATGATCATGTTTGCTATAACATTCTCATTTTTTCTGCCCTCTTGTCTCGTATTTGCCACAAGATGGACAATTTGTTAAGAGAGTTGTCTTTTTTTTTTCTTTTTTTGTGACATCCTGAATAAGTCACTACTCTCTTTGGATAATTTTGGTTACCCTGACATTGATGATAAGGTTCCGTGTTTTCTTTAGTTGTATAAAATGACTGGCTTGCTAATTATCCATTACTTTTTGAACAGCTTTGTGAGGCTAATGAATGGCAGTGGCTTTGTTTCCGCTTCATTCTTGAATTACTTTAGATTTATATATTGTTTTAAATGCATACAGTTTGGATTCCAATGAAGAAAAACAGTGAGTAGTCTTAAAGATTTCTAAATGATTGAACATCTGCAAACCAGTTAAATGAAGCCAATTATTTCATGAAGGACCCTCAGCAATTGATCCAACAAAATAAGAACAATTGTGTGAATAAAAGACACAGGGGCTAGGTTTCAGTTTTTGTTATAATTAGAATATCATAAAATACCTTTTGAGAATTTTTTATTTTGAAGTTTTAAAAAGTCAAGCAGCATCTTGAAATTTTACTTTGCCAAATCTTACAAATGTCCTGTAGTGGGCACTGTTTAACGTAAAGTGTATAAAAAAAGTTTCAGTGTTAGCATTTTTGCTATAAAGTTACTTGTAGAAAAATCTTTTTTGGCCACTTATATTCTGCTGGTCTTATAAGTCCAGACCAGAAATAAAGGTTTGCTGATTTCCTCTTTTCTTTCTTTAAGCTTCTTTCTTTGAGCTAAACTCTGCAATTTTATCATTTACAAAGTTCATTCAGAGTTTGTGTGAAAACAAGTGTAAATGAGTGTACTGTCTGCGACCTTGCTGCATAACAGAAGACACTGTCCATCGGGTGTTTGTTAGAGACACAGTCTTTTCCACACAAAGCACCCATATGCCCGAACCCACATGCACACACAGCAGGTGGCCACAAACACAATCATACAGATGCCAGGTCAGGCAGTACACAGCAGGTCAATGCTGGATTTGTGTAACTCAGCATGGTACCATCATAGATTAGTACCAGTGTATTAAGGTAACACTTTGTTACCGCACAAGCACACGGGTGTTGTAATTAGTCATTGACCTTAACACACACTCTCCAGCATAAGCCTAAGACCAAATGTGGTTAAATGTGGTTGAAACTTTATGCAAATTATTGTATCAAAATCAAGATGGTGTCTTTTTATGACAAACAAAATTCTGACGATAGATGGACATTATTTTGAGAGCGCTTTTGTTGTGGAGTTCTACAGTTAGAGAACTTATCTTTTTGCAGTACTTAATACTCTTAATTTAATTTTGAAGAAATGTAAATAATTTTCTTCTGAACAAACATGTAAACCACTAGTCAGCCCGGCCAGCACCACGGCAGATGTTTAAAGTCTCACAAAAAACATGATTTTAAGAGCAGGTTAAAATAAATGCTTTAACCCTAAAATTGCTAAAGAATAATCGTATTCCCCTGGTCTCCACAGATTCACAGTATTAAAGTTCTTTGGTTTCCTTAACTCACTGCTGGTTTCCGTAGTATTGTCGCTTTTTTCCTCTGGCTCTTATATGGTTTTGCCTTTGCTCTTTGTACGTTTTCTTTTTGTTTGTTTTAGTTCTGTCAAAAACTGCTTTATTCGACTGTCCTTGTCTTTGCATTTGGGTTCTCCAAAATACTAAATGATGGCACTTCTTATTTAAAATATTAACACAGTTAGCCCTTTAGTTTAATAAAACCTTGGTTTTTCTGTTCATCCAAACCAAGGTTATCTGAAGAGTTACGGCCTAGCACTAAAGTACTACCATATTATTAAGCCTCCACAGATCTGTAAAAAAAGAAATATCTGAAATGTTTCTTCAATTAAAACTGAAAGTGTTTGATCACCTTCTTTCATTTTGGCTCTTGAACTTAAGAAATTAAGCTGCATTCTTACATTACATACAAAAAATTGTGGAGGTGCAACAAAGACATTGGATATTTAGGTTGTAGGTAAATGGGCGGTGGAGTTTACCTTAGTCTAGAATGATTTATGTCAATGTTTGATTCACTTCAGAAGTTAAACACTTTAAGCTGCTGATTTAAACCATCAACAACATTCGTGCAGAATCTGTTCTGATCAAATTTAGATTACTAAAGCCACATGACCTGATGTCACTCTCTTAATTTTCCCTAATCCTTTAATTCCTCAATACATTGCCAACTTGTTTTTCTGTTTAGCATTTTCCAGTAAGTGGGAATATGAATAAATACTAAAAAACACAATTTATCTTTCTTGGGATTGTGTTTGTTGTACACTTTTGATAAAGTCAAGTCTTTTCTTTATAATTCCTCATTTGCTTAATTTGGTTTGATCAATCAGAATATGGTTTTTAAAAGACACATGTATGCGTTTGGCCGTAATTCAACTTTTAGCGTTCAGTTTTCTTTAAAATGGAGAGTAAAAGCCGAGGGTTTGGTCCACTGTTGATGGTTCTTGCAGCCAAAAAGTGATACAACAAAAGAAACAGATAAGAGCATATAGGCATGCAAGCCCCACCATTTACTTATATGTTTATTTAGTTATTTCACAAGTACAAACGAACCTGAATATAAATATGATACACAAACCAAACTACACATTTTGTTTGTCACTAGGAGACATCGTACAAGCCTTTAGTTACATAACTGAGTGCTCCTAAGAAAACCTAGTGTACATAAATTGAAAAGTAATGTCACTTTTAAAATCATTGCAATCAAGCTGAAAGATAAACATGATGACAATAAGTGCGCTAGAATTGTATAGCGTCATTGATATTTTAATCAATAATGAGAAAAAAGAAAGGAGTGAAACCACTTTATGTATCGTTAGCATTGTAGAGATAACGGCTTGTTTGATGTTATTACATTCCTACCAGCTAGTGGTGAATAAAAATCTTCAGATTTTTTGCACCAAATAAGAATGTCGGAGCATCACTCAGACTCCATTTAGTACCCACGGTGTGTGTGTGTGTGTGTGTGTGTGTGTGTGTGTGTGTGTGTGTATCACTCACAAAGATAGAGAGAATTGCATTGTGTTACTCTGAGGGTGACGCTTCGCCTTCACAGACAAATCGATTAGCGGCAGTTCAGCACCATGGATGCTTTGGGCATTTCATATAGGCGAAGTCCCTCCCCCAGCTCATTTCAAGGCAATAGGACATCTCCAAATGCATATAGACTTGCAAACTGAATGCATGGCTACAAGGAGGTGATGCGTTGGCCTTCATTCTGTCTCCAGATTGATGACAATTTTGATGTGACATGACACAGTGGCATCGGTGTTGGGCTGAAAAACGTGCTCTATCCACACTGAATGCATTAATATTTGTTTTGGTTGCAAAAAAACCTGCTGTAAGGCTTTCTTTGCTGTATACTTGATAAAAAGCATTTGCCTTCTTTCTCATTGCACTATCCATTTTGCCAAAAACAATAGGTTACTATAAAAGCTGCACAGCTTTCTCTTCAAGAACTTCAACACAGACGCGAGCCACATCCGGTTTGCAGACCAATACTGACTATACAGATGCAATTAGTCAAAATTGCACAAACAGGAACAAAGTTCTTCCTAGACAGGAAATTTCATACATCACAAGAACTCAGTTGGAGAACTGCATTTAGTTTTCATATGTCTCTTGCTGACGACACACAACAGTTCTGCCCAGAAGGGGACTGTGAGAACGGATCGTTGCAAATTCCACTAATGTATGTGAACATGCTTTAACTTATGATTTCCAAATGTCTGTAGCATAAACGTTTATTCTCATTTTGAGCATAAAAGTGGTATTATTTATTAATTATGTCATTTATTTAACTTTTCACATACATTGGGAAGGAAAACAAGAAGAAATCTTGGCCAACATTTGATAGTTCTCGTTTCTCTGATCACGTCAAGGCTCCGAAGCCTAAAGCTGTTTTTTGAAAGTTTTTCTTTACTTTTTTTCAAACCCATATCAGCCAGTGATCACACTGCTTCCTGCTGCTCCTCAGCAACTTACATTTTATGTTTTGTGGTTTGACATGTTCTCAAATCTATTTAATACACAAAACAGCAGCCACAAGAAATTTGCAAACCAGTTATATGGAGTTTTCTAATAACAGGGTATAAGTCTTGGAAGTTCCCGTTCAAATTTCCTGGCTGCTAAACCATGATATGTGGGCTACTTTCATGGCTAAGCTGCTATGATACTATGAACCAGCATACCTTACCTTAGAAACTTTTAAATCATACATGGGAGTGCAACACATTTAACAAAGAGATCTTCAAAACTATGCGGACACAATCGATGTGAGGACGGTGGGGGGAGTTTGACTGTAGTGTGAATAGGATCCTCTTCAATTATAGTGTTGAACATGGAAATTTCATCTTCATATTCTGCCATAAACATCTTACCATAAAAGTTGTAATGAACTGAGAAGATAGTTTGTATTCTGTACAAATAAACGTTGGTACACATCAGCAAAAGTGTTAGGAGGTGTTTTTATAATTTTTCCTAATGCTATTTATTTAACAATATGGATATTTAGACACTTTTTTTTTCTCCGTTTTACTAATACGCACTCACAGACGTGCACACAGTTCACACCTCCCCTATGCCCTGTCTGGGCTGAAAGGTCAGTGTGTCTGGGAAAGCCGTATTGGGATCCCCTCAAGTCATGAAAGGTCATTTGTATTGAGAGCAGACACTGAGAGACACACAGACAGGGCCTACCCCTGTGTGCACTCATTTAAACGGCCTGACAAAGATGAACTGCAGATTTAGGTTCTGCCTGTAAATGTTTGAAAAATGACTGTGCCATCCAATGTGTCAACTGGAAAACAAACTCTTTAATCGGGCTGAATTATCGATGATGGCAACATCAAATACCTGGAGTTTAACATTATGATAAACAGCAGTGCTAGAGTTTCTTAAGTTAAAAGTCAAAACAAAGTTTTGAAGACATTCACAGTTACTGCACACAAGCATTACATGTAGGATTTTAAATTAGTTGTAAATTCAGGCACTGGAACCGGGTGAAGTCTTCCAGTTTAATATGCAGACACTCTAGCCTCCCTGCCTAAAGAGTCCTTGATTTAAGTTGATTGCAGACCAGAAGAGAGAGCTGTTGATTATGGTAATATGAGTCTGTGTTAACAAGGGGCCACATCTGAGGTCCAAGAAGGGACTGCAGTTATCCAAAACCTTACCCTAGTTTAGCATAGCAGCAGAGTTAAGGTCTCAAGCTTTTTCTATGTATTTTATCTATAACTGTCATGCATTTGCAGACAAGAACAAACAAAACAATAAGTAAAAACACGTATTGTATTAGTATGATATTTTATTGTTATTATTATTTGTTATTGTTACGAAAATTATTCTTCATAAATCTGTTTTGAAGTAACCAACATTAAAACGTGACCCGAACGTGACAGAAAAACTGTGGAGGGCTTCAATTATGAAAGACTTGGATCGTCCTAAACAAATTAGACAAATATCGTTTCCTCCTAACTGACTTTCAACAAACTCTAATCTAATCATCTATTATATAGGTTGTCATAGAAGTAAACAATAAATGAGACACAATATTTAGTTATGTTTGATAGTGAGTGACGTAAAAATAGAATGGATTATAACTTTTAAAAGGCATTTTACTACAATCATTTACACACATGGGTGCTCACATGGATCATCACACTCCACTGTCTGGGGATTGTTTTGACTGAATATGAATAAAACATGAGTACCCCTCCCCCTGATCTAAACCGCTGCTTCTTATTGGCTTTGGCATACTGCCACTCATTCACCACTATGGGTTGCGCCCCCAAGAATCAGACCTCATTTTCCTTTATAAAAAGAAGATTGGTGAAAGCCCATGGCCCCAACAATCACATTAGGCACACATTAGGCGCACAGACCATGTTTACAGGGCAGAAATTTAAGGAGGGTTTAAAAATTTGTAGTAACAATTTAACAATTGAGTAAAATGTGATTATCAGTATTTGACTACAAAATGCAGTTTATAACTAACCCTATGGGTATGTGCAAATGAGTTCCAAGTATCACTGCACGTGCCTAAACACAAAATGTGTAATGCGATAAAGGTATTTGTACTCTCATTGGGGTTAAAGTAGCCGCTAAGCATCAAACTCTGAAACCTATTAACCGATAATCGCTTGGACATCAAGGTCCACCACTTCTAAACACGGAGAGACACATACACACACACTGCCAACAAACTCTTTGCACCATGGCACTGGTCAATCACCTGGAAATTCGAAAGATGGTGCTTGAGGATTTAGGCCAAAATCGCTTTAGATGTAAAGGTGAGTATGGGTCACGGCGTTGTGTGCGCTAACGTCAGCGTGTCTATTCGAAATAGTGCAGGAAAACGTGTGGATCAAGCATGCATCCGCTAAGGCAGATAACCCTGAGGCTTTAAGAAGGCAAATCAGGTCAGCTATTTGACCAGAGGACAGCCAGAAGGTTGGCGTCTGATACACACACATGCACTCAAAGTCCAACAGTTTTCTGATCCGCCTCATTTTTTCCTCTTTTTCCCAAGTCCTGCCAGGCCATTGAAAAATAAATCATTATGCGACAGTATTTATCTTCTCTGTTGGCAGGAACATGTAAAATACATGGCAATTGTCTTGGGCTAATGTATTGCTGTGGAAGTAGAGCAGACCGGCTTAATAACCACATAGATGTGGGATTTAAATTTTAATGCAATTTCCAATCTTTAGGTCTCCTGCATATCATGGACTAAGCTTAGCTGCTGTAAAAGGAAACAAAACGTTTATTTACAATGCAACAAAATAACAGCTGCTGTCCATATTTCCAACTGCTCTAAATCTCAAACAAACTTAAAAGAACAACAGGTTTAATGTTTAAAATAAAGGTTTAATATTTGGTTGGTAATTTTGTGTTCTGAAGTGGGCTGAAATACAAAATGCTCCAAACAGAATTCATGATCGTCAGTCATTTAATTTGAAAGAAAATTTTATAGAAACATTTAATGTCATGTTTATAGTCAAATCTACTGGTTTATGGCCATTTACTGTGGGTTATTAAGCAGTAGCTCCTAAACATTATAATTAAAGGTCCAAATGTTGGTTTTTATTGAGGTTTATGAAATGCTATTGATTAGCAAATCCCTTTTATAAACCTTACAAATAAAACACATTGCATACTATGGTTGCAGTAAGCTGCATCAGCTGTTAGTTAAACCTCAACTAAAGGTGCCATAGAAAAAAGGTGTTCGCTAAATCTTCTGATCTGGATTTTGCAAGAAACCTGAAATTCACTACTCTATACACGTACTGACCTATATTAATTTAAGGTAGAGCTAAACTCTTGGTTTATAGTCACTCATAAAAAAGAAAAAAAAAAGAAATGGTGCAGCTAACCCTGGCCTATTTGTAGTTCAGTGTTTGATGATTCACTGATTTTTCTGTGAAGCAAAATTTCAAACCTTAAGCATCACCTGGAGGCTAACTACCTTAATATTTTGTTCAAAGTTTCACAATGAGCTTAAAGTTTTTCACATAACTGCTGCTGCATATGGGCAGCAACTTTAGGCTACACGGCTAGTGTTGTTCTAAAATGTCTGTTTATTAGTCTAAATGTGTTTTACTATTAGGCTATATGTAGAACCTGCTGGGGTTTATGGCAGGGCTATGGATGTATTTGGTCGTTAAATGTGGCAATTTTTTTTTGGAGGCGGGGGTTGATGCAGTTTTGCAGTATTTTCTGGAAAACAAATGTGACAAACATATCTATAGGACATTTTAGTCACATACACACATTAAGAGAAAATATAGAAAAAAAATTGTCAAAACAAAATATAGGAAATACGATGGCCAGCAAAACAGCCGTGGCGGGGCTTCTTATGTACAAATTGCTATGTGCCCTGCAGCCATAGACATGAATAGTATTTATTATTATGGCAGCAGCCGGCTGCAGAATTGCTTGAGACAGACACCTTTTTTGAAATCATTGGAGAATGAAACTCAAATAAAAATCACTATAACTGATTAAATCTAAGATTCATTTTTGTCCAAAACAGTAAGACTAAAATCAAAACTAAAGTGGTTCTCAAAGACATTGTCATATTATTTAAGCTTCGGACCCACATGAAATGAGAACTCTCAGGAGATATTTACAATGATTTATTTAGATTGAGGAGGAGAAGGGAATCCGGCGTTGAGCAGCAACGGGCAAACAGCAACGAGCGGCGAGGAACGGGAAACAGCAACGAGCGGCGAGGAACGGGAAACAGCAACGAGCGGCGAGGAACGGGAAACAGCAACGAGCGGCGAGGAACGGGAAACAGCAACGAGCGGCGAGGAACGGGAAACAGCAACGAGCGGCGAGGAACGGGAAACAGTGGGGCGGCAGTTAACGGAAGGGAGCTGAGAACGTCTACGACGTGGGAGACCGGGAGCCTCTGAAGGTGAGGACAGGTAAGGTGAGGAAACAGCAATCGGTTGAGGAAAAATGAAGGGAACGATCTTACTTGGAGAGAGTGAACTGTTGTCGCCAGGCAGGAGTGAGTGGTGAGTTTCTTTCAGCAGAGTCGGTGAGGCTTTAGTCCAGAGGGGTAGTGCGGCTGATGGAGTATGTTGGAGCGGGCAGACCGAGCTGAGCCAAGAGGATTGGGAACCAGATGACGAGGGTAATCAGAGAGGATCTTGAGGATGATGTGAGTTCTGGAGTGAAGGAAACCTGAGGTAAACACAACTGTGGTTAGAGGCGTGGGAAAAACAAAGTAGCAAATCAAAATCCAACAAAAACGAGAAACTACAGACAAAAACTGGAAGCATTCAAAAAGGCTAGAGATACTAGAATAGGCACTGAGACTAAGTTTTACCGTGAGTAAACAAACACTCAGGCAACGAGTAGCTGATCCACCACTCCTCTTATACTGGCCCAGCTCATCAGCGCCAACCAGGCGCACCTGGGGTGGAAGGAGGTCCAGCAGAGTAGGAGCACTGGTGACCCCCTGTGGCTAACTCGAGAAGTGGCTGAAAGAAAACTCACTGCCAGACATCACTGTTACAACTTTGTCACCATGTAAGGCAATTATTATTTATTTTGCCTTTTCAACAATAATGGTGGTGTCTGATGAAAGTGACCCATAGGCTTTGCATCTATTTACCACTTCCTCCACCCCTGCCACGGTTTACTGGGAATTTGGAACCTTTTAACACTAGTTATAAAAGAAATAAGGAAGGTGTCCAAAAACATTATCAATTATATATCTTTGTCATTTTTGCATTGCTTTGGTGTGGATTTCTAGAACTAGCATATTCACGCCCAAAACGATGGATTAACATAATATCCACTCTCTTTATGAAACTGACCATCACCTGTGAATGAAATTGTCTGATTTTATGCTTCAGACTAACACATCTGTATCCTGACTCTTCAGGGCAAACGCATTGTTTTTGCACTCGCACTATTGCTGCCTCTTTTGATCTCCATTTTAAAATTTTACTCCTTCCCAGTTTGTCAACATCTATTGTATGTCTGTTTCATTCAGTGGTGTTTCATGTTTTTTTACAATCATATGTACCTCACACCATTTTCATAACTTGCACCTTATAATCCTTTTTGAAGTATCAAGTTGTCCTTTGCCCTTCTGGCCTCCCTCCTGTCCTTTATTTCCTACTTCCTTTCCCTTTTCCTGCACTTCTTACACTGCTTGACCTTCTGCCATTTTTTCTTTTCCTCCTCATTTCCTTCCCTTTGCTAGAGAATCAATTTCTGCCCTGGGCATGGTCCACAACCCCCTTTTAATATCACACACACATACTTACACCCAAACACACACTTTTTTTTTGGAAGACAAATAGGACTATAAATCACACAGACACGCACAAAGTCAAATACACAACAAGGACACTCATGCAAACATACACAAATACACACATTGTCCCGTTGGTCAGGCGACTCCAGCTGACCTTTTCACTGATTCCCGATGTTAGAGAAACTGACATTCAAACCTCCCCGGCCCTCGGGACATTAGGCCCAAACCTGAAATCCTTCAACCCCCTACCACACTTACACAGACATATACACTTTTAAACACATGTTTGTGGTCCTAACATATCGCAGCTTTTTCTCCACCCAGTTTTTGGAGGCCTGTTTGATTCTTGATTCATGTGAACAAGCACTTGAAGGCATTGTGTTGTTGGATTTGGACATCAGGAAACTGATTCATACAGATTGCAAGTAGACCCCTATTCAAACAAAAGTCTTTTTTTGGTAGCATTTTAAGCTTCTTTGCTTTTGAATTCAACATTTTAATCAATATTCAAAACACTAGATTCCTTTTTATTTAGTTTGATGTCGTTTAAATATCAATGGGCAATCAAACTAATAAAACAGTATTTAGGTGTCAAAGAATATCACTAAATTATAGGTAGTCTATTGTACTTTTAACGATTAAAAAAAACTATTTAATTCTTTTAATAAAGCCTTTTTACAACCACAAAGTCCTTTGTCAAAGGCTGTTTAGAACCGCTGAAAAACAAATTGCTACATTAGATCCTTCCTCTCCACAGCCATGAGCATCTACAGCAACTCTGAATAATTTTTTTAGTTCAATTCAATTAGTGCTTGTATGGCTTTAAAGTAACTGTAAGGACCGAAGAAAAAAATCCTAATGACACAAAAAAGGACTCTTTTAAATTGTATTTTTGATTGTATTAGTGTTGTTTGGTTTTTGTTGGTTTCACTCACCAGGAAAATATAGAATTTTCCATTTTACATACTGAACAAATTTTTGGTGATCATCAAGGACCATCAAAGACAGACTAGAAGGACTTATTCCTCTGAAGTTGCTGATGGAGTCAAGGGAGTTTTGTTGCCTGTACTGCTTACCTGTATTTTGTGGATCTGAAGAGTTAGTTCTAGCCATTGTCCATGATTTTTTACGTGTATGACGATAGTTCTGATTTTTTTTAAATTTTAAATTTCTGTGTTCACAACCTTGGTGCTGCTAGCACCCCTACATCCCCAGGGGTGTCTTATTAAGAAAGAATGTCTGATTTAGGAACCTCAGCACTGTCTGTATCTTTTTGCATACAATTTAGCTGTTGGTGTTGGTATCTAGAGGCCATAATCTGAAGTGTGCAGTGGAGCAGTTCACAGCCAAGCCTGACTATGCCAAAAAGAGACTAGAAATGAACTTGACTCTCTTGAGAGTGGAGAACTGTTCTTCAAAGTCGTAAGACTTAACTGGATTGCCCCACTAAAGATTTGACTAGGACCTCCACATTAGGTTGTCTTGGACCTTTCTCTTAACACTTGAAGCCTAAGGACTTTTTCTTAGAATTTCACTTGTTAAAAGTATATGTAAACATTTATGTCAACAAAAGAGATGAGAAAACTGTGTGACAGAAAAATGTACACTTCTTCAGCGACTGATGATTTATAAATGTATGTTAGGGATATTTTCTTACCCCACTCCTCATAAATTGGTCTCAAACTCAACTTCCCAAGGGTTGTTGGCCTGCAAGTTTTAGACGTGTCCTTTCTCCAGCACAGGTGGCTCCAATATTGGCTCATTAGCAGAGCTCTGACTGCTTGCTAGTGAGTCAGTGTGTAGCCATTAATTTAACTTTGTAGGACAAGGGACACATCTGAAAGTTGAAGGACTCCTGTCCTCGAGGACTGGAGTTTGAGACCACTATTCTAACAGTGTATCAATACTTTTCTTAACGTAGCAGGTCAAATTAAGCCTGGATGTCTTATTGATTTGGCAACTTTACCTTTGGTTGACTAAATTTGAATATTCGTTTATTTTTTTAGTCAGGACAGAAAATAAAATTTGGAAATTATTGTAAAAAATTGTAGATGCCTGCTGCTTTCAGAAAGTTACCTTCGGCAGGTGTTTTTATTCATTTATTAATACATTTAGTATTAATAAAAATCTATGACATGAACTACAGTGGTTACTAGAATTAATACATTACAAAACAAGCTTAACATGTGGTTTATTTCACATTTTCAAATTTAAATACGTAGAATCTGCTTAGGTTGTCATTAGTCTGCCCATGTTCTCCTGTTTTTTTTTGTTTGTTTTTTAACAGTGCAGTGGATGATTTACTGGAATAAATAACAACATGTTTATACATTTTCTGTAAATATGAGTCGTTGTGCACGTGTGGTTCTGGTTGTCCTTACAGATTTGAGTGCAAGGGCTCTAAGCACATAAAAGGAATAATTATTAATCTAAAAATTTTTTGAAGATACCAACACAGGTTATTTTTACACACATCCAAAACATTCCTCTGATGGCAATAATGTACAAAGCTCCTGACGGAAATGTTTGATAAGTCAAACGGTATGTTTACATGCGCAATTTGTTGTGATAAGACTGAAATGTTTTCAGATTATCCAAATGAATCATTCACCTGGCTCTTAACATGCTTTTAGATGCACAAGGCTTTCTTTGTAAGCAAGGCACTGATGTGCAGAGAGTTGTAACATCTTCTTAAAAACACACACACAAAAGAGGCGAGCAATGCTTCACTAAGTTTTGAATGTAAAAACAAACGGTTCTGTCTTCCAAGTGGTCACAGGATCCTTTCCAGGTTCTACTAATAGTTCATATATTACTGCGCCTCCAATAAGTTTAAGTTCTTTCAATGTTTATAATAATATCTAGTTTGGGCAACATTTAGTTTTTAAATAATGAAGGCAGAAATGCAACTTGTTGACAAAAGACAGACATTCACAGTCAGGTCAGTTTGTCAGAATGACATCATCCGAATAAGAGTTAACATGCATGCAATTTATAGTATCAATCAGCATAAACCACCTCTCTCATTTAGAATAAAATTTTATTCCCATTAGGATTACCGGAATATTCCTTTATTCACTTATGTCAATATAAACATTCCCTATTAGGCATTTAGAGATGTAATCTTTCTCAGCTCCAAGGCGACTTTATCTGAGGTATATGTATGTGCTTTTGTGTTTGCCTTGGTCAACAGGGATAAAGCAGCCTTCTAGTTTCCCTCAACACGATGCTCATCCCTAGGTGTGGCTGATAACAGCTGTCTGTCTGTGTGATCTTATGAAAGTAAAAACGGTGCAGAGGGACAAGCCAAACAGGTCGGACATATGACCAGTGCTTAGGGGCACTGTTTGTGTTTTAATGCCTTTGTGACAACAGCTGGTAACAGAAACACAAATGGCACACAGCCAGCTTTTGTGTGTGTTTGTCTGAGCACTTGGATCTACAACTGCCAGAGGAAATTGGAAAGGTAGCATACTGCACATGAGCATGAACATCTTTTCTCTCTTTGATGCTCTCTTTTGTTCTGCTGAAGTGATGGTTTCCATTATACTGAGGTAATCTCTGATCCCTGGATGATTTAAAGAGCATGAGAAAAGAGAAGTAATGTTTAATTTCTTCCTTGAACATTTTGTATAAATAAATGCTTTTGCTTCCACAATCCACCCCTTTATTAGTCAGTTGTCTTTCACTTATCTATGATTGGATCATGAAGGTAACATGTCCTCAACTCAAACAAAGACGACCATCTAACCAACAACTCCATACATTCTCAGTGGGTCTCAAATTATTGCTAGACAAAAAAGGAAGTGTCTCATGGTTGGATGTGCACAGAAACTTCTTAAAACATATCTTCAAATACATTTTAAGGATTAGCCTATCCACCTTGTGTAGACTTGCATATTTCAGCAATGTTCCATACCTCTTGACTATTGATGGCAAATAAGCCTAATTCAGACCTAAAGTAATTTACGCAATATAGTGGACAGGGATGCAATGTTATTTCCTATTGTTTTTCCACACTTTGTATAACAATGCTATTCACGTGGGCATCACATCTGGACTACAGCTTTTCCTCCTACTACTACTCTTCCAATTTTATCCATAAAAGCAATCACTTACGCTATTTTCAGCATTAAGTTTCCTGTGGTGGGCTGTCTAATCTCTGTGCTCTTGGTTGGCCCCGGTGTCCTGGACCTTGTGCATCCTAGGCTCCCTCTGGGCTCCTGGAGGGGTGTGGCAGTGGCCCTCTGTACCCATGGCTGAACATAATTCATGTAAGACCTACGTCACAATTCCTGCATGGTCACGTGCAATCACACACTATAGTGATCACAATACTTTAACTCTGCCGTTCTGCTTATTAATACAATCAGATTTGCCTCATATTTGTTTTTTGTGCTACATACATTGCTGTCTTTGTTCTGCTCTCTGCTAATTATGTCTCCACCGGTATTATTTAGTATCTTCTCCAAGTTTCCCATGGAGGCTTCAGGAGCGATATGGTAGCAACTAGTTCTTAGGCTACGTTTTGTTTTCTTTTGTTTGTTTTTGTCATTTTTTGTTTGTTTGCTTGTTTTTAATCTTGTATTGATTTTGGTCTGTGTATATGTTCCCTCTCACTCTGTGCACCCCCCCGACTCATACACACACAAACACACACACACACACACACACACACACACACACACACACACACACACACACACACACACACACACACACACACACACACACACACACACACACACACACACACACACACACACACACACACACACACACACACACACACACAAACATACACACCACTCAGTCATGTTTAGCTTTAGAATGCATATAACACCTCAAAAAGCAATAAACAATTGAGGTATGGGTAGCAAGGGAAGCTATGTTTGTAAAGCTTGACTTGGAAAAGCAAGTCTGTTAAGCACAACTATGGCAGCCAGACCCCCATTCTACTAGCCATGATGCTGAACAGGACAAGGGGGGGGGGGGGGGTTGATAAATAAATAACAACATTTGCTAAATGTGGTGCAGATCAAACACTGGAATGGACTGCTTGAGTTAGGGACAACAAAGTCAGTCTTTTGGAGTGACCATCACAAAAACCCTGGTCTCAATCCTATAGAAAATGTTTGCAGTCTATAAGCAACAGTCTGCTCTTCTCTTCCACTGCTGCTTTATTTGATGATCAGTCAATTAAGTAAAATCTGGTGAAATCATTGAATTAAAAAAAAACATGTTACAGATGATAGTAATCACTTACCTTGGAGATTAGAAACTGTTCTTATTGATACTTAACAACAAAAATGTCTATGTAAAATGCTGATCAAATCCCTAGTAGCTACTGCATTTGCTTTGATGCCATGGCTTTTTAAGTTAAAACACTCAGAATAGAACACAACTAAGAACCTCTAAATATTTTAATGAGATTGACCTTCTTTACACAGTGGATCATCTTCTTCTCCTCATTCTTTTTCTTTTTTTTTTTTCCTCACTAGTGACCCAGATAAAAAAAAAGCCACCTCATCAGGTTCACCATCCACCTGTAAGGGAAAAATAGAGCACGTTGGGAGGACAAATAATCATGCCGCTACAAGGCAAAGAAAGGGACATGAGAATGTACTCAAACTAACTTTAGTAAGTCACAGACTTGGTGGATTCAAAGAGTTTCAGGAGCCAGACTGACCTCATTTCAAAGTAGCATGCTGTAGTAAGGCAAAAAATAATAATACTTCTGATCACAATTTGACAGTGTTAGTAATTACTTATGACTTCAAGAGAGACACCAACGGAATGAAAGGAAACATTTTTACAATAGTAATCTACAATCTAACAGTTGGCTTTGTTTCAACGGTCAGCAACTACAGTAGCAATGTTTAAATGCTACAACATATTTGATTGGATTGAATCCGATGGCATCCATTTACATCCACCAAGCTTTATTCAGAGTAGAAGCTCTTAGACGTTTGAAGATTTATCAGACTTTCCCTTTCACTGAATGCAAAATAAAAAATTGCAGTTCCGCCTGTGCTGAAAAAAAGTAAACAACGAGCAGTTGTGTAGCATGTTGGGTTGAAATGTCTCCATGGAAGTGGTTTCACCCACTTCTATCCCAGTCTGACCCGGTCAGATTCGTCTCCATTAGCAGATCATGAGCAGCTCTGTGCAATTCGTCCCTTTTTCGTAACAAGTTTAGGTGTAATACAAGCTAAGCCAGCGATTTGATTGACAGCAATCTACATTCTTTGATTAGCCTATGATTTACAACAACCTCTCAACCACCACAGCAGACCAGTCGACATGTCCTCTGCTATCAGGGAGCTCCTCAGCGTGGAGAGCATAATTAATAGCAGTGCCAGGAGCACATGGTATCAACTTTGTGCAATCCAAAAAGAGGGTATCTCTGAAGAGAGACATATTGTATTGTATTGCTCATGCATCAGAGTTTTCAAAAACAATCCCAAAAAGTATTCTCTGCTAAGTAGGCAGATTATATTTCACTTGCCCCATTATGATGTCCGTTTCGCTCCAGTTCACTACTCTGCAGTTCATTGTTTCATATAGTTTTAAAAGGAGTTATACAATTTACTAAAACAGTGTTTCTTTGCTTTAGCTGCTTTTCTTAAACAACATCATGGAGCATTAAAAACCTGGAAGTCAGATCAATCCTCCAGGTGATTTCCTGCAGGCAGGGCGAGGCTGGTTTCACTGCATGGTTTACCAACGGATTCCCCCCGCAGCTGTTGTTCAACAGTGAAAAGCATCAAACCAATATTAGCTCATTCTGTCTGCCCAGCAGTGTGTCTGTGCGTAGGTGTGTGTGTGTGTACTTAGAAAATGCTTCCTTCAAATGGCATTCAGTAGACTTGAAACCCTATGTGTGGGGGCTGGCCAGTGAGGAGTAGTTTTGTCTCTGCCTATAACAGACACAACATCTCAGATACACGCCCTCAGCCAAGCTGCTCCACAAAAACATTTAGTCTTCCCTGTGCAGTCTGCAACAAAGGTGTTTGGTCATGTGAAACCCAAGTCTCTAACCCACAGGTTGAACTTTGACCTTTCACACACACTCACATTTGAAAGGAGTGTAAGGAAAGGGGGTGGAAAAGATAAAAAGACAGGATAAGAGCATGTGTGTATGTGTGTGTGCTGTAACAAGATTATAGACATCCAGGAGGGTCACTAATACAGATAATATGCACACTTGCTCCAGACATAATAACCCAACACACATGTCCTTGTCAGTGTTTGTGAGGATATTCTTTTCCCACGCATATTAAGTTCATGTAGTGTTCCATCATTTTTTCTCACTTTCAGTCGCACATAATTTCGAAAAGCAATGTTCCAAAACCCTTCATCTGTGCAGCTGCAATTAACCTCCGCAACCTTTATATGGATGCATGTGTTGGAGTGTCCTGAACTCAGTTACACAAGATGGCCAAAAGTCTCGGGGGCATATCTTCACACATACACATAATTTAGCTCCAGTGCCCTGATAATCCATGTCTCTCCTGGACTCCTGGACATCCTTTTATCCAGCTCAGGCCGCAGGGATTTTCCATAAGCTTGGCCTGCCAGCGATGCTGAGATCAGGGAAGGGGCCCCTTTCTGACCCTGGAGAAGGCCAGCCTGGAGTTGAGCTTCGAGCCATAACTCTTTCTGTGAGGTCAGGGGCTGTCAGAACAGAGTCAGAGAGGATGATGTGAGTGCAGAACAACAGCATGTGTAGTCACTGAGAGAGTTCTGTTGAACACAGCCAATTTGTGAAAGGCCAGCTTGCTTTGGGCCTTTTACATAACTATAAAACAATAAAAATCAACAAGATCAAGCAACTATTCAGGTGCTGAATTATTAGTTATATGTCCAGTCTCAAGTCTTTGAGGGACGGGAAGCTACAAGTGATATCTCAAGTCTTTAAAAGGAGAAGCCAGATTAACTCTGAAGTCTGCCCCAAGTTTACATTAAGCCTTAAAATACTAACATATAAAATCAGCATTATCACAACGCATAAATCCAGGATAGCCTGTTTAAACCATAGATTTGCTGTAGTTTATAAATCCAAATAATTTTATTTAAGCTTAATTTAATACAAAAATAATTTAAAAATGTTTATTTTAGAATTGTCAGTTGAAAATTTAAAGGAAAGGTTATTGGATATATTGGAATACCGATAAGGTATAATATTTAAGACTACTGTTAACAACAGTCACAAATTAATTAGGGAGTGTCTTTGCAACTTTTTTCGTTGCTGTGTTGTCAGCTGCACTCAGTAAATGCCTCTGAAAGTATATTTAAAATTATAAATAAGCATTACTGTTGCCTGAATATTGTTCATTCATTTATTGGAACAAGCAAAATGAAAATGTTGTACCATTTTTTGCAAAGCAACTGCAAAGTTTTATGCATTATTAAAACAAGATGTGTCCACACTTCAAACAAGCGCAACCAGGAAGTGGGTGCAGGTATTTACAAGAACAGGGTTCAAATTTACAGAGACACACTAACAATGAACATGGCCATATGACACATGTTTCTTCACTCCCTCTCTAGCTCTCCCCCACCTCTTCTTTAGTCCTCTTTTCATTCATTCATTCCTCTTTGACAATGTATTTGAACTTCAGACTGGGTTCAGAGGTGGAGGGAATGAATGAAAGACTGAAAAGAGAGAAAAGGAAGGGAGGGAGCTTTCTTTGCTTCCTTTAAGCATACTTTATGACCCTTTGACCTTCTTAGGAGCATACAGAACCCCTCTCTCTTAACCCATCCCCTACCCTCCTCCAGCTTCTTCAACTCCACAGCAAAGGCAGTTTGTCGGGCATGTCTGGCAGAGACGACGCCAAACATGGCTGCAAATCAACACACCTGCCTGACCCAGTGTGTTTGATTTGTCTTTCTATAAACCTTGCATTCCAGCACTGATGGCTTAT
This sequence comes from Orestias chungarensis, assembly GCA_032876305.1. Taxonomy (NCBI): domain Eukaryota; kingdom Metazoa; phylum Chordata; class Actinopteri; order Cyprinodontiformes; family Cyprinodontidae; genus Orestias; species Orestias chungarensis. Next base: position 721,277 of record JAVLVB010000251.1, on the reverse strand, counting down.
CAATAGACTTTAGCCTCTTGCGCTTTGGCTTTGCTTTTGTGTGTGAGCATGTGTGCGCATGTGCTGGGTGTACGTCAGACAACTGCCATTCCCATAACTAGTCCGAGTAGATCTTTATTTGACCGATATTGATAACAATGGTTATTGTGCACCTTTTAAAAGTAACCGTTTTCTATCCTGGCAACCTACACGGCACACCAGAGCAAAAGCAATTACAAAATCTATTTTCATTTGTCCTTTGGATTGTCTAAAAACGTCATATGGCTACCTCATCATTTAAACAGAGTTTTAAACTCGTCAACTCTGACCTCCCACCTCCTCAAGTTTTATTCACTGTGTTTCTTCAAGGGATGAACACATTTACAAGCCTATAAAACACAAATATCCACTTTTTACATCTATGCTTATCAAAACAAATCCCCAGTATGCTTTTAACAAGCCATTATCTGGTCATAGAAATGCAAGACACAAGCTTAGGATGTCTGTGCCTGTGGCTTGGATTTCTTTGTCACTGTATTTGCGACAAACTGCAATGGAATTTGGCAATTTTCTGTCATGAGGTTGCACTCTGCAGAACACTTTTTAAAAAAATCTTTGGCGGTGATGTTCATAATCTGATTGCTTTTTTTATTAATAAGTGTTAGCTCTGTCTTTAAAGGTCAGAATGTTGCGGAAGAAAAGCAGACATAGAAAATATTTTCAATTTTAGCCTTATAAAGCACTACTGTACTGTACCTTGTAAAAGCCATTGAGTGTTTCCACAGTTTCCTCACATTACAACCACAATCTTAGTCTTTATATCATTGGGTTTTTGTATTATAAACTAATACATAGTTGTGTACAGTTTCTTAAAGAAAAATTATGCATGATTATAATAGGTTTTCATCTACTAAATAAATATAAACCACAGCTTGCATTAATACCCATCCGCTTTTACTCTGGCAACTAAGGAAAATTCAGTGCAATTCCTGTGAGAAGTTATAATAGTCCATCCTTAAGTAATTTCATGTTAGTATATGCAGTAAATTGCTGTTCCGAGAAATAAACTGTGAAACAAAACAAAAGAAAGGCATGTTTGCAGTTTATCAGTCGACATGTAGAAGACACAGCAAACCAAAAAAGTAGGTTGGTGTCAAAATGGTTTTGTCTTAATTTGTTATCATAAACCTTGGAACAGCTATCAAATTTGTATTTGACTGTAATTAACCTGGAAGTCTGGATTTTATTTCTAACCATTTACATTTAGAGCAACTGCAAAAGGTGTAACTGAATAGTGGCCTTACAGCAGGATGGGAGACAAACAATGGATATTGTTCTACCATTAGTAAAAATTTGCTCACACTAAAGTTGAAGTATCTAATATGTTTTGTTTTTATTGTTATGTATGTTAGGGCCCTCAATTTGGATCATGAAGAATTAGATTAAGACAAGTTGACTCTGAATAGAAGTGATTGAAGTAACTTTTCTTACTGGGTTGGCTGGGTTCTGCTTAGTGTTTAGTGAGCGTGGGGGTGCCTGGAGTGCAAACACTGCCATTACAGACTAAAATGAGTGAAGAAGAGGGTCTTGTTATTAGGATGGGTTCTTAAGGAGCATGTGGAAGGGCATCAAGTGCATGACAGACTACAAACCTAAAACTGCACAATGCCCCAAAGACCCCTCCCTGCCTGAGGCTCTCAACCAATTCTACGCCCGGTTTGACAACCGTGACACCCTCCCCAGCACCAGAATAACAACTCCACCAGGAGAAGAGCCCATCAGCGTGACTCCAGCAGAAGTAAGGAGGACG
>JAVLVB010000251.1:692285-704797 GCA_032876305.1 Orestias chungarensis | reverse complement strand
TGTGTGTGTGTGTGTGTGTGTGTGTGTGTGTGTGTGTGTGTGTGTGTGTGTGTGTGTGTGTGTGTGTGTCCAGCAGGATCCCCTGGCTCCTTCAATTCCTCTCCAAAGGAAATGTAGCACTTTGGCTGTCCGAATGGTTGAAATAAAGCTTGTGTACCACACTGAGGATACAAAGCACACACCTCACAAAATAGATTTATTTTAGACAGATTCACTAGATCCATATTCACTGGCAAATTTTAACAAAATTATAGATTCATTAAATTATGGATTCAAATTACCTTTGAAATGTGTCACCTTAGCAGTAGTACCAATAAAATTAACAGGGCTAATAGAATTACCCTATCAATAGTCAGTAAAATAAAGTACGCTATTAAAATGAATTGTATAATTTGTTTTACGTGTTCAGTTAGTGACTCCTTGTGTCCCGATGAATCCAGAAGGATCTTATTTAGATTCTTCAGATGATAATACATTTGCATAGTATTTTTTCTTTGTAAATTAATTTACCTTGGAACGTCAGCCTGAATAACTGTCTGTTCCTCAGCCAGTCATTCTGTCCTATAAATTAGCTGGATTCCCACCATCATTTCTTTCCAACCAGCTAGGAGACAAAAACCAATGCCAGTTCTTGGCTTTCAGAAAGGACAGTCCTGCATCTATCACATTGGCCTTTCCACTGTCTGCTCGGTTTCTTTCTCAGTTACAAAGATATATATATATATATATATATATATATATATATATATACTCATTTTCCCTTTTTTCTCATTGACACAGTGATGCAAATTGATACAACAGGTTAAAGTAAGAACTGTGAGGTTAAGAAAGTTTTTCTTCATTTGAACTCTAAATTTAAAAAAATAGAAAAAAGAAATGGATTTTAAAGGAGAAATTTATACAATTTTAACCATGTACACTAAATGTTCTTACGCTCTTATAAAAAAAAAAAACACAAAAATAAAAGCTACCATGTGTATTTGGGTATTATATGAGAACGCGTGAGTTAAAGCTAATCTAGTCGGCAAATGTAATAACATACTTTCTCAACTATTTGGATTTTCATAATCAACATGCTACACGTTTCCCAGATAATTAGTTCTTCAGTCTGTCTTGGCAAAAGAAAACTGTTTCATCCGAAATACCATAACAAAATAAATATATTTACAAGTATTAAACATCACTCCATCCTTACTCAGCATTCCTGAGTCCTCAATGCTTTCATTAAAGAAATAAAGTGCAACTTCTATGACACTGAGAGAGAGTTTACTCACATAATTCAAGACAGTGTTTCTCCATAGAAAAACGGAATTTAAATGTTTAGATATTTAATTTTTTTCAGTTGGATATTTTGAAAGACAAATATTTATTTAATAATGAATATAAATATCTTAAAATCTCGGAAAAGAATCTAACTCTCTGGGCAGATGAAAGAGAGTGCCCCCCCCTTCAAAAGTTGTTTTGTAGTCCAGAAGGAATTTAACATGCTTGAGCATTTTTCCTAACTGGAAGGCAAACAATTGGAATGAAAACAGTGGCAGCTGGTGTCCTGTCCGCTCGCTGAGTAGAGCACTTCCATCAAATAACCAAACGAAAGAAATAGCTAAAACCAAAAAAATAAAAAAAAACAATTCTCCGCTTTGAGGGAAATCAGCCTGCATTACTGGCTAGATCAAAGCGAGTTCCTAAAACACATTTTTTTTAAGAAAAAATATTGCAGTCTTGGTGCAAAGAATACTAGAAAGCAGTAGACAATCACTACCCAGCAACACTGAATATGACTGAGGAGAAAAGGCTGAATTCTCATTTTGCAGTCAAAAGAGTTTTGCTTCTTTGATGACTGAAGTGGCTTCTGTTCAGCTGCACTCGCCTGAGCTGCACCACGATGCCATTGACCTCGCCTGATTTTGGTTTTCCCGTTGCAAGTGGAAGCAGCTCCACAGATACACTGTGCAAATCACTTCGTGCCCAGGTAGACCATGACATACACCTCGTTGCTTATCTATTGTTGTTGTTTAAATACAAATGTATTGACTGATTTGTGAACATCAGGAATTTTACGAAACAGATGCCAGGTTTTTCAACATAGCTTTTAAAGTGGACAGTCTTCCAAAGTCTTCAGAGGCACCTCAGCCTGAAAGATATGACATATTTTTTGGTCTTTCTTCACACTTTTTTTGTAGTAAAAACCAAGTAGTATTGGGTCATAACTCTCTTCAACAGTTTATTCCTTTAGCATTCAGTATTGATGACATTATGGGATAAAATACAAATTCTATTGTTTATCACTGAAATTACTATGACTACTATTAACTGTGCCTCTGTATTTTAGTTTTAAATGGTAATTGTTCGCTCTGGCCTGCTTATGCAGGATTTTGCATGAGACTCAAACGAAGAGAAATATCAGCTCTGTATCCCTGAGTAACTCTATAACAAATAGTGAATAAGAAATGGTATGATATTAATTAAATACTTATTAATATAATCCATTTTTAAATAAAATAGATTTTTGTTTTAAAACTTTGCAGAAATCTCACAAATGCGAAGTGTTTTCACCAAAGATGATCAAATTAAGACAATCTAAGATAAGCCAATGCCCCCTTTCTACCAAGTGGCCTATATGATCAACTAAGTTTGATCACATCCTACTTTAATTATGACTGAATTGAACAGTGTTTACATAGATTACACATTTTGATTGTATTGGAAAGCGCATTGAGATTACATTAGTTTTGAACCAGGGCAATATGTAACCATTTATTGAATTTAGTCGCTTTATGCATTTCTTTGAAAAATGGCATGACATTTTTAAGAACTTTATTTTCCTTTTGATTTAGCTTGCTGCTATTGTCCATCTAAGACAGATGCCTCTACACAGATAAGGTGTTTAAATGCCAGGGTGTCATATTTATCTCTCTTTAGGTGAATACCGGACAGAATCTAAAAACTACAGCAAGCAATGTACAAAAACCTAAACCCTTAAACTAGAGATAGAAAATAAGAAAATATGATTCAAACCAGGCTACATCTGTGCAATTATAAAGAATCATAGAAACTGTACATAACATCTTGATGTAGTTAAAAAAAACACAGCACCACTGTTTTGTTTCTGCAATTGAAAGCAAAGAAAAAAAACAAATTTTTATTTTCAAAGGAATGCGGTTTAGTCGGCGGTGGGTTTGTCAGATGTATAGACTTTTAATCAACAGGAACATCAACAATACTGTCACTACAGAACCACCCCCACCCCACCCCCCACCCCCAAAAGTGAAGTGAAATCAGCTTAAAAAAAAACTTTTGAAAAAATTATTGTCCGGGGAGAAAAGAACTTTGAGCGCATTTGTATTACCGAAGACAACAATGAATTATCGACCCAGCCTCTGATTACATGCTGAGTACGTGCACAGAGGTAAACGTGGATGTAGGTGTGTCTGCGTGGTGCTGCTAAACAGCCATGCAGTCCAGGCTGATGAGCAAGACTATCAATACAGTCTGTCTCTGCGTGTATGTGTCTGTGTGTGTGTGTTTGTGTGCGTTTGCGCGTGTGTGTGTGTGTGAGTGATATATCAATACCTTCTGTGTCTGTGTTTTGAACCCCTGCTGCGTTACAGACTGTGCTATTTGCAACTCTCACCAATCTACTTATGAGTGTGTGTGTGTGTGTGTGTGTGTGTGTGTGTGTGTGTGTGTGTGTGTGTGTGTGTGTGTGTGTGTGTGTGTGTGTGTGTGTTTTCTGGCCAACCAACCATTACAGCTGCCATGTGACTATCTCTCCTTTTTCTCTTCCTTTGTGGCACTGACAAACACACAACCTCTCCCACACAAACAGTTGCATGTATTTTTTTTTTTTAGGATTTTTCCTATGAAAGAGCTCAAGCCCCTGAAACTATATTTATAAATGTAATCAAACATCTTAACCTTTAAAGAAGAATCTAGGAGCACTGCTGCAGCGATTGCACTGTTCTGTGTATGTGTGATGGGGAAATATGTATATGTGTTCATTTGGGGGACCAGTAGTCATGATGGCAGGGACAGCATTCACTTAACCCCAAAACCGACATGGTGAAATTACAGAGCATCCAAATTACAGCACTTATGTGAACACAGAGACAGGGAGAGTAGACTTAGTCCTGACACGCATACATACATATCGACAAACAAGCACATACACACACACAGAGCATGTGAGCCTGGTGACCCAGCATGAGGATTGGCAATAACCCAAAAACGGACAAACCTTGTTTCAGATCATTTTTATTGCAAATAGCTTCACTGTTAGTGCTGTTGGGTTGGTTTGTTTTAACGAATATTGCAAACCTATAGACATCCGAGAAGTGTCTGTATCATGCAGTCCATTGTGATAATCTTATCAACAGTAGAATTGTTGTTCATTTGGAGTGTAATGGGATCTCGCAGTAACGACAAGGCTTTTATTATGTATATACCTTCAGGACTGTTCTCTCAATATTTAACCCTTTACTTAAAAGTAAGCATATTGGGTCCCAGACAGGGATGTGATAATTAATGCAGTTAATGAGATGAGCTGATAAACAATGTGGGATGCTCAGGGGTTTCTAAACTATTTATTTTTTGTCTGTTACTATTTTAAATTTTGTTATATAACTAAGCATACAACATCTTACAACACTTATCCAACACACAGACATGAAACACTGATAAAAAGCTGATATTTGGTATTTCTATGCTAGTTTCAATCTCCAGTGTTAACTGGCAAAATGGGGGGGGGGGGGGTACAAGCCCCGACATACAAAAACACACCTATGCCTGTTTGGGCTTGATTTGGAATATGATAAGAGGATGCTGTGAATGCTACGAATGCAAAGGAGAGCAGCAAACTCCAAATAAGCATCCAATGCACCACTATCCTGTCCTCGATTCGTATATGAACTGCTGAATCGTGTTAGTGACAGAGCCGATTTCAGACCCATCTGTTTTGAGCCCTGAATTATTGCTAGTCGTGAAGTCCGATTTGTGCTGATACAAATCTTTCCAACATTTTACCAGAGCAATCCCCTCGAAGTCCATTTGGTCAGACATATCAAGTCGAGTTTATGCCTTCAATAAAGCATGTGGCTTCTAAATGATTTTGAGTTTCCCAACAGGACAGGGAATTATAAATGCATTAAAACGGCAAGTATGTGGAATGAAACAAGCAAAACTAAAAAAGAGACAAAATAACAAACGTGCAAGATGATTAGGTAGGAGTAGGAGCTGTCTAAATTTACAGGCTGATTCCTGGATTCACTAGTTAACCTCTACTTTGCACAATTGCAATGCAGTAAAATAAGTCACACACTTTATTGATTAATAAACAGAAAAACTGAACTTGAAAAGTTTATTTCAGTTTTGACTAAAACAACAGTATCAGACTTTTTTTCTCTGAAAAGACTCACATGCAAAGGGGTGGACAAATATATCTTCAATCCCTGATAAGACAAACACACATGCTGACAGGAGGCAGATTCCCTTTACCGTCACAGGGGTTTAAAAGCTGTTGGTCACCACAAACATGCGCCCACACGCACACATACCGGCCCACACACGTACCAACACATATCGACACCAAACAGTGTGGTACTGTGTGATTTGCAGGAAACGGCAACAGCTGCCAAGCAGGACAATTCAGTCATCAGCGTTTGTGTGCGAGTCTGCAATTCTCACCGTGTCCACAGTGGGAGATCACTCTAAGCCGAACAAGCACCTCAGCTGGCCGGAGGCCCACACACATACATACACACACACACGAGCACTTACAACATAAATATAGGACTTTGCTTCCTCTCTTCAGCTAATCCCGCCCCACCCAGTCGGTTCCATCCCTCCGTCTGTTCATCCACACTGTGTACAGGTGGCTTGTTCTCACTCTGACTCCCTACTTCTTTCCTTCCCTCAATCTTTACTGTCAACGCTTATCTCCTTCACTTCCTGTATTCATTTTAGCAAAGTAGAAGAATAGAGACAGAGAAGACAGAGACATAGAGGAGATGGGAGACGGTGCGGATAACATCCTGTGAAGGCCTGACTCACTAAAGCCCCAAACCCAGCCGCCCACACATGTGCTCCTTTACGGCAACACGCGAACAAGCTGCGACTCGACCAAAAAGAAGCTGCATACTTGCCAAAAAAAAACTCCTGCCTTCATCTTACCACACCTCTGGTCCTTCCATCCTGGGATTTCAGGAGGGCAGCGTTCAGCATTATCTCTTTAATTGTGCTCATCCAACAAGGCCAATCAATAGAGGACATATTTAATACAAGTTTATGACTATAAGCAATCAGCCATAGGTTTTGCCGGTGGTGGAAGAAAAAAAACGAAAAAAGGAAGGAGAGGAAATATAAGCCATCCTGCTTTTAACACAAACAGCCTCCCACAATCTCCCAGTCAGACCTTGGAGAGAAATGCTATAAACTGCAACGAGAACACAGGAATTCACGACTCCTCTCTCTCGCTCTGTTAAGAGAAGGCTTTAGCTTCAAGGGGGTCTCGGGTGGATTTCGGCGGCTCTTTAAAGCGTTCGATTTTAGCACACGGTCCACAAGAGGATTGCAGGACGGACTGCAGCGTTGAAGCAACGTTTGGCAGACATGATAAATAATTATATCAAGTAGTTATTTTAGGAGTTGAGGATGATAAACCACTCGTAGAATGAGAGAAAGAGGAAAAATGGATGGTTGTTGTGCCAATCGTACAGCAACATCACATACTGAATACTTCACTTGCTTTATATTGAATCATTTTTCTTCGAAAAAACCCCAGAAGAAACAGAGCTCAGTACCTGTTGGCAGCTGTTAAAACAAATGTATGTTTTATTGTAGGAGTGTAATTTTTCACTTGATATTTCAGAAAATGTTTACAGTGGTGGGAACTAATAAGTTATATCAATAAGTTTTCACAAATTCAGCAGTTGCTTTAAATAACACCGTCTAATTAGTAATCTATGATTTTATTTCCTCTGATGTATAAATTGATTGTCTATTGTTTTTGACACAGTGGGACAACTACTAAAATTTATTGTTTATAGGGAACAAACACTTCAGTTCAGTTTAGCCTCATACATTATTTAATTAATACTTAGGTAAGAACAACGATTATGACCACTGTTATGCATTGATGCTATAGGACTGTCATTGATTACTAATTAGAAGTTTGCAAAAACTGTAATTCAGGTTCAAAAGTATAGATTTTCTGTTTTTTTCTTTCTTTTTTTTAACATCATCCAGTGTAAGATTAGTGCTAAAACTAAATATGAATTTACTTCAAGGCTTTTTACACAACCCTTAAATTGTGTACTAATAAATCGGACCAGCGCCTGTTTAAAGGGTTATTTAACTGTTTTTGTTTTAGTTGTCTATATTTTTCCATGGAATCAAAAAAGCCACAAGACAAAAGTCTGCTTCTTCAACCTTTCGCAGCGTTGTCTACTTAACAAAAAGTCTGGGCTTGATTCATTAGAGCTCCAGTCACTACACCCCGAGAGTTTTATCGATCACCCCCCGATGCTGATGCGGCTGGAGGGGAAAGAAGGAGGGGAAAAATAAAAAGCTGAGGAATGATGCATTCAGAAAAACATAGGAAAAGTGGAGAAAAGTTAACATATGGCTCAGTTAATGCAAAGCAAACAGGTGCATGTTTAAATTCATTTGAGTTTGCAGGATGGAGAAAAGCACCCCCATTTGTTAGACGAAGAGACCCACGGCCCTCTCATATCCAACAGAAATATCCCACCAGTGCAGACTATTTTCCGTTCAATCCTCTCGTACATTTAACCGGTCTAACGTCAAACCCGGTTGGTTTCAAGGTCTTCTGAAAAGGCTGCAAAATTTTGTTCAGTTAGTTGAAAGGGCTAATTCTTATATTCTGACCGGAAACTTTCAAGAGTTTCTTCTCATAATTTGAAAAAAAATACTTTTAAGTCTGATCTAATTGACCAGATGGATATTAACAGTACTTTTTTTCCTGACAGGTTAGCCTTGTTGAGATCTACAATCCCATCTTTTCTTTTTTTATTTTCCATTTACAATCTTAAAAGGGAACCCCTTCACACAACCAGGCAATGCTCATATAATAACATAACACCATTTACAAGAAGAGTGACTAAAGCACTAAAAGCAGCAAGAAAATTGCATGAATTTACTTTTTCATTACCTGTAAAAGATATATGGATAAAATGTGTTTCAAATATGTTTACTGTCTGTTTTTTCCACCATTTTTATATGTCCTACTACATTTATATTACCATCTAGTTTTCACACTCTATAGTGTTATTCCACAACACAAGATGACGATAAATACTAAATTTTCTTAAGAAAAATGTATGTGTAAATTAAAAACAAACTACACAATCATCATTCCTTGTTTTATGTTGTTTGCCTTTTTCTCCTTAAATTTGTGTTAAAAATAATAATGTAAATTTTTTTTTTTTTTTTTTATCTTGCCCTTCAAAACAGAAAAGCCAGGAATTAAACTTTTTTTTTTTACTTTACACTGTTGCTCAGGAAACATCCATCCGTTTTACACCTGCCAGTTCAGGGTACTAGTTAGCTAGTTCAGGGTTTGCTTTGGAGTCTCCTGCGCTGTTTGAACCCGTAAAACCTGGGGGTGAGAAAACATTCATTCCAGCCTCCTAGTACCCAGATCATAGTTTCTTCCAATCAATGCGTTTTGGCTCAGCTCTTTATTTACCGGACCATCCACCCATCCCTCCTCTATTTCCTACTATCCTACTCATGAAAGGGAGACAAAATGTAGCCCCAGCGGCATAGAATGCCATTTAATTTAAATCTTTAAACACGTTGTCATGTGAAACTCCGTAAACTACTGCATCAGTGAGCCTGTGAGCGGTCAGCGCCTGTCTGAGCATATGGTCCGGACAATGTTTGTGAATGATAAAAGGCCTCGCATTTGTGTGAGGAGTGGTATTCATTTCGACACACACAAACACACTACAATACAAGCTTGGGGCCTAGCCAAGAGCAGAAGACAAAAAAGGCAGTAAATAATTGAGAAGTGTGAAAAGCAATGAAAAAAGGAGGGGGGTTAGGGGGTAAGGGGCTGTTGGGTGGGGCACCACCATGTTCAATTCTTTTGGAGGTGTTTTTTTTTTTTTCACAAACATCCGATCAGGTGTGTTTCTACTGATCTTGTCCGTCAGAGCGATGGCGGTGAATCGTGTTTTCTTTGTGCCTGAGCATCAACTGTTCATCCATGTTGTGCGTGTTGTGTGTGTACGCAAGACAGACTTTTCATGTGTGTGAATCAGGGGATAGAAAGCCCAAAGATGCTCCATTAGTGATTTTGTAAGTGGAGTGGGGGGGTGCTGGCATTCCCATCAGACTCAGTATTGGCCTAAGTACTGCACCTCACAGACACCCAAACCCAAACTAAACCTCGCCCTTATGAGCACAGCCTGGATGCAACCCCCATCCCGTTCCTTCCCTCTCTCAACCAACTCCTATCCCACCTAGGACAACTGCCTCACAATCCAACAAACACACAAACATACACACAAACACTCATGGTCCACTAATGACCAAACCCGAACAGCTCCCAAACAACTCTGAAAAGCTATTAAGAGAGGGCATTTTGATGGGGAAGTGATTTTTTTTTTTATATGCCATTAAAGCTATGGATAAAATGGGCATTCGCGTAAATACAGCCACAGGTCGGAAGGGGGATAGCCAAACAGCAATAACTGACAAACCATAGCCTCTCTTGAGAGCAACTTCAAGGAGTGTCCACACTTTGCTTTCCTGTCAGAGCATCCAGTGGGTTTTTTGGTTTCCTTTGACTTTGTATTACATTTCCATATTTTGTAACTTTTTATGAGAATTATTATTGGTTGTTCATTATTTAGTTTATTCTTTTTGGATGCAGGCAAGGAAAAAAAGCAACGTTGAAGACATAGTATTTATGAAAGTTTATTGTGTTAAAAGTTTTCTCTGTATATATTTGGGTTTTATATACTTTTTCTTACAAGTATTAGTGAGTCAGTTCTCTGCCTTTCACTGCAATTAAAGCTGCAAATACTCATGGCTATGTATTTAATTGGTTTGCAAATCTATACAATAAAGTTTCTCTTCATTTAAAAAAGGCACCTGGGAAAATCAATTTTAAACAGATTAATAGATTAAAAAAAATTTCTTAAATACGTAGTTCTGGCTGTATGCTAGGGTTTTAGTCTTTATTCTGGTGTTTAAAGTTTGTGTTTAACATTATCGTATCTTAGTCCACAACCATTTAAGTGCTTCAATTAGAATCAAAAACTGATCTTGGATTGAATCTCTTTTTGTCCAACAGCTCTACAATTAACTAAATATTTTATTGAAACTAAATATTGTAATGTTTTTTGGAAGAGAAAATACAGAGTTTGACACATTTTCAATTTGTAGTTCTTTTCACTCTTATATCCGAGTTGATTCACGTCTGCTGTTTTGCACGTAGATAAAAAGAATAATTTTGTTCCATTAAAAAGTTGACCACCTATTTATTTTTGTAATTAAATTACACAAATTTAAATAATTTACTAGTTAGGTTAATTGTGAAGATTTTTTTTTTTTTTTTTTGTGGATTATCAAATTAAACGTAAGCAAATAAGCCACACCAGACAACTCATGGTTTTAATTCTCCTCTTCCCTTATAAAATTGGGCAACTCTTGTTGGTGTTTTAACTCATAAATCCAAATAAGTGAGCAAAACAAATACAGTCATTCTTTTTATTTTATCCTGAATTTTCTCCTTTCTTAATACAGATAAAGAAATTCCCCTAAAACTACGTTCTATTAAAAATTTGTGTTTCTTCTAGACGAGCATAAAAACAAGAAGCCCAGAGGAGACTTCTATCTCATGCAGAAGCTTCTGTCAAAAACAAACAAAAACATTCTGCTTCCGGGGTAAACGAGGCTAATTCTGCACCAGTGTTAACCGCTGGGAATCTGAGCGTCTCAGTTTAGAACACGATGTGACGTGATGCGACGTTTTCCGGGAGGTGACTATCCAGAGTACCTGTTCATTAAAACCAGCCCCTCCTATCTGTGCACTTCGTCTTTTTCTTTTTTTCTGCTTCCTTTTATTTATTTATTTTATCACTGTCATCACCCACTAACACCCCCCCCCCCCCCCTCTCTCTCTGGAACAGAGGAGGGAGAGAAAGACAAAACATAAACATCAGTCATCACGGGGGGAAAACACGTACATGCACACACACGCAGAGGCCTGCCTCTGTCTTATTCAGCTTTACCAGCCCCTTCATTCAGCACTTCAGCTGGATTTCCAGAGCCTCGTGATGAAACAAAGAGAAAGAGCATGGGCAAAAAAAAAGTGGGAGAAATTCAGGTACCCTCGGGGCTTGACACACAACACACACACACAGACACACACCTCACATTTACTGCAGGGTATCTTTCCCCTCCTCATTAGCTTTTAATAACCCACAAGGCCATCATTTTCATAACAGCTGTTAGGCAATCTTTACAAAAACACTTTTTGTGGGAAGGTCAGTTGGCCATTAGAAAAAGCTGCCGTTGTGTCCTGCTTCCAAAGCTGCTGAAACCTGGGAGAGGCCCACATATGGAGAAAAACAAAGCAGTTTGGGTCTGGGTTGCTGTAGCATTAGGTGTGATCTATAGAACCCTGGAAAAGTATTCACACTCCTTAAACATTAGGCTATTTTCTCTGATAATAACCGCAATTCTAAATGTATTTTATTGAGATTTTACATGATACATAGCACATGACTGTGGGGAAAAAATAATTATACATGGTTTTCCTAATTCTTTCATCATTAAGAATCTGAAAAGTGTGGTGTAACGTTTCTAATAAGCCCCCTTTTTTCTATTCACCTCAAAATGTATTCCAACTCAGCCAATGGCCTCCAAAAGTCCCAAATTAGTAACAGAGTCCACCTGCTTGTAGTTAAATGTGCCTACCAGGACATGACCATCTTTAAAAAGTTAAAGGCTAGGCAATCTTAAAGCTAATCAGAAAAACAGCCAAGAGTTCCATAGTAAATCTGAATGGGTTGCAAAGACCTACAGTTTGTCTCAGAGAATTTACCAACAGGACACCTTGTGCCATGAACTCCATATAGCTGCTATTTTCTGTAGTGTGGTTAGAGGACTGCCACGGTTGTTAGAACGCCATGTGGGGTCCCATTTACAATTCTCCATAAGCTACCTATAGGTACAGCAGGAGTGTGGAGGCTTGAGACTAAAAAACTTAAACTGCATGTCAGTCTGAAAATATATATATATATATCCAGTATATTTGTTTATGAGCTGTAATTGACTGAGCTGGGCTAGAGGTTCTTTTTTCCAGCAGGATGACAAAAAATATACAGTTGTACGACTTAATCAAAGTCCAGTCCAAAATTCCATTTACAATCTGCGCCAACACTTGAAAATGTAGGTTCACATATCCTGTCCCTCCAGTCTGACCGAGGTTGAGCGAACACTCTGTCTCGAGATGTCTCAAAACATTACACAAAGGGCCTGCA
>JAVLVB010000251.1:679093-692185 GCA_032876305.1 Orestias chungarensis | reverse complement strand
CCCCCCCCCCCCCCCCCCCATATTCCATTCAGAGTTTCTGTTCCAACAAATGTAAAACACACCAGTTATTTCTAAAAAATCGCATTGATTTATTTAGCTTGCTCTCACAAAGACACTATTTGCAGATAGAGAGACTCTCTGTGGACTGTTCTCTCTTTAATGTCTCAAATGGAAATTGAGACAAAAAAAACAAATCAAGTCTGTGCCTGCTTTTCTTTTATAACGGAAACCACATCCCAGAGACCATTCAGCAGTCTGTCAGGATTTCAAATGAAAATGACCTAACCATAAGCCTCCTGACCCTGTAAAATTCTGCACAACTTCTGTTTAAAAGCCTTGCACAATCGCTAGATTTTTTTTTTCTTCCTCCCCGACAACTGCTACCTGTGAGTTATACCTTCCCACCCCCCACCACCACACTCTGTCCGCAGCCCCGACATTCTCTGTCCCTCTCTCTCTCTCTCTCTCTCTCTCTCTCTCTCGCTCTCATTCCATTCAGTTGAGAGTTGTAAATCAAGTTGAAACACAGCTCTACATATCAGCATGTGTGTGCATATACAGTTCCCTGCCCGCTCGCCACTGCCAAAAAAATGTGTCCCAACCGCCCCCTTTTCACCTTCCTATACATCTGCCTATAGGAGGCGGAAGAGCTACAGGGGATGGAGGCGTTGCATGCGCAAACGAATGGGATTAAGTTTGGTGCTATCTGTCAGGGTCATATGGGTTGAAGCAACACATCCAGGCCACTTATCTCAAGTGTAAGGGAGAGACAATGAGGGCACTTTCGGCAGGTTTTGTCAGAAGGAATCTTAAGCTTTGGGGCGAAATCCTGGCTGAGGAATCTTTTAGAGAAAACAATTCAATTTGATTCATTTTTAAAGCGGCAAAACTGTCAAATTCAAAAGAAAATGCTGTTCTACATCTGATCGGGTCAGGTTAAAAGTCTAGGATAATGCAATTTACAGCTGCACAACACTCCTCTCACAGACCAAATATCATAGGATTTTTGTGTACAGTCACTAAAGCCTTAGAAGACCCTATCGCCCAGTTGTTGTAAATTGCACATAGGAATGAACCAAACACAAATTATTTGAAAAAGTATGCAGCTATGCAACATACTTGACAAACTATTGAGCAAGCGTCATATGTCTTTTCAGATCAAAGCATATGATGTTTTATCTTAACACTCCAATGCTGTTCTTTTAAGTTACCAGATGGAAAAACAACAGGAACTCTTTAAGCCACCATTCTGACCAACAAATTTGGACCTTTCTGATTAGATCCCAGCTGACTTTTCGATGTGGGTTTCACAAATGGGCAGTATAATACAGTGGAAAATACAGGTATAGGTTTTTCCTCAGCGACTCATTAAATCAGCGGCAGTATACTTATTTGTTTTTGTTTCTTTCTTGTATGGCTAACATTAGGAGCCAAAACAGTTTGAAAATTCCATTGTTTTCTGACTTCAGCTTGCACATATTCGACTCTGATACGACTTCACGTACATCACAAACAAACCAAATAATTTCAAAGATCCATAGTTGTAGAAATGTTCATCAAAATTAAGTCTACTTTTCAGTTTGCTCAGACAAATTCTCTAAGCGAAACCAATCGATGCAACTGTTAGCTTAATAGAAGCATAAAATGATATACCATGGTAGTTGTTTTGATAACGGAAGTAAGGTAAGGAAAGTTGAAAGTGACCAAACTGCAAGGTGTATATATAAAATAGGGGGTAAAAATGTATCCAGAGTAAAGTCAACCTATTATACAGTCAATTGAAATGTGAACAAGTTGCAGTACATGAAGAGTGAGCAAAGAAAAAACTTAAGACATGTTATAACAGTCAATAGTACTGTTATAAAACCCTTTTTTTACATATATAATTATAAGACGGTGGGCAATACCCTCACAAAAGTTTGTACAGAGGTTATCTAAAGTGGTGAAATTAAATACATTTTTCCGATCTAGTAACTAGTGTGGGTTTGATCACTGATGGGAAGCTACTAACACAGACTCTGGTCATCGTTCAAATGTCACACTACCGCAATGGTGCTAGGGAAGTATGAAGAAGTGCTGCTGTTGTTTTTGCTCCATGTGAAACAAGTGAACAATTTCCTTTTAACCCAACATTTGCAAGGAGCAGACGAGACGCACTGCGAAAGCAGCTGAAGACATACATCAATTTTTTCTTCTCTGTTGTGTAAAAAGTGTGGTGAGAAAAGGGCGAGTGTGTGAGGGAGAGGAAGAGTGTCAAAAGCATGCCATATTTAGGCCAGACTGACACACTGTGAAGACACGGGCTAACTGTTGCTTTTCCCACGTCGCACCGTCTCTTCTTACCATCTGCCCTCCCTCTTTGTCTCACTGTGTGTGTATATATATATATATATATGTGTCGTTTCCTTCGCCTCTGCCGTTCCTCTCTGAACTGTTGTTCTCAGCCGGGCAGATACCATCTTGGCTCTAACACTCCCTCCACCTCCTTTCTTCCACTTCCGTTCCATTAGGAGTGCCTGAAGGTCTCAACGAGACAGGAGGAATATTTTGGAAGGAGAAAGAAAAAAAAGCTGACGGCCATCATGACCCTGTAAATGTGGTTTCCGGCCCTAAAATGGCTCCTATTTGAATCTTCCCTCCATAGAGGTGGCTTAATATCAGGAGTGAAAGGTAGTGACTAACTGGCACTATGTTTCCAATAAAAATAGGAAACATGGAGAATATTTCTCATGGTCTGCTGGTATATTTAAGCCAGACAACCAGAACCTAAAGTACAAAACCAATATGACTCACAAATGGAGAGGAGATTAGACACACACATATGCAGAGACACAAATAGTCTCCTTCACACACAAATCGGGCATGCATCAATCCTGTCACAGACAGGCCTGTTTCGCCTCAACGACAATTCACGTTTCTCACTACCTGTTTCTAGCCGTCCTAGGGCCAGATGTGTGCGCATGGATGCGAGAAAGTTGTGAAAGGGGAAATGACCGGTATGCATAGTAGGGCATAGCAAGGCAGGTGTAGGCAGTCAGGCCTATCAATGATCTAAGCATCATTTCTAAATTATGTGTTTGTATAAAAATAGGATTTAAGATGGGTAAAGGTACATGAAGTGAATCTGGGCTGTTCTTACAAAATGACTCTTAAAAAACTCCTGCACTCTCTAAATCGGTCACTCCCAAAGAGGGCGACAAGGCTTTAAAATTTGGTATAATAGCAGACTAAATGAGCTTGAGTGAAAGATACAGATAAAAACTAACAAAAAAAGATAAAAACTTTTATGACATACAGAAAGATCTCTTTGACAACGACTTGTAAAAAAAATAAAACAACCTTATAAGAACCTGAAAGCCGGATATATCTTAAAAGACATTCAGCCGTAATAACTCTTTTTAGTTAGGGTTTTTCCATCAAACGTTTCCAATGCGAGAGCCAGATTTCGACTGTTTCTATTAAAAAGCAGCAAGGAACCTGCTTGGTTTTCTACAGCCAGAAAACCAGCTTGGTGCCACGTCATTACTTCACCTAAAATGTTTCTTCCATTGAATGTTTGACCATCCATCTGTTGTGTTCTAAGCTCCTGCAGAGCAGCAATCCACATTTAAATTGAAGCATGGTTTACTTTAAAAAACGTATTCCACAACTACCAGAACGTTCACGCTAATATAACTTCATAATTAAAAGCATGTCTTTAAAAAAATAAATAAAAAATCTTCATCTTTATATTATTCCCATTCAGAGAGAGCCACACAATTTCCTCTCTAGTCTGCAGTATCTTTCTTAAGTTTCTCTATCTACTTATTTCACTCTGCAAATAGACAGGAAGCATGTCTTTAAAGTAAAATTGACTAAGGTGAAGGACTTAAAAGATGCAATTTAAAAATGTTTCAATTACAATTGATTATGGTCATGGTAAGACCGTACGCTTGGACACATGCCACAGTCCAGCGTTTAAGGACCTCTGGTGCAAATATTTCATCATCTGTAAGAAACCCTACTAATGGAAAGGCAGTCTTCCTATCACAACATTTCTAATCCTCAATTGGTATTTAGCCGGAGTAATTGAAATGGAACTTACAAATCTTTCTATATAAACACAAATTATAGGAGCGGACTGAATTTATGAACTTTGCAATTAGCATTTATGGTACACGGTGGTGGTGAGAGCAGGCTCCCTGCACTAGGCTGACCCACATATGACACAGGAAGCAATAAAACAAAATGTACTCCAGGACAACATGATTGCAGTTCTACAATCAACAACATGTACTTATTTCCCAGATAGTAACTTAAGACCTTTTTATATTATTATTATATCTAAATTGTACCTAAGTTATAAATACCATTTACACAGCATATTTTCTAGGTCTAGAACACAAAGTTCTCAAGAATCAACCAGTCCTAACCCCTTAGCTCAGATGTTAATGCCTATTTAAATAAGCTGTTTTTTGTCAAGTTTTAACATAGCCTTCACAAGATTTTGGTACTGTTTTCTTTACTTTTAGAAAGAGTATTGTCTTCCAATATTGCCTCACGTTTCTATACTAAAGAGAGTGTTTTTTTTTTCTCTCTGTTGATTTCAGTGAACAATTGTCGGTAAATATTTGCAGTTAAAGTAACCATTTAGCGTTTTAAAAAAAGATTTAAGCTTTGTGTGATCCAGTGCTCTATTACTCATCAGACCCCATTTTTATGCATGCCATCTAAATGAATCTCTGCTGTCATTACAGAGGTGACTATTCACAGCCTAATGCTGAACACTTATCCCATTAGCAGTAGCAGAGTTCAGCACAGCAGCAGCTAAAAATATTAGCATTGCACGTGCTAATAACCAGCCTCCCTGAAACCCTGGCTTTAGCCCAAGGACCAGGGGATGGGGGCCGAGTCAAGCTAATAAACCCTCCTAATCTAAACAGGCACTGGGTCAGAATCCATGTGCGTTTTTTTAAGTGTATGTGTGGCTATAGCTGGCTAACCCCAGCAGATGAGCCTTCACCCCAATCACAGCCCCCTTTTTATTCTGGCAGTCTGCCGTCTGACTTGGCAGACGCACACTAGTTAAGGGGGTCTGGTGTGCATGTGTGCGTGTGCATGCATGTGCTTTTGCGTCTGTGTGTGATTGCACCAGGGAGGGAGGATTATAGATGTTGAACATACACACGCAAATGAGCAGCGGGCCTAAATGGTCTGCATGGTGTGTGTGTGTTTGGGTGTTTCAGTGTTGTAATAAAGCCAGTAGTGTTTTACTAGCCCACTGACACAGAGCATAAAAAGATCACTGGGCCAAATCCATTAGTAGCATAATTGCATTACATGGTAAATATTCCTAAAAGGTCAATATCTCCATCTGAAACATCATCATCACAGAGAGCTTCAGTCCAATCAGGAATTCTGGGGTTTTACAGAAGCATCGAATTAAATGCCAGTTGTCTATATCTGTTATAGAGGAGAGTTGGCCAGAAGGTCTAATTTTCCACTTCAGGGTGATTCAGCATCAGCCTCTGGCTGTCTAACAGATGATCTTACAACGTGTGAGTGTCTGATGTTTCGTTTTAATGCTCCAAAACGCAAAAATCTCCTCACCAGTGCCTCTTCTGTCACCCAAAGCTGAAGAACTTAGGTCCAGTTCAAACACATCCACCAAGTGAAACATTTTGCAGGCCAAAAATAATGAAAATGATCTCAGTTTAATTTAACATGAACTTTTGGTCTTTGAACTGCTTAGAATTATAATCTATAGAAACCCTGATATTTTATTCATCTGAAAGTGCAGCATAATCGGATGGCATTTGAGAGACAGAATGGGGACAAGTGAAACGTTAGATGCAACACATGTAAAGCAATTCATGGATACTTTATTTTTTATTCAATTAGTATATTGACTTTTGATTTTTAGTTATGACAAGTTCCCTAAAATTAAACAGTCTAAAGTTTCAGTCATCACATTCCTAAGTGCAACGCATCAAAGCTTTACGTGTAATGGGTTTGCTGTAAGGACTCACATATCTTCCCTGACTTGTAAAGAACCGGAAAAAAAAAAAAATTAATGCTACCTAAAAATCCCACTGGGATGCAGAATGTGGTGTGACAGGGGGGTAAAGTAAAAAAAAAACAGAATGTAAATTAGCTATAAACATATTTAGGAGCCTGTTAAAACAAGTTCATATTAATTTGAATGGCTTAGAAGTCTTACTGGCTTAAGGTCAATGTAATGCTTAATCAGTGTATTGCTTATTAGCTGTGGACAATATACAGTAGATAACAGTACTGTTCAAATGTTTTGATGTTTTTTGTTTTTTTAATCAAACTTAAGGTGACCAAATGTTTATTAAAGTTTGTACCCAAGTTTACAAGATCTGGTTAAAAGTTTAATACTGATAATAGAATTTTATTTCTGTGTTCTAAAGCTTAAAAAATCACTAAGAGGAAAAAATAATGTTTTCGTTTCTCTTTCGACACCAAATCTAGCGTGTCTCAGGACGATCTGAATCATGATCTCAAACTGATCAACGAGGGTGAGTCACTACTTTTCTGCTTTCTTTTACGGTCCAACAGAAGGTTGATATCACATACAGCAAGAGGCAAAAAGTGTATGGCAGGCAGAGAAGTAAGCTTAGAAAACCCGAACACATAACAACACAGGCAGCAAAGAGAACATACCGTACAGTTTCAACACAAAAACATACACACACGTACAGCCTCCAGGCTATTGTCCTCCACATTTAGGTCACGGCAAAACTAACAGCTTAACACACACACTTACACACATGCTCTCCCCAGGAGGCTTTCCTCACCTGCAAAGAGGCCAGTTTGGACACAGTGTCAAAGATTAAACCTGTGTTTTATCTCTGTAAGGGGGGAATGCTTCAGGGAGTGTGTGCAAGCACTTGTCTGTGTGCTCACTCAGTCCCTTTAAACCAGAGGGCACAGAGGGGAGGGTCACCAGAGGATACACCTTTCTCCCTTGCACACACACATACAGCTGCCCTTCTCTGTGTGCTCGGTCAAGTAGAAAGGTGGATCTGTGTCAGGTAGCAAGGGTATTTACTGTTACTGAGACAAGCAGGCCCAAAAAACAGCAGCACAGCAGAGGGAGGCAGGGACCGGGGCCCAGACAGGGGAAAGAAAGAAAGAAAAGGGTTGACCAGGATGGAAACTGAGAGGTGGGACGGGGTACTTCGAAGGTAAAAGAAAGTTTTAGAGCGCATTCATGAAGATTCACATAAAGAAACTGGAAATTCGTTCAGAAAACGAACCCAGCAAAGTTCTTAGTAGATTAAAGGAAAACAATGTTAATTATTAGCTGAACAACAGATGGCTCAAACATTTTTTTTCATTTAATATCACCTAAAGTCAACACGAGAAGGCTTGATGAACCCTAAGAAAATGACTTCTCAATATATAATCTTAATGAAAAATGTTGGTACAGATAGAACATGAAAGCTTTTGGTTTTGCTCTGATAATGCATTACCAACAGTTGAAAAACGTTTTTTTATGAACACCCGTTTGTACACTATTTATATCCTATCTAATTTTTGAAATAAATGTACTCTTGTATTGAATTGGAATTGGTATTGAAGACTGTGGTAAAAGCACACATGATAAATTGATGGCAAATGCAATTTTTTTCCTCAATTCCTCCCTCTGATGTGACGGTATTTACAAGTATTTTTCTGCAACAATTACAAAACATTTTACTCTAATTATCATAATCATCCAGCAAAAATGTCAAAGCAGCTCAGTTTTGCTTTAAAAAAAGCCATTTTAAGTTTTCAATTATTAAAAAATAAATAACTGAAATATAAAAAGCTTATTTGTGACAGCTATCATATCTAAATCTATGCTAATAGAAAAGTAAATAATTGTTGACAGACACCTTTATTTTAAGTCTCAGCTTTATCTAGATGAGACTATAGAACAACTGCAGCCCCTATTCTATTCTATAATTATAATATTAATAAATGCCCATTTCATCAAATTATTATAAGTGCCTTTTTTTTTGCTGTGCATCGTAGCTTCGTGTAAAGACTTCACTTTATGGTTTTAAAATGATCTAACATAACTGGTGTGTTACTGTAGAAACTGGTGGGTTACTGCAGAAAATTAAGTGGTACATTAGTACCACTTAATATCTAAGGGTGTTCCCCAAATATCTATTTTGGTGCCTATCCTATTTTCTGTTTTTTGTATAGTTGTTGGAACTAAATGCAACTGAAATTACTTAGGTGCTAATGCTAGCCATTTGTACAGAATTCCAAGGAAATCTTGAGGGAGCATTTCAGTAACTTCATCAATCAAATGCAAAAGCCAGATTTTAACTCAAAGAAAACAAATTGTATTTCTTTTACTTGTCTTCTGTTAAGTCAGAGGACCTCTCTACTGTTACACTGGATGGTAAAACTCCATAAAAGCCCACTTCACATAAATACTTAGGAACATAGCATGATAAAGAATTTTCTCATGATACTTACATTGATCCTTACCAAATCAAAGCTTAGACCTTGGCTAATTAATTACATTTGGAAAGGTTTTCCCTTCACAGAACTTTATAAATTGAATTAGTGTTTGTATTATTAGTATCATATTTTCTTTGAAATACAGATGTGATTAAAAACAAACAACAGTGTAAACCCTGAAAAAGCCCTGACGATCAAACACAATAGCTGTGGCATGCATCCCAAATAGGCAGTGATGTCCGTGTCTCTGTCTCTCTCGGTTTGCTTGTTTGCTTCGTTTATTATTTCTGCTCAGTTCCCACACAGCCCGGTGAATGCGGGACCACAGGTGCCTGGGTGAATCCGACGGACGTCAGTAATTTATCATTCATACGCCAGTGACGGCAGGCCAGGCCGAAATATGGCACGGTAAACACAAACCATAGATCATTCACAGACACAGATACACGTTGACAGCCGCAGGTACACACACGCGCGCACACATAGAATGCTTCTTTGAAGAGCGTTGCTTTTATGTGTACACAGAACCGGACATGGGTCACGTCACAACATGTTTCTTATATCTCTTTCTGTTCATTCCACTTAATCTTCGTCTTGCTTTAGAGGTGCTCCTCTCCTGCCTTGCTTTTCTTTTACCCTTGTTGATTTTTTCGGAAGGCTAGACACTTAAAAGCATAACACCGTCACCTTTCCCTCACAGAGAAAAGTGATTTAACCTTCTCACGTAGAGCACATGCATTTGCTTCTGCTAAACAGATAAAGCCTAGTCTAGCCTTCTTCCCATATCCACATAAAATGTTTTTTTTCATTTTTACTTTTTTTAATCAACTCATTGAAGAGAGGAGAACAGCATAAACCGAAAGTCCCGGATAAACTTTTTTTTTTCTTTTTTCTTAAAGGCCTCTCGCCGCAAAACTTTTAATCCAGGTTTTAGAAGGATATATCACAGTGGGACATCACTGCTGGCCTGCATCTGCCAAAGTGAGCTGGGAGCTGATTTCTGTGTTTACATAAGATTACAGCGCAGGGAGAAAAGAAAGTAGCCGATATGGTAGCTCCAAGCCAGGCTGCTCTCATTTTTAATGCAGCAAATGCTGCCACGACCAACCTGCGGGACAGGAGGGGGATGAGCAGACATAGCCACAGGTTGGACCACTAAGTAGCACCACTTACAAGCCTTTAGGGAGCGCCTTCGTGTGTATGTTTAAATTATGGTGTGCCTATACTGGATTTGAAGCAATGGTCAATGATCCTAGCCTCGATGCCAGCACCATGATGCAAATCCCCAGATGACAAATCTCGGGAATATAAAATCTGTTGTCAGAAATGGATTTAAGGCTTTCAGGCAGAGTTTTTTACAGATAATATAAAGCACGGATTTTTAATATGACATACGTTTGCAGATAAACTAAGCAGAAAGTTTAAATATTGTTTCTATGGAGGGTTTGTTTGATAAAATACAATAATGCTTCTTTGGCATTTGTTTCCTTCAAATCTTTGTGTTGTCAATGGTGTCCATGGTGGTGGAGAATATTTCTATTCTTTTTTACTTGAACTCTTTACATATGCATCAGTTGAGCCAAATCCAAAGGCTACAAATACAAGTTGCCCCACAGGAATTGCCACTTTTCTCTAGTTTCGTTTATAAAAGCTCCACAACCAAATATGGGGTCTATCTTTGTCTTATGGTTTAACACACATGGTTATGCAAGAGGTACAAAAAACTACTTCACAAAATGTTCAGGTTAAATGGAAGACGCAAATACTACATTTTTTCAAAATCTACCTAAAATGCATGTAAAAATGTATTTTTTCTTTGCTTTGTTTCCTGTATTCTGGTTCCAGGTGGAGTATAGTTTGCATTCATAGCGCATTAAGAAATAAACCCAAACTATGACAGTAAGTCCTTGTAATTTTTAGGATTCATATATATACATATGCAATGTATAAAACTAACACTGCAGGTCACCCTGAACCCAGCATCTGTACAGTGACACATGGAGGCATCATCATGCTCTCACATATCTCTCACAGTGTCAATGTAAATATATTCTCAAAAGATGGATGATAATTATCTAACTATCCACAGAAGCTTTGCTCAAAAGGCTCCACTCAATATCATGAGTAAGCAAAAGAAAGAAAGCATTTAGCTGCATGTAAAAAGGTTCCAAAAACATCATAAATGTATGGATATAGTGTATTTGTAGCTCATGCAAGCATGGGCATCCTTACTATTATTATTTATCCATGTCCTAAATAGCTAAAATATATATAGCTCTGAAAGAGTCGGTTTGGTTTTTAAAAGCCATCCAAGCTGACTGTGATAAATTACGGAATAATAGTTTTTTTGGTGTGACTGCGGGACTATTTACTGCACAGACACTTATACATTGCATTTATAGCATGCGCTTTCAGTCTTTTCAGTTCATTGTATCCAGGTCACAGTGCAGGTTACATGCGCCGTGCAGTCCCACAGACCAAACATAAGTTCAGCGTGCCAACAAGACCAATCATAGACTGCTCACAATATCACGCCAATGACTCATAGTGAATGAGCTTGGAAAATCGGTGCAAAATCGCTCTGCCGCCATAAAAATGTCACAAAATATAAATTCTGAATGCACTCTATTAGTGTTTTAAAGTTTTAGACTATGACTTTTAAACAATACAAGAGATTGGGATTCTGCTTCGCAATTAAAATTCCCTCTGTTTGCATTTTGTGTAAGTAGATATCCATATGGAGAAATGTATAACAGCAATAAAGCCACATTATAAGCTACAAGCTGTACTTGCTTTATGCATTTGGGGAAAAAAATTTATTTAAGCTTTACTGTTGCGGTACGAATATGATCTTTTAAAAAATAGCAGTTGTTTTTGTGTATGTGTGTGCGTGTGTGCATTTTACCAGCATTTACACTATAGCTGGTATTGTCTTCATTTTGTGAGTCTATCCGCCTGTATTCAGAAAGGATAGTTCCCAAAAAACATAAGCTGTTTATGGGTCCCCACAATGACATCTAAACAAGATGAAGTGTCTGAACATTATAAGAAATCCTGTGACAAACGTTTATTTTAAACCCTGTAGCTAGAGTTAAACGAAAGCTTACACCTGCCTTCAATATAAAGGGTGCGAAAAAACGAGTGTGAAAATCCATGTGATCTATCATTGAGTGAAATGTAATAGTGTAGTAATTACCACGGAGCTAAATCCAGTTCAAACACCGACATGCTGACAGGAACTGCAGCTGGAGTTGCCATTTAAATTTAGTCCTTTTTAAATAATGAGACTCTCAATATCAACACTTTAAATTCATAGGCTGTCCAACTGTCACCGCTCAGATATGGTTTAACTCATACAAAGTGAAGGAAATTTCCCAACGTATACATTTTATTCTACGTTTTGTTTTATGGTAGTTGACATACACATCTACAGCACCTGACAAAAGCAGCCAGAGCATTCAACGTTTCCACATTCGGTCACATCACAATGAGCATTTGTGTTTTATTTGGGTCGTGTGTGAAAGACCAACACAAATCAGCCTCTAATTGAGAAAATGCGACACGTTTATCTTTCAACCAGGGAACAAACATAGAAAACTAGAAAAATATTAATGAGAGACATCTACAGAAAAAACTGTGTCATCTCATAAGAAACATTTTGGAAATACCATAGCAGAAAAAGTACCATTAAATGTTCCAAAATATCCTTGACGCAATTTGTTTCAGTGGGTGCCATTGCTGATTTACTTAAATGATAAATGCTCTTATAACTTTTATGACATATCGCTAAGAAATAAAAAAAATGCTGTATATCAGATGGAAACAGAATCTTTCACAACCCCTTTTCCATCGACTTACAGCCAAAGAGCTAAATGACACAGATGTGCCCTTTGGCAAGGAATCAAACCCACACAACATGCTGGACAGCAGCTAGAGTGTGTGTGACCGCCCTTACCCCACCGGTACACATTGTTGCTGCATTAGGCTCCTGCACTGTCAACTCACAGTTAGTTAGCCAAAGCTGAACCTGTTTATTTTACGTTCTCGAGTATTCTTCCTGCCTTGCTTTCACCTTCCCCAGATGTCTCTCCCCCTCTTTTTTCTTTTTCTCATTTTGTGTGTTGAGGCAAAGGACTCAGCAGGTCGGAAGCTTTGGTGAATATCAACAATGTTTTTTGTGTGTTTGTTTGAACCTTAAAGTTATACTTCCATCTTCCTATCCCATCTTTAAAGAAAAAATACAGAGTTTTTTGCCAAAAAAAGCAATCAAAAGGCTGTGCTGTTAAATTGTGGGTGCAAATGTGTGTGTCTCTTTAAGTTGTAAGATTTTTCACCTTGTAAGTCCAATTTTTTGTGAAGACAAACGGAATAGGTTTTGTGTAGAAATAAACCACAAAAAAATGGAAGGTAACACGAGGTCCTTACGAAGATAGAAATTTACACGCATTTACACACGCACACACATGTAGTGTGTGTGTAAATGCGTGTTTGTGTGACAGGGAAAGAGGGAGAAGGTGTGTGTGTGTGTGTGTGTGTGTGTGTGTGTGTGTGTGTGTGTGTGTGTGTGTGTGTGTGTGTGTGTGTGTGTGTGTGTGTGTGTGTGTGTGTGTGTGTGTGTGTGTGTGTGTG
>JAVLVB010000251.1:620925-651432 GCA_032876305.1 Orestias chungarensis | reverse complement strand
GTGTGTGTGTGTGTGTGTGTGTGTGTGTGTGTGTGTGTGTGTGTGTGTGTGTGTGTGTGTGTGTGAGAGGGCTGAGGAAGTGTACAGTCAGATACACTCTTTTATATTCATATAGCTATATCTTTATAATTTCTGTCAAAATCATAATGATACTTCATATACATTTACCTGTTATACACACATTCTATATCTCTGCCTCTAGCCCCGATTGTCTGAAACTACAGTTTAGACGCCTAGAGGGGCTCAAAAATGCTCAGTACTACAGAACAGCACTGTTGTTTATCTGGTTTGAGGAAGAAAAAAAAAACTCAACAAAGATGATTTTCCCAGAGACTGTCTCATGTAGATATTTCGACCCAGCGCAGTGAGCGTGGCCTGAGTGCAGCTGAACTCCCCCCCACACCAACCCCCATCCTCACCTCGCTTATTGGTTCGTTCTCTTCAGGGGCGGGGATGCCTTGGCTTTTCTCTGTATTCATATTCAGTACGAGCAAACTGTACAAGAACATGCAACATACAAGCTGGCCTAAAGGTATGTGGAACTAACACACATAGTCTAGTCTTTTTTCTTTTTTTTCGGCTTTCATTTTTTTTTTTTAAGAATTGCTTTGTTTAGTTTTAGTCTCGTCTTTCAACTTTACAAAAAAAGGTAAAGAACGAAAATGGGGGGGGGGATACAAAAAAAAAAAACCCGGAAGGAACTGAAAAGAAGAAACTCGCATGCAGCTTGGGACCAGGCCGGGCTGGGGCATCCCCGAGTCATGCTGCTTGCTCCAACACGGGGCGGATAGGTAAGGAGGGAGGAGGGCTTGATGACTGAAGGCGTTGTTTGAGTTTATGTGACCTTTGTTTGGCACCGCATGAAAACCAAAAATACAAATATACAGAGGAAATCTGCGTCTGTGGTATCAATCTGAACTGCGGGTTAGACCAGAACAGGGATGGATGATGGTTGGAAATGAGTGACGGTTTACTTGGCCACTGTCTTCACTTATAGAAAGAACACTCTCGGTTGTTCTACCTCAACAAATGAGTCAAGCTTTTCTTCTTGTGCTTCCTTACGTTTTGAACACGGATACAAATGTGCTGCCTTCTTCAAATGAATACAACTCTGTGTCCAACTACGGTCCCTAGTCCCCACAAAAACAAACATTTTCCAACTCAACATTCTGCAGACACAATAGCCGACCTCTGCAAACAGTTGAACGAAGCTCCAACGGTTTGCGTTTTATTGAGGAAACCGAGGACAAAGCCCTGCTCTGATTGGCTGCAAGGCAACACTTTGATAGGGCGCTCTTACAGAGACCGCACTTAACCTACGACTAGGGAGAAATTAAACAATTGATGCAAAAGAAGGGACAAATTTTAGACTGAAGGCTCCGCAGTTGCAGCTCAGAGAAGAAAGCAAAGAAGGCAAATACGCTGAAAACAAAAGATGTAAGAAGGAGGAGGAAGAGGGAAAGGTGTGACATCTGATTGTCAGACTCCAGTTAAGCATTGATTGGCTAGTTCTATCTCTCCCTTTTTCGTTTCTCTCTTTCTCTCTCTGTCTCTCTTGTTCCCCGGCACTCTGTCTGGTTTCTCATTGATTTCCAGAGGGCGTCTCCTCATTGGCGTCCTTGGGTGTGTCCGCACCCGCAGGTGGTGGTCCAGTCGCTGTGGTCCATTATCTGCTCATGTGAGGGCTATTTTGGGGCAAGCGTTTGCCACTCGGCCACTAGGACCGAACGCCGTGTGGTGGTCCTGAGTCTAGCGACGTCTGAGACGCCAGCCGCGCGAGCGGAGCTATTGTAGGGTCCACCAGTGAGGACGGTGGAAACAGTTTGTACCAGCCAATCACCGTGCTCGAGAGGTCCAGCTCCTCTAGCAGGATCTGTGCTACACCCATGAAACATTTGTGGTCCAGTCGTCCGTAGTCGCCCCACACTATCACCTAAACAGAGAAAAACCATAGTGAGACACAGGTGAACACACAGATTTAACACACAGTTTGATTTAATCTACCTCCTGTTGACTTAAAGCAGAGAAACCCTATTGTTGTTAGTTTAAAGCTAATAAGTCACCATCACTTAGGGATATGTCACCACACACAAAACATAACATAGTATCTTAGTACTTGCATTTTGTTTCTTTCATTACAACTATTTTTTGTTTATTTTATTGGAACCTTATTTGATAGATCAACCCAAGGTGTAACTATGAACTGGAAAAAAAGGCACATTTGGTCAACATGTTGAAAGTTTTGCCCATTCTTTCAGTGTTGAGCTCTGTCAGACTAAATAAGGAACATAATTTGCTAGTCTTAAAACAGATTCAAAACTGTTTCCTAGCCATTGGACAATATAGCATATATCCATTTCTACTTCTATTCTAACCGGATTTAGTTCAGGACTATTCTAACAAATGCAAACACTGTGATCTAAATTATTTCTTTGTAACTCTTACTTTATGTTTAGGGATAATTGCCTTGACGGAAGGTGAACCTCTTCACAGTCTAAAGTTCATTGAGATTTCCTACGAAGAACCCTTGTATTTAGAATTCATCATCTACCTT
This sequence comes from Orestias chungarensis, assembly GCA_032876305.1. Lineage (NCBI taxonomy): Eukaryota > Metazoa > Chordata > Actinopteri > Cyprinodontiformes > Cyprinodontidae > Orestias > Orestias chungarensis. Next base: position 648,878 of record JAVLVB010000251.1, on the reverse strand, counting down.
TCCATTAGCTCTTACCAAGTCTTTCCCTGTTTAAAACCTACTCTAAATCTCTGCAGCTCTACTACAGTAAAAATTGAAGCTCTTGGTTGGTTCTCTATATAATGCTTCCCTTACTCAGGAAAGCCATATTAATGTCTCGGCAGGTTTGGTATTTTGCCATCTATTTTTCTTTTTTTACACTGTGAATTGAATGATGTGCAAAATGTCGATAGCTTGAGATTATATTTTAAAACCTTACCCAAGTTTAAACCTCTCTACAACATTCTTGCTGAACTGTCTCCCTTGTTCCTTGGTCTTCATAATGCTGTTTGTTTACTAATGTTATCTAACAACCCATAATTTTACAAATCAACTGGATTTATGCTGAGCTTTAATTACACACAGGTAAGACTCTGATTACTAATTGGACTACTCCAGTGTAATTAGGCAAATCCAAATGCGTGCCCCACGTTTTACATTTTAGTTTGTTTAGGAAAGGATTGTGTTCCCCCTGGCAATTAATTATGTACCCCAACCCCAACAAAACAAAAAAAAGAAAATAACTTATGTTCTGTGGCTTTAAAGCAAGAAAATATAAAAACCTTCATGGGCTAGCATAGTTTTGCACAGGGCGCTACCCTTCACAATGGGGCCTACTGGTGAGATAGAAAAAAAATGCAAAAAAACAACTAAAACAAAACAAATTACACACTTGAAACTTTGTTCAAGAAAAAAAAGTCATATTTTGGCAGCAAATCTCTGTCCACTTCCGTCCCAACCTGGAAAATAATTAAGATAAAAAAATATTCAGAGCATTACCTGAAGCACCTTGCCCTGAGGACTTTCTTCAAAGAGCAAGTGCTGCTGGTAGAGCGGCTCCAGGGTCTTGCGTGCAATCTTGGTTTTTTTTTTGGCTTTACATGTTCCGTTTTCCAGCAGGTAAACCTTCACATAAGGAGCTGAAGAGCAAACAAAGAAAACAAAAGGAGACCGGACAAAGAAGAGAGACGAGGAGAGGTTTTTATGCATAAGATCATATCTATTTATTTTCAGTAGCAGGAGACTTATTAAACACTCTGAATGAGACTGGGTTACCTGGGAGGGATTTTGAGCCTGGTTTCGAGGTAAGGCCTCGGGCCCTGATAACTTCCACCTCAAGCTGGCCCTTCTTATCCATCAACCCGATCTGAACATCACCTGTTGAAGTTTGGGAGACACACAGAAACCTATTCAAAAAGTTATTTTGGAAATGCTAAGACATGTAACAAAGTTCAAAGTAAAAAAAAATAACCCTCCTATCAAAGCCTCCCTACACGACCAATGACTCACCCATTGCAGGCGTGGCCAGTGTTTGTCGGCCAACCAGCTGACCGGGACCCAACCCGTCCAGGAAGTCGCTGAACTGGTTGTCGGCTCCCAAACGCATCCCTGAGAAGATCAAACTGAAACATGCAAACAGAAATTATCCACCAGCCCCAACCGTCAAACAAGACATTATCAATATGAGCCCAATGCAGTTCTCATCTGGAGCATGAGGCTACCTCTGAAAAAAATCTGAGACAGTCATCAGATAAAAAAAAAAGAAGAATCCAGTTTTATGAAGGATCTGACTCACGCTGGTAATTTCATATCATATTTTTATTATTTATCAGCTTGAATAAACTTTTCAAACTTTAATAATGTTTATTGGCAGGTGGATTTAGAAGGCATGCTTTATAAAGTTGTGACGACAAGTTTACATTCTCTAATGTGCATAAAGGCCGTATCCATTTTCCAGATTTGTAATTTCTTTCTACACTTATAATGAAAGCAATTTCGACAAACTTGGAGGGAGGAACCAAGTCAGAAGACATGTTTCCTGCCTCTGTGGACGTACTTCCCCTCAGAGCTGTAGCTGTTCATGCTGCCGTCAGTGGACTCCCTGCTGGCTTGGCGGTTCATGGCTGATCCTCCCCGTGGATACTCCACCGCCATCCCCGTCTCTACACTCCTTTGGATGGTGCTGCTGCCCGCCTTGCTGACCTTTTTGCCTGTTGGCGCCACTGTGGCCAACACAGAGTAATGTTGTTAATCCAGGGGTGTTTTTAAACCCAGATTTGCATCAATTGTGTTGCCCATTTCCACATCAAATACGCCTGTTAAACTTCACCCAGCAAAAAAAACAACAGAGGTTTAGGCATTAACTGAAACTTCTGTTATTTCTTGTACATATTGTAACATATTTTAGAATGCCTGGGAAGTTTTCTTTTAGGCAAATGGGCCCATGCAAAAAGATCCCCTGGAAACCTCACCAATATTGCAACAAATATATTCGTCAACACAGAAACTAACTTTGGTTTATCTGCCTCATTTTTGATTTTTCAAACAGCCACTTATATTGATGAGGTCACTGAATGGAGATTTTAAAAAAACAGGGGCTCAGTCATTCCATATGAATGTTCAGTAGGGATATAAAACAAAATAAACACGTGGAATCAATCACAATGGTTAAAATTCTGCTGTTAACAAAGAGCCAAAAGAAGGCAGGGTTGGATTGAGTCAGCCATAATTCTTGTTCAAGCTTTTGCAAACGCAAACATGAATCTATGTTATTTGGTTTTTATGTGGTAGACCAGAAGACTCAAGTACATTACAATGAAGTGGAAAAAAAAAATTCATTCTTCCATGCACCGTCTATACCAGCTAATCCTTGCAGGGGAGCGTCATGCCCTTGCTGCATGCTTTTAGTCATAGTATATACAGTATATCCTCAGGATCCCCTTCCTCCATTTTCCTCTAATCACCAATTTATATAAGCCAGGTGTGTGGCAGCAGAAACACACCTAATACATGCAGGACAGGCGGGCTTGAGGACCAAGCTCCCCATGCAGGACGCTGGCACATAGAATATAAAGGATAGATATCCTTGCAAAATGTACAATTTCCCATGATAGTTATTTTCTATTTTGTGTTGCATCTCCCACATGAAATCTCAATAAAAATACTTTAAGGTGAATAATTTTAAAAGGCAGAACGGAACAGAGAAGTGACAGGAGGGTGGGGTAAGGTAGCGTGCCGAAGACAGACCAGGAAGGAAGGATTTACAGAGTCCCTTCTAACTATACATAAGCGTCTACAAGTTCTCCTTCTTTCTTGACGGCTAGTTTGTTTGCAGCTATTTCTATAAGATAAGTAATACTTTGTCAATAAGCTTACTGGAAAATCTCAGGAACAATGCTTCTGTATTATTTTTTTGATGTCCATTGCAGAACACCATAGTAGCATGCTGTATGTATGATGATGGTATGGGCACCATATTTCCATAAACACTATCCTAGCGCAACCACTACTCCGACAACAACTACTTCTTAACTTCCTGTCTACTGTATTTCCCCCACAGTGATGGACCTCCTTCCTTTTGCTTTTACCTTTCTGTCTGTCCGCCGCCTTACCCGCTGCTTCTGAAATAACACAGAACAACAAGACAATAAACAACAGATTTTTCACAATTTTTTTAATGTGTCCTCATGATTCGGTGGACATTTCAATTATCCTTTTAATTGACCAAAAACATTGAGTTGAAAACAAAAGTGTTAGGGCTGAACAGCTGTCATTTGGTTAGGTTGAGTCTCTGATTGGTTGCTTAGAGAACAATAACATCAATTTGTGTGAAAATAAATGGGTTCCCTGCAACAAACTGCAGCTGCAGTCCAAAGTTTACATTTGCGTATTATAGCAATTTATGGCATTTTTTTTCTCCATCTTCCAATGATTATACAAAAACTTATAAAACTGGATGGACAAGTTTAGATTTGTTTTAGATTTCCTTTCCACATACATACAAATGGCCCAAAAGTTGTTATTCTTTGATCATTGTCGAGTTCTTTAGACGTTCTTACTGCTCTGAGCTATAGTGAATGCAAATAAAAAAATAGGTGAAACTCAAGAGGGTATAGGTGAAAACAGGAAGGTAGGACGGCACAAAGAATAATTCAAGGAAAGCAGAAGAAGGGGGAAAAGGGTTAGAAATAACTAAAAAAATACAATGGAAACAGGAAAGAGATACAACAATAAGACAGGACATAAGGAAAGAGAGCAGAAGGATACAAGACAGGAGAAAGCCAAGGGGACAAAGAGGAGAAGAATGTAGAAACTAAATAACAAAGAGGAACAAGCGACCTAGAATGGACGGACACAAGGGAGCAGTAGAGAGAAAGACATAAGTGTGCAAGAAGTACCCAACAGGACACAAGTAAGGCAGGTAGGGCAGGAGGATTACAGAAGAGACACAGAGAAGGGATGGAAGTAGGAAAGAATAAAGGAAAGACAAAGGTTAGCAAAGAATGATTGGCACAACTGAATGAACACAAACGACAGAAAGAAGGGAGGTAGCTCACAATAACTGAGAAACAGATAAAAGAATATAAAGAAAAATGAAGGGGAAGGAGTACAAGGGCAAGGAGGATCACAATATTTGGATAATGGGGAAGAGGATAGTCTTAAGATACAACTTTTTCAAACTGTTGGAAAATATGGAAATCATATTTATTTCTTCTCCAAACTGTCAGAACCTCTAGAACCTCTGTCGGTATCAAGTATGTGCGAGCTTGTACTATCTAAGCTTGCTTATGTCATTTTGACCCTGTACAGAGTTGAGAAAATCACACATGAATCTAGGCTTGTACAATTGTACAAGCAACCCTTGTTTTTTTCTTTTATGATTATAGTTTTATTTTGCATGAGTCAACATGAAGAGGGACGATCAAAAATTAACAAGCAGTCAAATGGCAAACGGAGAGGCATCATTATCAGATTCTTCGTTTCATTGTTCTTACTCTCACCTGTTTGACTGAGCTGTGAAGTACTCCGGCTCCGTCGGGATGGCAGGATAGCAACAACTCTTTGGCTCAGACTCGAACGCCGCTTCTTGAGGCCACTGCCCAGACTCCCGAGGGCCGTGTCCGACTGGCTGCCGTCGGCGTGCTCCATCCCGTAGATCTCGCCGCTCACACTGGTGCTCTTCAGCATGTGGCGGCCCGACGCACGTACAGCTCGACTGACGGTCAACATTTGAGAAACATTACTGCTTTGTTGAACACAGGAAGACCAGGTCTGAGCGTTAAGGTGTGCGTGTCCATACCTGAAGCGTCCTCTGGGTCTCTCTGACTGGATGGACATGTAGCTGGTGCTACTAATGCGAGAGGCACTGCTGGTTCTAGAGATGGCTGACACGTCACTGACATCACTGTCTGAGGACTTGTGGGATACATTTTCACTGCTCCTCCTCTGGTCCTTGTAGAGCTGCAGGATGCATGTATTTCACAGAACATAATATTTCCTGTTAATACTGTCAAAATTATGGTGGTTCTGATGTGAGTAGCTGACTGACTTAAAAGCAGGTATTCAGATTAAAAAAACAACAACTCTACAATCAGTTTACTATAAGAACTTAAATTAGACGTGAACACCCTTTTTTTTGACTAAATTAAGAACAAGTAAAATTTTGATAATGTTAAAGCTTCAATGTGACACAGGGGCCATTTACATATATATATATAATACACAACCATTTAGAGGTCAATTGTACAGTAAGATATTGTATACAAAAAACATGAAGAATACAGAGGATCAAAAACGTTTGTCTCATCTCACCAAAACATGAACTCTTTAACGTGATTTAAGATCTACAACATTGGTAGATCACAGTAGATTTTGTAATAAAATAACAATGAAACAATTAATTTATGAAGATAAAATGTAGTACTTAAAAGTCTGCCAGAACTGGCAACCATACTGCACTAGAGGCAACTTCCGCAGTCGCATCTCTGTCTCTCGTCTTGCAATTAAAAAGAAATTGCCTTAATTGACAGAGCTTTGGAAAAAACTGAACAAGCTTTGTTTGAGCTTTGTGCTTTTTCCCACATTGCATTTGTCCTTTAATGGTTTTTGAACAAAGTGCTTTGTAGATCGCAGACAACTCAATATGCCAGAGGAGGCATCCTTATACTGTATTTTTTTTTTTCCAGAAAGCTTTATTCTGATGTAATTGTATTTTTAGTTTCAATCACCCCTCTTTAAGTTTTAGGACCTAGAATGAGGGAATCAAGAGTGAACTGAAAGTAGTGACCGCCGACCTCTCGCTTGTTCTTGAGGGCTCGGTCCAGGTCCTGTTGGCTGGAGGTGGTGGCAGCTGAAATCCGGTTAGAATGAACCCTTATCTGGAGCTGACGAACACGCTCCTCTGCTACCAGGGCTGCATGTGCAGAGAATTGAAACAAAGTGATTAACTTTTATTTAATTATACAGTTCAAAGAAATCTCTGTGGAGACAACCATGAGAGCATACCCACCAGACGGGTCCCACACCCATTGTCTCAGAGAGGCTGAACTATGATTAAGCAGGAGTTATTGTTTTTGGTCACTTTTTAACCTTTTAAATTTAAAATTATGATAAAATTATAGCAAACTCTAAATTTTTTAAAATGAAATGTTGAATTTAAAGCAAGAACTAAGAAACACAATACTCAATATCAAATAAATTTGTGTTTATGGAATACAAATACCATTACTTGCTTTTGGTTAGTGTGTGTTAAAATTCAGCAACTACTCAGTACTTAAAGGCAAAGTACCTCTACCTTTAAAATAATGCTCTACTTTGATGTTGTTCTTTCACATTATCCACTGCAGAGGACAGGGGTTGTAACGCGATAAAATTTGATAAAAGATGAGGGGTATGAATACTTTTAAACAGTTAGTCCTCTAAATTCGATGAGCTGCTAAATATTACCATATAAAAATATAAGCCAATCTGAAACAAGTTTATAGATTTAGACAATACAAAATAAACATAATTTAATATATTGCATTCAAATGTTAATCAACTACAACAATGCAATTATTTGTACATTTTACGCATATTTACAAAGAAATACTTATTTGACTTAAAATGTTGCATTACATCAGGCCCAAATAGCTCCTCTAACCTTTTTATATGAGAAGACAAAACTCTCAGTTTTGACCTCGCATGACTCTGCTGTCGTAATAAATAACCCAAATGAACCAAATTAGCTTAGCAATAGCTACGAGAGACATTTGGTGCAGCAAATATTTTCTTATACCTTGTTCTACAGAGCTGCTCTGGGGTGGAAGCTGTGGGAGTTGCCTCACTCTCCGTGCCGCCGCAGCCGTTGAGGAAAGAGATGCACCACTGTGCAGATGGTCCCTAACACGAAATAACACGAGAGCCACAACAGACAAAGAGAAAATGGCAGAGTAGAAAAATGATTACAGGCAAGAATGAGGGGGAAAATGAAGACAAGGGAAAGAAGTAAAAGACAAAAAAATTAAATCAATTCAGCCGATAAAAACCCCAACAGACCGACTGCAGGGAAGGGATATAAAAAACGGGAAAGCACAATTTTACCAACACCCTCATCTTTAGAATGGAAAGGTTGAAGCTTGTTCAAGGGTTGGGGGAAAAACAACAGCAGAACATGGAGAAACGCATACACAAACAAAAATGTTCACATGTAGACAAAAAAAACCACAGCAGCTTCGGGATCCAGCCCCGCTTTGGGAAATTTCAGTTCGGTTGTGTTTCAGGAAAACACCGTCTCCATTTACAACGGGCAACCAGGGCCTCATCAGTCGCTCGACGTGGAAGTTACCTCCACTGTGGCAACATACACTCCTTGGTCAATAAACGGAGCTCAATCACACAATTGTGATACAAACCCTGTGATCTTTAAGCAGCAGCATGCAAAGCAAAAATGGAATGGAGAAAAAGAAGGAAACAAAAAACACAAAAGTTTAAGCTTAAAAAGTTCAAAGTGTTGAATTAAGCTTTAACAATAATAACCCCACAGTAACATACACACTATCTGATGTGTGTCTGGAGCTGAAACCCCACCAGATCTCGCTGTGGAGCTTTAAGATCAATTAATTAGTGGAACCATATTGGTCTTTATAGAGATTGGTTCTGTTGCTGAGAAGATTCTGTCATAAACATATGTGTAAATTGTAGACAGAATATTGACCTGATAAGTCCTTATAAGGCACCTAAAATTGGGGCCAGCACATTAATGTTCGCTTAAATAATAAATCAGATATGCCAAACACGCTCTCAGTAGAAAGCAACACAAATATCATGGTTCATATGATTCAGTGAACAAATAAACGGACATTTATGTTCTCCATGACGGTAGTGTGGAGTCATTCAATGTTGGTTAACTTTTTTAGATAGCAAAAATAAATAAAAAAACAAGGCTTTTAGCTTTTTTCATTAAGACAAGTTTTGTATTTAAACAGAAAATTAGGAAACATGTTTAGGGATAATCGTTCAAGCTGTAAAGGTCAAAACTTGATCCATCGCCATCCTGAGTGGTTCAGGAGAACAACCTGGTTAACAGCAAATCTTGACAAATGAGAAATAAAAAAGTGGTAAGTGACCCTCTATTTGTAATTTCATGTATAAAAATGTGCCATTCCAGAACTAAGTTTAGATCAAAGTCAATTCTAAGACCCAAAAATGTTAAATTCAACAAAGCAAACCACTGTCAATGGCACAACAATGGCATAACCTGTGTTACAACATCCAGCATGCCTTCCTCAACAGGAACAAATTTGTTTTGCACGCCTATCTGTACTGTTTTTGCTTCAAAAGAGATTCTTTGGAACAGACCCTTAACTAACTGTTTCACTTTTATAGTGATTGCTATGTTGCTAATTTTGCCCAACTGCTCACGGCAGGGCTTTGGTTTGAGGCACACATCTAAAGATTTTAAAATGCATTCTGGGTACATAGATTGTCTTTGCCCACTTTTAAAGAAAAGCATACATATAACTGGCTTGATACTTAAAACATTCTTCGCATTTAATATTCAAAACTTCAAGGCTCCAATGTTTTTCATCTGAATGTTTACAAAACAGTAAACTAGCTCTAAAGTAGCATCATAAAGTTTAACCGCATATTTGACTTAGGGGACACAAAGTGTGCTAAACATTTTCAAAGCTAACAAAAAATGATCTCCTCCAATAGCCCATTAGTGAAAGTGTGCCCAACACTGCCCTTGTGTTTAAGGTTAGTAAACTACCAGTTGTTTTCATTTTATAGATGTTGTGTCAATTGCAAGGCATCATTTATTAATTGCATTTTTTTAAGTCTGGCAAGTTGGAATGCTACAAGTCAATATCTAGATGCAATCTGCTGGATTTCCTTAGAGAGAAAACATCCCAACCAATTTGAGTAATGACCTGAACTTGACTGCAAACTAAAATGGATACACTTTAATGAACTTTTAAAATTTGTGTTTGATTGAGTCGAATCTTTATTTAAATGTATTTGTAAAGTGCGTTGACAAATAAGTTGTGAATTGGCATTATATAAATAAACTCAAATAAACTAACTTAAAAAACAAGCCAGCGATACAGAAACTAAATTCAAACCACTTTTGAACTTACACAGCTCAAAACTCTGTCAGCCATGGACGTAATTTTTTTGGGGGGGACACAGGGGACATGTCCCCTGCACTTTTTCAAATGTCCGATTTGGTTCCCTGCACTTTTTACTGTCCAAAACAATTTTCTGTTACAGTACACCAAAATTTCAGCACTAGGACCAAGCGGAAAACAACCGCTCAAGCTGAAGCCCGCTCCTCTGAGTTTAGACCACCCACCAGCACTTGATTGGCTCTCTGTTGTTTGGATCTCTTGTGTGATTGGCTGTCTCCACTGTCACTCCTTAGAAGCTACGTTACAATCATCTGACGCACTGCTGAATTTGGTCTGTGATTGGAAGGTCATAATGCTGGAGTCCTAATATACCCTTCCACCTATATGGTGGAAGGGTATATTTTTTCAGCTTCTTGGTAGTTGTTGGATTTTTGAGAAATCTTAAATGGTCCAGGAGTTACAGTTTTAAGGAGCACGCAGTTTGGTCATTGGATGGAATTTGCTACTGTAAGTTGGAAATTTGTTTGTGTGATTGGTCGGGTAAGGCAGAAGGCTTGTACTGTAATATCAAATGTATTCATTTACGCTAATCTTTGAATTGGTGTTCATGTGCCTGAGTCTAGCAGCATGCAGTAAGCAACATTTTTGATATGATCAAGCTATTTATGAGATATATTGATTAGCTCTAAGCTCTTCCTGAAACCTGAGCAGTGTTGACAGCTGTCTGGTTTCCAGTACTACTTTAAATTCGAGTATAACACAGACTTTGCTTATCCTGTGCGAATGCACCACAGGTAACACAGAGCTGAGGGGTAATTGGTGCAAATAGGCACTACGGGATTAAGAAAAACATGATAATGTTTTGCTACATGCCTAATAACCAGTCAAACCAAAAAAGGAACCATTTTACTTAAAAGTAACAATTGAAACCTAGAAAAACTACGAGAAAACATGATATTTCGTCCATTCTGTTAGATACCTTCAGAATTAGCTTGTTTCAAAATGGCTGAAAAGGCTGTTGGAGACGTGAACTCGGCCTGTCTCTGAGCATTTCTGACATGTGCTGAGTACACAGTACATGTCTTACCTGCTGGTGTCAGACTGCTTCCTTCCAAGAGTCTGACATTCAGGGGGTTCCAGGGTCCGAGGCTGCCTGGGAAATGGTCGATGAGCAAAGGGAACGACACAAAGCATAAAAAAAAAACATGAACAACAAAAAAACTGAGTAAAAATGTGGACGGATGGATGTGGTGATGGGAAAAAGATTTAAAAGATTTCCATTCTGTCCAGGCTACCAATAGTCATAAATGTTTGCTATCTGGAAACAGAGTTGTGATAGATTGTATGTTGGAAGGCATAAAAGCTTGTCACACAATAATGTTTCATCTGAGCCGTGCGCATGTGTGTGTGCACATCAGTGTGCGAGTACCTCTTCTTAGTACTGAGGTGAGTTAAAGTCTCTTGAGAGGGAAGCATCATCCATATTCTCCATTCATGGACATGAAGACGACAAGGATGATGTACGAGCCACCACACACAAAAACATATCCACACTTATGATATGAATTATGGATGTCACATCATCTCTGAGCTTAAGGGCTTGTGGAAGAAAAAGAAAAAAATGCAAGGAAACAGCAACACTTCCCAAAGGCCAAGAGGAGCAGGAGAGAACACAGAAGCTTCAAATTCCCAGAACTGAAAAAAGTAGACTGTAGGAAGCAAATGCTGCAGGAAAGCACACACCAAAAGTCAGTTGTGACGACGGCAAGATAAAAGCAACATAAACCTCGCATGGAAAGTAGTGAAGCAAAGAGAAGGAAGTCAAAAGTAAAACTGAAAGCGACAATAATCACAATCAAATGTTTGTTTTTTGGCTCTACTCATCCAACTACAAACTGACAAAAAAACAACAATGCCACATCAGTGTGAACAAACAACCCATCTCAAAACGAGAGTAGCACTTTCTAACTAAAAGAAAGATTTGAGCTCGTCAGTGCCTGGGAGGGCGTGACAAGTCCAACATCAGATTGTAAGTTCATACAGACTGTGCCGAGCTTGGCTATCACCTTACAGTCTAGAGGAGTATCAAAGCGAACAACGTAGCTTGCAATTTTATCTTGTATTTTTCAACAGCACAATCAGGGTAAACCACAAGAGGTGATTTCTAAAAGAGATGGCTATATCTGGGTATATTATTGTCAACCTGAATGAAATAAAAAAAAACATATAGTTCAAAATGGTGATAAACAATGTTGGGAGTGGACAAATTATTATGTTCAGAGCATCCAATCAACAGTTTGAGGGGATTTATAATATGTGGACTGAAACTGGAGCCAGCACTTAAAGGACCACAATTGTTGCACTTCTTCTATGAACTACAACTAAATTAGAGACATCAGCAGCATCTTAAGTAGTTGCTGCATAGTTTAAATGGAGAAATCAAATGAGAATTAAGTGCTTCCCTATCTGTCGGTTTGGAGAAAGATTATGCAATGAATATTTTATTCAAATGTTGACATCTCTGATGTTAGTCAGAAGCAGAAAGTAGTGGAATAAGCTACATCAGAACTTATTCACCAAATGTGTTTCAAAGTCTTCTGATGACCTTTATGGTGACACCGATTTAATTTTCCAGCATAACTTGGAACATTCCTACAGTGCCAGAGGTATTAGTACCTGCTTTAATAATCATGGTAGCCTGGCCTTAACTTCACAAACAATCTGTACAGTACATGGACTTACTTTAAAGTAGACCAGTAGCTTTTTCTTATTGCTCTTCTGTAGCCGTCTAACTTTGGGAGAAACTCAATTGTGGGTTTGTCAGTAGTTTTAAGTCATAATCATCAAAAATAAAGAAACAGAATCACTCTTAGTGTATTGCTCTGTGTTTAATAGATCTATGCGCTATAAGTTTCACTTTTTGAATAAAATTGATCAAATAAATGTATTACCTAATATTCTAATTTAACATTCACCTGTTAGCTAACCGATCACTTTCTTTATTAGGATAAAATGAAGAAAAAAAAACAGACATTTTACTCCATTTAATTATCTTATTCTTATTTAGTGAGTAGTAAACACCTCCAGAGGAAGGGTTTTGATTTAAATAGAGCAGTAAAAGGTATGAAATTACATCTAGATTTGGCGAATAAGTGATATTCCCAGTGAAGCGATAGGGCTATCAGGAGCCTCACACAGTGAGTAAAAACAAATGGCTAGTATCATTAGAGAGTGCTAGCAGTACTTGATGGAGGGGGTTACATTTAGACTTTACCCAATACAAGCTTCTTTACCTCCACTTCGGATGCTCTCATATTACAATGTTTGTCGTGACAAAATGTTGTGGTCAGTTTTTTTTTATTATCAGTGCCTCTTTTCCTTAGCTTGGCTCATTATATTGGTAAAAAATAGATAAAATAATAGTCCCATCAATAATTGAACCCAATGCACTGAAAAGCTGAAAACCTCAACCAAGTAACTAAATGAGTTGTTACTGGCTAGCTAAAATAAAATAAAAGTAAAATGGCTTCCACTGGGGAATAATGTTTACGGACCTTATCTAGTTGGGTTGTAAACATACCATACCATTTTTTACGTTTTTCTCAGTGAACCCATTTATGGCAAACACATCCGTCTGTTTTAATATCAGCCCACTGTAATATCTGTAGACTCAAAATGCAAACCTAAACCGATTTGCATTGCAGCTATAAAGCATCATCTGTGTATGCAGAGCTACACTGACCGATCACTCTCGTAAATCATAAATATTTTGCAAGCTCTGAGTTAAAAACAGATAAAATACATTCAATGTAAAATATGCAAAATAGAGCTGCAGCTCAACTATCTATTTTCAGGGTGTATTTTGCCATCATATTCTGGACTTACGACTGATCATCTCTCTCTTTATCGAAGTCTTAGGACTTTTAGCTGGGTAGTTTAAGAACTGTCTGAAAACACTATGCTCCACTTTTGATGCTTTTGATGATTCTAAAGATGCCAGCCTTTTGCAGATTTACTTTATTACATACAAAGTTTTTTAAAGTCATACATCCAAATCGGTTCATTCTAACCGCTTAACTTTTTGTTTGTTTGTTTGTTTGTTTGTTTGTTTAATAACAGATGTTGACAGAGGGAACACTGACAGTTTCACCTCCATATAATTATCTTGGGAACACTAGCTTTCTGAAGAAGGTAACCCCCAAGACATTAGGTATATATATTTATATATTTAGTTAGTTTATTATTCATCCTTTGTATATACATTTTTTCCTTTCCTTTTTGCATACTTGGTGAGTAGCAAGGAAATAACTTCACTGTAGAAGGAAACATTGTGCAGCTGAACATTACACTCAATGTATGAGATACAAGATAAAGTCACTTGCAACATGTTTTTTTTTTATTCTAAAAAAAAAAAGACAGCTTCAGATTTAATTGTCTGTGGTTTACTACAAGCTATTCACAAAGATACCAGCTGTAAGCGAGAGGATTGAAGGGAACACTGTGTAGAGCTTGACATCTGCCGGAACATACTAAGGCCAACTGAACCAAACAGTCGTAAGTAAGCTTTTAGTAATAAGAAATTGTGTTTCGAAAACTTTTTTGTTACAAAGACAAGTTAAAAAAATAAAATTTACACAAGGAAAGTGAAAACCTATTTTTCTCCTCTAAATTAAACTATGAATTTAAAGATTTGGGTCATACTGACGTCAGACTTTAAGGCACAAGTCAAGCTCCAAACGGAAGGGGAGGAGCGTCCACAATAGGCTACCTGTCATCTTCAGGGGACGCATGTTGGATAAGAATCCTGGGACTCGCCGGACGTCTTCGAGGCAGGGAATGGTAGAAAGCCTTTCTACATGTACACATACAAAATACGTCATCCACATAACAACATTAGAGCGCAAAGTTGTTATATTATCACAAAAAAACTTTGAATTGTGACATGGCTCCAGATAATTCCCCCAACTGAACAAGGAACCTTGGTAATTATTGTTTATTTGTTGGGGGGGGTCATCACCTGGAAATACATATAAAAATAAATTCCTAAAGTTTTTGCTTTTAATACTGCAAAAGATATTTATTGAACCGTTGAACAAATTTTAGGAATGAGGACAGCAAATGCAAGATGAATGTAAGGGCTTAATGGTGAGTGTAATAAACACGATTTATGACGGTGACCCACAAGTCTCATAATATTGACTGAAAGACAAAATAATGTTTGACATACTGGGATAAATTCCACCCTGTGTTCTCAACCGAGCACCTTAACAACGTTGATGTTGGATGTATGAAGGAACAATGCTCATCTAACGGCACTTCAAGCAACTGGGTTCACAAATGCACTATGAACCTTGTTTCTATAGGTTCTTCCCCACACAGCTCTCTTGAGGCCTCGAAATACAGTTTAAATCAGGAGGTGGTCTGATTGACTGGGCCATCACAACAACTTAATTATTGCCTGTTGTGAATATGCTGCAGTGTTTTAGGGTCATTGTCTTGTTAATGACTAAATTTGGGCCAAGTTTCTATTATTGGACAAATGGATTCACATCTGACCCTGGAATACCCTGGTATATGAAAGAGTTTGTGATTGAAAAGTAACTGCAACGTTTTCATTTGTTGCAGCATAAAAATCTATGCCACTGGTGCAAATACAAATACCCTTATAGTTATAATAGGCTTTATTCTACCCTCTATTAAAATTCAGTGTATTGTTCTTAAGATTTTGTGGAAATCTCTCTAGATTGCAACCTGTGAATCTCTAGAAACATTTCTATTTTTTCATGTTGGTATTGTCACACATCTTGAACTTTTCTATATTTCGTCGCACTGCAACCACAAACATAAATAGATTTAATTGGAGTTATATGTGAAAGACCAACACAAAGTGGTACTCAGTTGTGACGTGAAAAGAAAACTATACATGATTTATGTGAGGGCGTGACTGAAAGGTTTTCTCATGAAGCACTGCTCAATCCCTCAACTAGAAATGGTAATAGTATGGAACTATAAACCTAACATGACAAAGCTGTCCGCTTAAACCTACAGCAAGAACAAGGAGAGCACAGCCAAGAAGCTCATGGTGACTCTGAAAGAAATTCAGAGATCCACATCTCAGGTAGAGGATTGTGTCCACAGGAAACTATTTGTCATGCACTACACAATTATGGTCTTTATGGAAGACCATAACTTTGTTCTGATAAGACTGAAATTGAACGTCTCGGACAAAATGCAAAACGCTATATGTGGCAAAAAACTAAAACTACACATCACTCTGAATATGGTGGTGGCAGTATCCTCCTCTGTGGGTGCTTGATTTCAACAGGGACACTAAAGCTAGTCAGATGGGAAGATGGATGGAGTTAAATACAGGGCAATCTCAGACAAAAACCTGTTCTTTTTTTCTAGGACAAAAACCCCAACATAAAGACAGGACTTTAAAGGAATGGATTATAACAAAAATTATTCATGACTTAGAATGGCCCACTCCAAGTTCAGATCTAAATCAAATCAAGAATCAACGGCAAGATCTGAAAACAGCTGTTCAGCAATGCTCTCCATCTAATCTGACTGATCTTAAGGTGTTTTGCAAAGAAGAATGAGCAGACATTAAAGCCAGTAAATACAAAGCTGGTAGAGACATAAACTAAAATACTTGCAGCTGTAATTGCAGCAAAAGTAAGTTCCACAAAACATTAACTGCATTTTACGGTTTTTATTTATAAAAAATATTTCAAATCAGCTACACTTCTTTTCCCACTACACGATTGTAAACCACTTTGCGACGGTCTTTCACACAAACATATTTAAGCCTGTTGTTTAAGGGGTATGAATAATTTTGCTGGCTACTCTGTCCTTCAGACCAACCTACCTTTTAACCTGAACCTACAGGCTTGGTCAAACTTGCTGACGATACATTTTTCAAGTTAATTTGATTAGTAGCATTCAGGTTTGATGTTGTTGTTTTACTATATAGAGAAAGCAAGGTTGTCCAAAGCATTTGCATTACTGAACTCACTGCAAATTAATATACGACTTCAAAGACTGTGTCAAAATGCAGGAACTTCAATGGTGCAAGATGGTAGAGATGATAGTAGTAACGGGAAAAATCTACAAGAACAATCTTTTAATGTGTACACTCATACAGGGAGGAGGGGACTATCACAACCAGGAGAAACTACAAGGAACTAAAAGGATGGGGTGGGGGCAAAGGCTGGTACCTTTCAGACTTTGGTGAGGGGGCATGACTGTCTGGAGTGAGACAGTTGACGCTAGCACTTTTAACCCTGTCCAGAGATGGCTGGGGATCACTAGATGCACCACAGCAACACATGCCATCCAATGGAGGAAGAGAAGGAGAAAGGAGGAGGAAACCAAAGGACAGGATAGAAACAAACAAAAGGACAAACAATGGACAAACAGAAAAAGGATTTTCAAAGAAAGTTTGGTTACATTCCAAATTGTTAAAAACCAAAACATAATTCGTATGGATAAGGATCATAGTGTGCCTAAAATCTGTTGAGGTAAGAGTGAGAAAAATGTCATTTGTAAGGATTGTGTTTACCAAAAACGTTATTACAGCGCTAGTTGGAGCCACACGTTGCTCAGATCATTGTTAGTTTTAGGGCAGCTCAACTTTGTCATGCATTAAACAGAAGCTGACAACAGAACATGCAAACTATTCCACTATGCCAAAGTAGCTGCAGAGACACAGAAGAATTGAAACACAGCTTTGTCACCAGCTACGATGATTTATGGTCCAGATAATAGTGATTGAACTAGTAGGGGGATACGCTCAAAGGGTGAAACAACATTTAAAAAAGAACTCCATATGAACCAATAGCCTTAAAAAATACTTTTTTTAACAGTTTCTGACACGGGTGTGAAGAAGTTTGCAAAACAAAATATTTTTCATTAAAATTTATTCATTGAAAATGTATTTGATAGACATGAAAAAACTGCCTTGATTATCTTATTTTTTCTCCAATGATTCTATTGTAGATTGGCTACTGTGTTTGGTGCCATTATCCTGTTAATGACCAAGTTTTAAGTTTTGGACAGACAGCCGTAGCTTTTACTCGAGAATACTGAGGTATGCAGATAAATCATTGGTCAACTTATAATTTAACCTTGGTCATGGTTTCCCTTGGCTAAAGGTGTGCTTCGCAGCAGAAAATGATCAAAACAGGCTTGTATATAGGTGATCAGGCTGATGATGATAAATTAATGTAGCGCTATAAATTGCAGCACATGGCTCCCACCTTTTCTATGAAGTGATATGGGGCAGTGACTGTTTAGGCAGTTTTTCCTAACTATAGCAACGGTGTTGAATAATAACTGATACCATTTTTTTTTATTTGCCCAACTGCAAAGAAAATCTTACAAGTACTAACTGTAGAAATTACTTCTACAATATTTGTGGGATCAGCACTTAGTCTTTTGAACACCAGGCTTGGTTTAGGATTGGGTATTGCTGTGTCTTCTCATCAAACATTTAGATTACTTCAGCCTTTAGTTCATCTGCAAACTTCTAAATGTTATCTTAGATTTCACTTTCTGTTATGGCCTACTATCCTAATATGCCTAAGGTTAAATGTCTGGGGTTTTATGGTATTTCATCTTTACTATAAATTAAACAGAACGTGGCATAACGACAATCACTTATTTATCACATTTAACTTATTTCCATTAAGAATATTGTCTGCTACATATATTGTTAATGAATTATGCAAAAGTTACATGGTAATATTATCTCTAGGGACAGTTTGCGTTACTGTAACCTTTTCTAAAGACACAGCTACAGAACATCAAAACTGAAAATACATTTGGCTTGTTCAGTTAAAGTAGAGTAAACCAGTACAATTATCAACCCACCTGAGAGTTTGTTTGAAGGTACTATTAAACTAAAGAGTCACCACACAAGGCTGAAGGTTCTAATAAATGTGATGGAAGCATGCATGCAACTAATAGAGAAGTGAAATGAAGGAGAGGTTTTAAGTGGAGCGACAGATAATGGAAACATCCAACTAAAGTTAGTAGTATTTAGTGTGTTTATAAATGGTAATTTAGGACAGATGACACAGAACTCAAGCCTTTACTTCATTCAATGTGTGTTCAAATCTTAACAGAGGTACAGCAAGGATAATACACGTTCAATTGGCCTACTGATATCAAAATCCACACCAGTTGTCTGTAGCAACCAAAGTTATCCATACATGTAAGAATCAAACCAAACCACTCAATAAAGCAATAAAGTGTGGCTATGAATTTGGTTTCATTGACTTTTTGAAATCTCTTCACAATGTATATTTGAGTGTTTTGCAAGAAGTACCGTGCTGAGTGCTTTCCAGTTCTGACCAATTGCAACAATGTAGCTCATGTTAATATTCAGATATTGTTATCCAACAATAACAATGTTAAGGTATTCAGAAAGCTCTTTGCTTTTACCAAATCATTAAATTCTTCCTGTTTGATGCCCTTGTGAAAAGCCTTTGTACTAACAAAACTTTACATAGGTCATCAATTAGGACGAAACCATATTTGCACTGAGCTTTGTGCTCCCCAGCCTCCATGTCCATCTGGTCTTCTTTTGTTAGACAAAACAGCACGTTTTTATATTTCTTTAAATGTAAAGAAAAAAAAGAGTTGCTAAAGGTATCTGGTGTGAGTTTCAGGTCAATTTTAAGCAGAAGTGTTCAATACTTCTCCCCAAAGCAAGGCTTAAATCTCAGGGATAAGGAACTTCTGTACATGGTGTACAACAGTCAGTATGACTTTATAGACAACGAAAAATCTCTGCCAAAGCTGGCGAAAACAAATCAAGAACAGCACCAAAAACAACCGTAGATCTCTGACCCTGTCAGACAGACATCTCCATAAAACACATCTGTGTATGTGTAGAGTGAAAAATCTCTCTCAGATATGCCTTTAGAGAAGAACACAGATGAGTTCTCACGATTTAGACTTACCTTTCTGGTTCTAAGCTTAGATACTAATTTAGGATCATTATAGATGTAGTTGCATGGTATTCATCTGGCAACAACTGTTTTTAAAAGGCAAGAGTATTATTGATTAAACAAGGAACTGAATGCAAGACAAAACATCTGAACTGGGCCAATGTTTATGCCATGTTTTCCTGTCAACATGGCTTGAACAGTAATTCAGTTAAAACTCTTTGGTGCCCTCTCGTGGAATTTAATCAGCAGTACAGCTGAACAGCCTTGGTGTTTCCCCCAATTGCTGTGTTTTTTAGAAAGAAGCATTATCTTTGTCTGTGTCTTAGGTTTTTTTGCCAATAAAATATGAGGAACTTGGGTATTTTCTGCAAACATGTCAAGCATAATCCGCAATTAAATCAACAAAGATTTTAAAGCGTTTTAAAGGAAATGAGGTAGGAAGATGAGACAACACACAAAGCACATGAGAATGGAGCTCAACTAAAGCCTCTATGCCAACAACATGTTAAGGCTGACCATTTTACCTCGTGTGCAGGTATTCGGCACTTTTGCCCCGCATTGACTGGTGGATCAAGATGACCTCACTGTGGTTACCATGGGGATGGATGATGGATGGGGAAATTAACAACAGTCAAAAAACCAGACAAACAGAGGAAGAAAAGGATGTGAACAGGACAAAGGATCTGTGGGTAACTTTGTTCAAACACAGTCATTTCTACTCCCCATACAGCTTTTTTTAATGATTTTATATACAGCAATAAAGCACAAAAACTTGCAGTAACTTAAGAGCTACAGCTCTCAAAATAATCAGGCAGTAAAGACAACAGACAGAAACACACAACAAGTTTAAATAAAACCACGTTCACACCTGCACACTTGCAGCAGGCTCACAGTCTTCAGCCAAAAAAAGATTTTTTTTCTACATGAGTTTGTCAACAGTGCCTTATGAGTGTTCAAACCCCTGAACATTTTATAGATTTCGTCCCTTTTTCAACCACAAACTTACGTGTTTTTGAATTGGACTGTATGCAATGGATCAACACAAAGTATTAAATAATTGTGAATTCATTGTTTTCAATGTATTCTTTTTACAGTTTTCTGTAAACTGTGCCATGCATTTGTAAACAGCGCACTCTAACCTAAAATGTGTAAAGATACATATATAATTAATTGAAAGTAAGGCATAAAAAGACATGACATTGCACCCCGAACACCCATAGTGAAACATGGTGGTGGCAGCAACTTGCTGTGGGGAAGATTTCTTCACTAGGACAGGGAAAGTACTCAGAACTTATGGTAAGATGTATGGAGGTATGAACATACCAAGTAAGAAAATAGGACTTGACAAGGGTGGAAGTTTTGACCCTTTACATAAAACTAAAGGCACTACTCTGGTGGGCTGAATATAAATTAACATGACACTTTTTTAGATTTTTATTTCACAATAATATGCATGCTTTTTGTTTTTATTTTACATATACGTATTAGTTTGTGTTGCTTAGGATATTAAAATTCCTAGAGGTTTGTTAAAAGGGTTATGAATACCTTCTGTTTCATATAGTTAACACATCTAACGCACCTCTCATCCAGGTACTCCTCGCCCTGACGCCGGCCTCTGGAATTTTCGCAGTAGCGGTTTGGAGAACGGGAACGGCGAGCGTGAGGAAGCTCATCATCCAAA
This sequence comes from Orestias chungarensis, assembly GCA_032876305.1. Taxonomy (NCBI): domain Eukaryota; kingdom Metazoa; phylum Chordata; class Actinopteri; order Cyprinodontiformes; family Cyprinodontidae; genus Orestias; species Orestias chungarensis. The sequence goes on along the minus strand of JAVLVB010000251.1, from coordinate 627,834 downwards.
CTCCTGAAAGACAGAAGGATCTCGGTCAGGTTGGTGCTCCGGCTGTGCTGCAACAACCTCACTGTGAGGCTCATTTGGCTCAGCCTGTAAAAGCAGAGCTGGCAGCACTGCATGTTCTGCATCACGCTGTCATTTCATTAGCAGATGGACTCCACTTGCTGGCTTCCGGTGAAATCCCATCTTCTCTTCTTTGGTTGTGGCTTTATTGTCTTTAAAGTCACCACTGTCCATAGAGCTGTATGTTGGATATTAATAAAAAATTTGAAAATGCAAAGTATTGTCCAGGGCCCTGACCTCTGGGTAGGAACGTTGGGTGCTCGGGACCGGATTGTGCGCCCCTGCTCCTCCCGGTGAGGAGACACAGAGCGGGAGCGGATGTGATGCGAAGGAGTCTGCTGCTGTTCAGGAACCTCCAGGGTAGCGGAGGACTCCCTTTGCCTTTCTCTCCCACGCCCATCTGCTGCTGGGTACAATAGGATTATGCACATGTGTCCACATGCGAATGCTAAAACAGTAGTAAATCTGGATATACAAATGAAAAATATGTCAAATGTTTTCACATCAAACACTGTATCCTTACACAACTTAAGGGGTCTATTCTTTTTTCTTTAATTATTCAGCTAAAAGTCATACCTTAACCTATAATGCTTTGCATGACAATAATAATAATCCCTCTTAATTTGGAGGAACAAATAAATTTTTACTATTGCTGACTGGCAACACATATACCTTTGTAAAATTAGATCATTTAAACGTTCCCTGCAAAATGGGAACAATGGGAATATATGTAAACCTTGCTACAAGAGCTGAACTGTGTTTAAGGGGAATTTCTTGCTGCCTGATTTTCTTTTTAAAAATATAAGATGATAAAGTTCTGTTTTTTTTGCTGTCGATGTGATGCTAGATTTGGTAAAGATAGGTTATAGATTATAGATGTTACGTTTTCAGTGTAAAAATTAGCTGAATTACTATTGTGTATAACTCTGACCATTAGGTGGCAGCAAAGGGCTTCAAAGACTACATTTGTTGGAGCGGAATATGCATCAGCTGCCATCAGAATACATGCAACATCTTGGCTCAGACGGCAGGGAATTAAATCAAAGAGCATTACCAAAATATCACTTCAACTAAAAGAAAGATTTTGTAGTTGAAGTCAGATTATCACTGGTTTACACAGAAATACTACAGTATAAGTGATATTGTATTTTTGCAGAACACAAAACCAAAGTTTAAATTTGCAGGCCAAGATTTGAAGATTTTAACATGAGCAAAAACAATAACCTAAAACCAAAAGCTCAAAGGTGGCAGCGCGTGTAACCACAACAAAGGGTCCCCACCCACCTTTAGAGACTACTGCTGTATGCTCATCAAACTCAGCCTCTGTTACACGCTGAGAACCTAAGCAGTCATAAATACACACACATGCAGACAGAGATATGTGAATGCACCACAGACATACATATGCATGTATTCCTGGTAGAAGGGAAGCATCAAGATAAATGACAAAAACAGACAATAACACTGAGACATTTTAGACTTTGTTTCACAACATTAATTACCATGCAAGGTCACAAACACACCGAGATGGGAAATATGAGCCTTATAAATACCCATGAAGAGTTTCGCAGAGTCAAACTTACGCTGCAGCTTCTTGCCAGGTGTGTCTGCTTGTCGTCTGGGCAAAAACGGAGAGGGTCTGGGAAGAGGGATTGATGAGGCATCATGGGTTTGGAGGGGATACCAGTGAGGCTTGTCGTCAAGTAAGGCTGTCTCCAGCTCAATCAAGATCTGATCAGTTCATAAAGGAAACAGACAAGAAGCATTCAGTGCTGTGGTTAGTTCATTTGTCCTAAGCTTTCATATGTTAACATACATGTAAGGACCTGGTATTTAAGTCCAACATTGAGTGTATCAAACACATTGAAGCGATTCTCTTCTTGCTGCCATCAAATGGTTTAAAATGAAAACTAACAAAATAAATGTTTTGGAAAAAAGCAAACATTACATTCTGTCAAATCGCATCATCAATATAATTAATAGTACATTTCTTTAAATATTAGATAAAGACTATACTTAATCAATGTTGCAGTTCTGATTGATAAAAGGCAACTCAAAGTTTTAGAAGTTTTCTAGAAGTTTGTTCCAGATTATAAGAGCATAAAAAAACTGAATGCTGCTCTGCTTTACGTCTGATTTCTGATTCTGGGGAAACCAAAACCAGATTTGAAACAAAAGACGTGGGAATTGTTATCGCCTATCAATATGCGAACGGTAATAAAGCCTAAGGAAACCGAAGTCCATAATCCCGCAGTCTTACTGCAGTCATGAGATTACGACTGAGGTTGACATAGTTGCATCTGAACAATTACAAGAACAACGGTTTCCTCAGACACATTATAACATATATATATATATATATATATATATATATATATAAATTTAGATACATTTACAACCTGGTGAATCCTATATATCCAAAACTATTGAATTAATGGAGGGTGTACTTTTGTAATATAATGTATTGAAGGTACCTCTCCCATAAAGGTGCTGTCCTCCTCCGGTGACCTGGGTTGGTCCCACACAGTCAACTCCAGCATGTGGTTGCGGAAATCCCTGCGATGGACATGGGTGTAGACGAAGGTCTGGTTCCACTTGGGCTCGCAGGTCTTCTTCATTGTTTTTGTTCTTCGTTTGCTTTTGTCACTGCATGAAACAAAACAGGAACATAGTTGACAATATTTTATTTTGAGAGAACTTTTATCATTATTTTCTACACAAAAAATCAGTTTATTCACATGACTAGCCTGAAAGCATCAAAATCAAATTTCAGAAATGTTAATGGATGATGCATGCCGCAAGTCAATTACTTGAAGAAATCTACTGCATTTATTTAGATTAGAAATGCTTTAAACAGATTTTTTTTTAATTTATGAAATTATTTCTCCTGTAAATTGCCTAGAGATGACATATTGCTGTAAATTGAAGCTAGTTAATTGAACTGAATTGAATTGGCTAGCTTACCTGCGGTCAGGAAGGAAGTACATCTTTACGTATAGACTTCTGGGGCGTCCATCAGGCCGAAGAGGAAGCTCTGCAGCCTGCAGCACGTTGACTATTAGCTGGTGACCCCCTTTGTCATACCACAGCTTCACCTGGATGAGAAATGTGTATACGCACAAGTTCACTTCAGGACAGCAAAGCAGCAGGGGAGAGTCGCAGTACACACACACACTCACCGATAGCTGCCCTGGCATCAGTTGAGGAGCATCTCTGAGCATCCCAGGACTGGAGGGAGACAGGACATTTAAAGATGGTCTCTCCATCTTCTGGGACTCAAAAGAACTGGAACCTGCTAAAAAAGCAAGTTAAATGTTTGTAATCCAAGGTGAGGAAGGGCAGCTGTAATTAAGAGAGGATGTTCACGATTTTAAACTTAGTACTATTGATAAGACTTGTGCAGGAGAAAAAATCTACACTTTCCAAGATGATGGGTGATTCTGAATCCATTTTACTTTAATCGCAGTGTTTCCTATAGCTTATTGCAGGTTATGTGATCAAATGTACAACAAACATTGACTCTACCAGACCATGCAGTTCAAGCCGTTGTTCCTGAATTATCAATGCTATTAGAGGAAAAATGCATCACCCTCCTCCCCATAGACATGTTGTCTATACTACTTTGTGCCTAGTTTAACAACAGTATAATATCTAAAGCCCCTCCACACCAAAACAATGCAAGAATCACTCACAAGATGGCTAAAATCCCCGTCTTACTAATTAGCAGTGCAACAAAGATTTGGGATTTCTGGTGATCTAGTGTGAAGACTGATGGTGGATATATAGTATGGAAATCCCAAAGTATTAACTTTGCAACACCAAACTAGGGCATAAAAACATTAATAAGTGTCAACATTTAAATCCAGAGCATCTGGTAGTTGAACTGTGTCACAACAGGTGGGTGCCTAACATTAGTTTATTCTTGAAATTTTAGACTAGGAAGTATTTTCTGGTTTATATCACCTTTCATTTTATTTTGAACAAGATTAATGCAAAATCTTTCAAAATATACCTTCTTTCAAGTTTTGTTTTATTTATTTTTTATATGACTTTATGATCTTTAAAGATATAGTGAGAGAGAATCCATACAGGTAAATGTTATATTAACATACAAAAGTTTCTGTTGGTTGACTTCTTATTTAAAGGAAAAAGATTAGAAGTAGGAAAAAAAAGCAAGTATGAGAATATACTTACTGGATTCTAACGGAGGGTGGGACGTGTCGGGGATTCTTGGGATATCACTGAAAAGGAGTTGAAAGCAAATCACCAGTCACTCATATGTAAGGCCTACAGTCAGTTCACATACATCAGAAATTAAACTGATAAAAAAATGCATGCAGGCATTTAAAACAATAATGCGATGTTCAGATGGAAAGTATAATGGAGAAGCAGGGAGGAGAGATGTGAGGCATGCTGTTTTTGTGACTGAAGTGTCTGGACTGGACTAAAACCAGTACCTTCAGTAATGGCAGTTTTTTTCTCCCTCTCTTCTACCACCCATGGGAATCATCAATATTTACTGCACCCAAAAGGGAAAGCAGCAAGCTGTGGAGCACTTATCAGTGTGAACTGGCAATTCTAGGTTATGTTTAATCAAAACAAAATGGTGCAACTGAGAGACTGCCTTTGGATTAATAGAGAAGGATTTATTCTGAAAAAAGGTTGACATATAAGACTTAAGAAAATAACAATTTGGACCTTAAATGACCAAATACAACCTCAGATAGACCAGTAAAATGTAATCTAATTTTAATAGACAAATTGTTAAAATGAAGAAACTGTAGATTATTGTAACGTTTTAACAAAGTTCTGTTGGAATTATGAACTTTGGCATTCATGGACTGCTGAGTCGAATTGAGTCTGGTCTCTGAGGAATCCATTGCAACACATTTATTCTTATTTTACTGGGACGTTGTGTTGAAGATTTTTAGTTTAAAATACTGAAACAAATGAACTTCAGATTAAAAACCACCATGTCTTTGCAAGATTTTGAGCTCATTTTTAACAGCTTCAGGCAACACAATTAGCTTTATTGGCCAAGTTTGTGTGCACAAACAAGGAATTTGACTTCAGTTTCACATACTCACAGCATACAGACAAGAGGAAACGAAATTAAAGATAAAGAAACAACATGTAGATACATGTGCAACAATAACACAGTAAAGCACACATCTAAAAAATCTAAAGTGCCCTACCAGGGATTACTAACACAGCAGGGCAAAACTACAGCTGCCAAACCACCAATTTAAATACACCACTGTCACAATTTCTTTTCCAAATATTAAACTGATAAGTGTTCATGAACCAGGGGGTGCTCTCAGTTCATTCCGAACTAAAACCATGTAACTCAAATAGAATAAAATTGCTTTATGACTCCCAATGTTCCAGCAGAGCTCACCAGTCAGAGAGATGTTGCAGGAGCAGCATTTGAGTTTTTCTGCACAGGCAACCCAAACTCTTACAAAAGCGTGGCTAAAATAATGGATGTTTCCCAGTCGCCATTTTGGATCTCATGACGTGAACTTGAATGAGAACATTTTAGCTACTTAGTAAATGATGCATACAGCAATTTTCACAAATGCTCACAGTCTGACCACTTTCTGTCAGAGCTAAATAGTATACGAAGCAGTTCAGTAAGAGATACAAAATGGCACCTGTAAAGCCAAAATTGTTTTGTGACAAAATAAAGATTCCTTGAAAAAAATGTGAATTACTTACTGATATTTTCTATAAACCCTTCGTGAGTGTTTGGAAAGAAAGTATCAGATTCAAAACTTCAATTATTTTTCTTCTGCTACTAGATAAGGTTAAATCTGATTTCATGTATATAATGGGATGTCAACATCCTAAACAACATGTTATTGTGAACAAAAACCTATACAATGTATGTTTGTGTTGTGGTATTTCTTTGGTTTTGAAGCAAAAAACCTAATTAAAATATAGTTGACCTAAAAAATATGGATTTATACCTTATGGAAGAAGAAAATTTTCCAGGACTTTGTTTAGTTTGAAGAGGATAAATAATTCCCAAGTATTTTACCAAACACAATGTAATAAGTGTTTGACTCATGAAATTGTCTCCAAATAACACTTTAATTCAGTTTCATTCAATGGATTTTAAAAACTAAATGATGAACATGATGGCGCACCAGGTCACCTGGGCAAAGCCAAAGCGATTAGTCACTCTAAAATCAGGTTGACAAAAAGAAAAGGTCAAGAAAACCTAATCAAAACCCTTGTTTTCCATAATACCAGGGTAAAATCTATTAAGCAGGTGTATGGGCTTTAAAATATTTGCATTAATACCACGGATGTTAAGCTAGATGATGTAAACTATGCCAGTCCTTTGTTTTGCGTGCGTGTTTCATTGCTGACTTACCCAATAGGCCTGGACACCACCAGCTCAACCTGAGGTTCGGATTGAGACTCCAGTATGATGTTATAAACTTCCTTCATGGTCGCCCCTGGCAACAGTTTCCCATTCCATTGCAAAACCTCATCCCCTAAAATCAGACATTAATACACAGGCGGTTGCTCAACATAACTGCAGTTTAAATTAATGTTGCATCTGGTATGAGCATTGACTTTGTCCGTGTGTGGGAATGAATGTGTATATTTGTTTAGGTATTCTGTGTAAGACCTCCTGGAGGCCAGCCTGGTCCTAATGTGGTAGACCCCCCCCCCCCCCCCCCCCCACTTTTTCGGGTTAAGGGTTAGGTTTATAGTTGTGGAGTAATTTCAGTTTTGTTAATGCTACATTTAAGAGTATACTGGTAATAGTATGGGTTAGGGTAAATGTTTAGATTAGGCATAAATGAAGTTGACTACATTTATGGGAACTCGATACAATGT
>JAVLVB010000251.1:586894-605135 GCA_032876305.1 Orestias chungarensis | reverse complement strand
CTACAAATACCTCGGTGTCCACATAGACAATAAACTGGACTGGTCAAAGAACACACACACTGTCTACAAAAAAGGTCAGAGCAGACTGTACTTCCTCAGGAGGCTCAGATCTTTCAACGTCTGCAGGACTATGCTGCAGATGTTCTACCACTCTGTGGTCGCCAGCGCCATCTTCTACGCTGTCGCGTGCTGGGGCAGCCGGCTGAGGACGGCTGACACCAACGGACTCAACAAGCTCATCAGGAGAGCTGGCTCTGTCCTGGGACTGGAACTGGAGCCTGTGGTGGAGGTGTCAGAGAGGAGGATGCTGAGGAAGCTGCTCAGCATCAAGGACAACACCTCCCACCCCCTACATGCCACGCTGATGGCCTGTCAGAGCACCTTCAGCCGGAGACTGAGACCACCGAGAGTCACCACGGAACGCCACACGAGGTCTTTCTTACCTGTGGCAATCAAACTGTACAATTCCTCTTCCATCTGCAGGAGGGATAAATAGTAGTGTAGTTATTGTTATATGTTGATTGTGTACTGTACTGTGTTGTATGTGAGATGAGTGTGTCGTTTTTATTGTTATTTGATACTCTGTAACCCTTGCAAAACAATTTCCTTCGGGATCAATAAAGTCTATCTTATCTTATCTTAAAACTGAGATGTGAATTAATAAACAGTAATGCTGAAGGTGCTAAAAAACAAGTGAGCAACTGAGTACAAGGTAGATCCTTACAGCAAAAGAAAAAAAACTAAAATATGATCAATTTGGGCAGATTTTCTGATCCATTACGACCATTACGAAGCACAACTCAAGGAAAAGTCAATATATTTTGCCCTTATTGAAAGCATTGTGATGTGGCCAAACAAACGGTGAAAGAATCAGAGTAGTGAGCTGTTCTTTTTTTTTTAAAGTCTCACTTAATCTTATGTTAATCCCTATATTAGATCACACTCCTATGGTGAAACAGAGCAGCCTGATATTGAGCATGCAAACACACTCTTGAAAACATAGAGTGCTTCTTCACATAAACAAAAAAAACAAGTATGCTGTCCAATACAAGCACAGGGGCAACAATGCATACATAGACAAATGCACATAAAAATGCCTGCTTTCTTCCACATGCACAATATCTCCAACAGCAGCAGCAATGCATCACATGACCACAGCGGGACTAAACCCCACACCCCCATCCATTCGACCATGAGCCGCAAGATGAGTATATGAGTAAAGGAGTGAACAGTGAGCAAGAGAGATTAGCTTCCTCACAGATGGAAAGTAGGACACTGAACCCCTTTGTGTGTGAGTGTGTGTGTATTTTCTTCCTGCTGCTTCTGCAAGCCTTCGTGCATGTCCATCTATGTAAACGTAACAGTCTGGGAGCATGACTATGCAACCCTGTCCCATCATTTCTGAGATATGGATGAATAATCCACGAGTCTGTTTCTAAAGTCGGTTTCGTTATCTTATTTCAATGAAAAGTAGATCATTTGTGACGTTGTGGCCAAAGAAGTTAGGATTTAGTATGTCCTGTAAGTTATCTTTCGAAAAAATATGAACAAGGCCTTAACATCAGTTAAACGTTGTGAATTAAAAATGCACATCAATCAGGTCTAAACAGGAGAATATGATGGAAATGTTGTGAAAGAGAAAAACCTTCACACATTTGAAATATGTCACTTTAGATTCAGTTCCATTCTAAATAGCATGTGTGCATTAGAATCAACATTGTGGGATATACAGTATCGGAAGATGGTGTGTAATTCAGGCCTTGATGTCACTATTTTCTTTTAATTTTTTGTTGACAGCTAGTTATAGACGCAATTTTTCTAATCATTTGAAAAATGAAATAAAAAAATCAACCAAATAGTAAAATCATCATGCCTATTGAAAAACAACAACAACAACAAAGAAAAAACACAAAACCATTATTGTTCACACTCTATTTAATCTTAGTTCAATTGTTTACTATAGGTTAACAAAAAAAAAAGTCATGTTAAATATTACCTAAACAGATGCAAATCGTTACCTTAAGTTTCAGTTTATTAGATGGTGTAAAATGAATTTTCAATCTCGTCAATTAAATTAAGAAACGGTTTAGAACCAATGCAATAATGATTGGAAATACTCTGCTTGAAGTGTTTTGTTTCATCCTCACTACTTCTTCAGAACTCAAAGACTACAATTTCCTTCAAACTAAACTTCAAATCCAACAGATCAAGACAGCAAAAACTGGAATGCTTGCTATGGTGACTTTAGCTTCCTTTTTTTTTTTTATTGAAATTCTACTCTCTATGTAAGTTCAGACTCAAGTAAAAACATATTTTCGAGAAAAAAAATAATGACAAGGCAGATAGCTTTCATTTGTGCAAGTCAGTTTCTTCCTTTCTTTGCAGACAGACAGAAACTGGTATTTCTGTTTATGTGTAAATCTCAAAACGGTGTGTAAAGCAATGACTGAGAGAGAGACAGAGAGAGAGAGATGACCCCCTTAAGACTAATCAATGAGAGACAGACGTGAAGACAGATACAACTCGCAAAACTGCCGATCAATAGTAATCATGAGGTGGTGTGGCATTAACGCCAGATGACACATCCCTCAGGCTTTCTACTGTTCAAAACCCTGACAGAAAATAGCACAAAGCCAATAATCCTCCTGGACCTTGATTAATACATACACATTTACACAAGCATCAAGACTACGGTTACATGTTTGAACTTTCATTGCATATTTGTCTCATAGTTCAGGACTAAGTTTTTTCACAGATGCCAGCAAAATGAAATATGCCCACTAAGGAACTCATCTCTTCACCTAATCTCTGACCCAGTCGAACTGGGCATGACACAAACCGAGCCTCTGGCCCCTTAAACTGCCCCAAGGGAATAAAGGTTGTGATACACAACTATTACATTAACATGACGTCCAGTTAAATAGGTATGTGATAAATAAAAAGGAATCTCCAGGGATACTTTCGATTGAGGCTGTGGACGTATTTGGTATTAGAATGACTGTAGCATTTGTTCTCAGGGTAAAAGTATGTAACACAAAAGTTTAGCCTGACTTCAGATGTTTATTAGCTGAATGATAAGAAAATCTGACACACATCAGTGAATTTGTTTCTTTTGATCCTGCAACAACAAGTGCTGATATCATCAATCTAAATTATGGTTTAAATGAGAGTTATTGGCAGACAAATGCTCTTTTATCAACACCTGCATGTCTGATGTATCACCAAAGTTTGGATCTATGATAAAATGTTTAGTAGTTGTAGTAATGTGATCGTTTAAATTAGATTGAATTACAAATTAATTTGTTTAACCCAAAGGCAATTTACATGTTGTTGTAACTTAAACTTTCAAAGTTTCTTCAAAGATTTGTTGTAGATGCTGATAATCATGAGCAGGGATTTTGTTCTGTAGCAGTCTGTATTGCAAATTTGAAGAAGCCTCTGATTTAAAAAAACTCATTTGCTGTATAACAGTGTAATGAACTTCGTTGGTCACACATTTCCCTCCTGCTTAACTTTCTATTGATATCATTTGATAAAGCCCTGTGAATAGTAAGCGTCTTAAGCAATGATGTTACCCACTTTTTGGATGGTTTCATTGGCTATAAATACAGGACAGCTGTTGGTATATCAAAGTATAGGTCACAGTATGTTTTTGACTGAAGATGCTTTTCTTTCTTCGTCTTACCTTACAGTTAGCATTTCTTAAAGTGTTCAAAAAGGAGAGAGAAACCGCTGTTATATGTTCACTTCAAAACGGAAATGGGGAGCAAAGCCTAACTGCATTAACCTGCATTGACTATAAGATGGACAATAATAACCCTAAGAAAGAAAAGAAAAGGGAATGTAATTAAACTCTTTTAAATGTGTAGCTTTCAAAAGTTTGATTGGTTGCTGGAGGATGTGAGTCACAGTTTTATCTCTGTAGCACTATATAAATCAATGCACAGTAGGATGTTTCTGTCTGATTCACACTCCTCGAAGTTCAGACATTCACAGAAAAGTTTCAACTCAGGTCAAGGATTGTTACAGAGAGCCTATCTGATTGTAAGATTTAGTGATTATATGCTTCTTTCACATAATTAATTCTATTACATCATTTATGTTTAATTATCTACTAATTTACTTTCTGGCTATTCTTTATTACCATTGAGAGTTTAGCTTGTTTGCAGGAAGAACGAACCTGAACCACTTTTCAGCAGTACTGCAAGGAAAGATTAATCGTTCCTGCAGTAATTTAATGAATCCATGTCAAACGGTAAATCAACCTGTTTTGCTGTCTCGCTACGCAGCCAGAGCTACATAAGGTCTCTGTTCTGCCAAAACTATTCACTTTCGAACCAGTGATTGTTATACCACTCTAAAGCAAGGGAGTGGACCGCTATGTACAGCACAACAAAGCAATCCTGGACAGCGATGCTCTTCAAACCTGGCCAAGAATCATCAAAGTGCCCATTTGGCAGCTCATTTTAGGGCTGGCAGCCAAGGGCAGAGAAGGTTCTCAATCTGACACAAGTGTGGAAGTAGAGGAAGGTGTTAAAAGCATCTCTGCTGGGTACACTATTCTAAATGATACCAGTGTATCCAAATGACTCTGAGGTATAATTTTCTTTTAGCCTGCTTAACTATACTGGAAGCATGATTAAAAAACATATACGTAGCTTTAAAATCCAGGCTTTTCCTATCCATCAGGTTAGTTAAATCATTAAGTAAGTAATTAACCAATATACATCAATCCTATAAATAGACAAAAAAAATTATTTGCATTAAGCCGCAATAAATGAGGCTCAGCAATGTTTCTGTGGCTTTGGTTAAATCTGTGTAAAAATTGCGGATATTTAGGGATTTTCCTGCCCAATTTCTTATTGACTGTATTTTGGTGCTACTGTGGACAAAAGCAGTAGTGGTTGGCCTGAAGGAAGACTAAATTTCCCATGAGGACCAGCACATAATGTCGTACAATCCTGATCTGAAGTTGGATTGAAGTACATTTCTGGTTTCAGTGACTGTGTGAGGGATGAATAGCGATTTGATAATGAATCTAACTGTGGCAAAATAATGTCATATGAGGATGTTAAAAATAAGAAGTGGGGGAAGTGACTTATACTGTAAAGCAGTCAGCACATTTGTAGTTTTGTGTGGCAGGGTTCCTGCCACCCTCCTCAAAGTTTCTTACTGCCGATGAAAGTGATACGGACCCCCTCAGGCCATGACAGAGGTGTCTTCAACGAGCTGTTAGTCGACATATACTCACAACGGTTATATAAATATTTTATGAAGGTTGAAAAGTTACTTGGTGTTGCTTTAAGGCACCAAGATCCTGATGCCAGAAAAGCAAAAGTCATAAATCATTGTATTTTTCTAAATGTAATTTTGAAGATTATATACAACGATTTCTACTTGCTACCGAGGTCTGGTGGTTCTATTTGATGCCGTTAGTCGTTCTCCATGTGTCCCATTTTAAACTTAGCCCCTCAGCATGATAACTTGAGTCTGTGGTAACGTTCTTAGGGATTTTCTTTGTCCTATTTGAAGCATTATGTAATCTAAAACATAAATAATACATTTAGTTGAATTTATTGGGAGTTCCTATCTGAGATGATTCTCAAATGATGTTGTTGTATGTTGTAAAAAAAAATACCGTAATTATTTTATAACACATTCACAGATTAATTTGTCAGCAACAATTGCTTCTTTGGATTGTAAAACCGATTACCTGGTGTTGTGTTAAAATGCATTTGCAAAATGTCCCAGTTCAACATTTTAAACCTACTAATCACACAAGGGATGGCCAGATAATCAATAAAACAGTTTGATTGGCAGCACCAGGGTCCTACTTTCCCTCATAAGTCCTCAGAAAACAGTACGGGGGTACACTGTATTTTTTCCATAAGTAACAGTGAAGACCTGTTGTTTGTTTTCATACATTTGAGCTTAACCAGATCAAATGTACCATGGAAGACCCAGGAACTAAAAGAGGTTTTTCTTCCCATATATCACATACACCTAACAATCATGGTAAAGACATTTCCGTAGCCAATCCACTTAGATTTGTGGGACCTGTTGATCTACAGTACAAACAGTTTTCCCTTTTCACAACATAATAGCGAGAAACTAGATTAAAATGTCAAAAGGTCAGCTTTTGTTGCAAAAATAAACTGACTCAAGAGGGAAGTTAATTGATTACAGGCAAGAGCAATCCACAGGATCGGAGTCATTGTCTCAGATCAATGAAGCAGCGCTAGCTGAGAAGGAGACCTCGTTCTGCTCAAACCACCTGTATCTCCTGCCCTGCAGCGAGGACGACTGGGCTGTTTAGCTAATCTTCTCAAAAAGCACAGTCCACATGAATAGACTACAGCTAGGAGCATGTAGGTTACTACAGCTGCCTTTCCTCCTTGCTAGAAACAAGGCCGAGAAAGGTTTATAGTTTTGCTCTGAGGCTAAAGGTTTCAACTAAACTTCCACTCCCTTAAGCTTTTATCAGTACATCTACTAATGCATACACACTCCTATAGTCCCTCAGTCAAATACCCTAGTAAAATGCTACCTATACTGTTGAGCTGACAGTGTTAGTGAACAGAAACACTTACTAGTTTGTACTCAAACATTGGTGCATATAATGATAAAAACACCAAAATAAAAGAGAGATTCAATCCTCTCTATATCTCCTTTCTATCATGGAGCTAACATATTGCTGTTTTCCAAATAAACAGGTATTCCCATCAAATATTACATTTGGAATGATACATTGTTTATTGCTTGTAGTGAGGGCAGTCGTAGCAAGAAGAGCCAAGGTACATGAAAAGTACAACTGCATATGTTTTACACTGCTTAAACCCATTTATGTTTGGTGGAAGGGTTCCAGGTCTAAAACGTTACAAGGTTAAGAGAAAACAGCACTCACCACTTTGTCTTCCTGAAGCCCCATCAGTCAGGTACGCAAAAAAAGAAGAGAAAAAGAAATGTAACTAACAGTTAATTCTTTGTAATATTATTTCTAATGACCTGTAAAGGTATTCTGTCTCAGCTGTAACATTCCAGTGATTTTTTTTGTTGTTGTTGAAATTTTGGCCCTGTCCATCTTCCTTAAATAGTTTCTTTGAATCTACTAAAGAAATGTATCCCAAAAATATAATGGTACCATCACCATGCTTCAAATTTCTTTATAAAATTACTAGCAACACCAGTGTATGCACTTGTTTCAGATATTAAATAGGTGCACTCTGAAGGAATTTAGTTACAATAGATTTTGTTTTGGGAAATTGGAGTAGAGGGTGGTGAATACAAATAGAAAGGTCAGATTTTTATTTGTTTAATTTTTTAATGCAAGGATCTAAGTAATCAGGCAGCATGGTGATGCAGTTGGTAGCAAGTTAGCCTTACAGAAAAAAGGTCTTTTATTCAAATTCCTGTCCTGGGAAGGAGGTTAGATATTATTCCTGTGTATTTGTAGATTCTGCCTGGCTTCCTCTAACACTGAAAAAACCTGACTATTAGGTTATTTCGTCTCTCTAAAGAGCCCTTAGCTACGAGTTAGTGTGTGGACGTTTTTTTTGCTAGATTGTGAGAACCATTTATTGAAACAAATACTATTGTTTTGGGGACCGATTCCTTCTACTCAACTATCACAAGGAGCACTGCTGTTTAGGTCTGTGGTGTGAATTGAGTTTCGGTTTGTTTAGGGGTCAATGGCAATGGTTAGGTTCAGGGTGGGACTGTTTGAAATAAAAGGAGGTCAATGGAAAGTCCTTGCAAAGATAGAGAACCACGTCTGTGCCTTTGTGTGTTTGTGTGTGCATGTTTATTTGTACTGTGTGGGTTTGTGCTCTGAGTATGATGTCCCTAAGTCACACCTGTGTACATGGCCTACCAAACTACAGTTTTAACGATTAAAAACAGCACGCAGCAACACTTCAACTAATCTGACTTTACTTTTTTACCAACAACAGACTATGAAGACTTTAGAGATGACCGTTTAACCCTTCCCAGGTTAATAGCTGCTGCCTTAACACGCTGCTGTGTGCTCCAGAGCGGCAAACTCTCGTTCCTGCTTTTGTATTTGTATTCACAATCGATTATTCAAATTTATTTTTTGCTGTATTCAAAATGATCTAAGAAAATGTAGATGAGGCCTAATTTGTCTTGTCAGTGTGTTTTATTTTTCCTTGTAGGCTTGTTGGTTTATTTAATTTAACTATTATTGCAGCAGCTTCCTTCCCCTTACAGATCCCAAAGGCGAACACTCCCTTCATCACCCACTACCTAATTAGGATGTACTTTTATAAGTGGGTGTTTGTACCTGTGCAAGGTCATTAAATGCCACCCCGGTAATGTGGGGAAGGGGTCCAGACACAGACGGGCACTTCATTAAAAAGAAGACTCACCTCCTGACTGTAAAATGTACACACACTCACACACAAACACACACCCCGTTGTGTGCTATAGGGCACCTCCGGACCCCTGGGAGACCAAGACAGAGTGGTAGACCACCCCCTCAGTCCAAAGCTTAGTCTAATGCCCAATTAACCTTTACCAGGCCTTGCTTGGGTCACACAGATTCATGCACAAGCGGGCACAGCTCATGTGCACGCACATGGGTGGAGGCACGCACACGCGCACGCTGCTATTGTACATGGGAGATTTCACCACACAGTCTGAACAAACAGTGACGCTCACACGGCCACGGCTCATCACCTCCACCTGAGTTCAAACATCTGAGGCTCGATTCGATGTACAGTATGTGGATTTTGTGAAAAGCTGTACCTCTTTTCAATGGCCCGAAATCAAAAGAATGACAAATATGAATCTATGTATTATTTTGGTGGTGTAGTTTTTCATATATATATATATCTACAGGCAGAACACATTTTGTCCTGTTCATTGGTATGAACAAACACATCTTTGTATTCTTCGCATACCTTCTGAAAACTTAAATCTTGCCTGTTATTGTCCTTTTTGGTTGAAAGTGTTAGTCTGTGTTTGCATCTTTGGTTATTATGATTTTTACTGTGTTAACTAAATACTGCTTAACAGAGTTAGCACATCATGTATTAAAAAGGTACAAAGAAAGTACACCAACTTTCTGTCCGAGGTCTGTAAATGTCCGCTTATAATAAAAATGATCTGGTTCATGGCTCTGAAATAATTTAAATCAAACTCTGAAGATAGCAGAAATCCCCAATGAATTTACATTTACATTTACATTAACCAAAGCGACTTACAAAAAGAGGGTTTAACATTGAACTACGACGCAATTTACATGCAATATGCTAGGAGAGGATTTAACATTAATAATGACACTAATTTACAGCATTTAGGTAAACACAGAAGGCCCAAGTACCACACACTGAGTGCTAACTAATATCAGGGGGGGTAATAAGTGCTATTAGATCTTTCAGGGCAATAGATACTCTCTGAAGAGCTGGGTCTTCAAGGATTTCTTGAAGGTGGAAAGAGAATCTGATGCTCTGATAGTGCATGTAAGGTCGTTCCACCAGCGAGGAACCGCAAATGAGAAGAGTTTAGATTGACCTGCACGGGGCTTTGGTCGCATTAGTTGGCGCTCCTTGGAGGAACGGAGCGGGCGGGCAGCGACGAAAGGCTTTAGGAGGGTGTTGAGGTAGATGGGCACTGATCCATCAAACACTCTGTATGCCAGCATTAGTGATTTGAATTTGATGCGTGCAGCTAAAGGGAAGCCAATGGAGTTCAGTGAAAAGGGGTGTGACATGCGATCGCTTTGGCAGGTTGAAAACCAAGCAAGCTGCAGCATTCTGGATCATCTGTAGCGGTCTAAGAGCACAGGCTGGAAGACCTGTTAGGATGGTGTTGCAGTAGTCAAGGCGGGAAATGACCAAGGTCTGAACTAGGAGCTGTGTCGCATGTTGAGTTAGATATGACCTAATCTTCCTGATGTTGAATAGAGAGAAGTGACACGATCGAGCGACAGAGGCAACCTGATCTGCAAAGGTCAGCTGATCATCGATCATGACGCCCAGGTTTCTTACAACCTTAGTGGGTGCCACAGATAGGGAGTCTAACCTGATGCTGATGTTGTGGTGAATACTTTCCTTGGCTGGGATAACAAGCAGTTCAGTTTTGGAGAGGTTCAGTTGGAGGTGGTGATCTTTCATCCATGCGGATATGTCAGAAAGACAGGCTGAGATTTGCGTCGGTACCAAGAGGTCGTCTGGAGGAAAGGACAGATAGAGCTGGGTATCATCTGCATAGCAGTGATAGGAGAAGCCATGCGAATGGATGATTGGGCCTAACGAAGTAGTGTACATGGCAAAGAGGAGGGGGCCCAACACTGAGCCTTGGGGCACCCCTGTGGTGAGGTGGTGTCACGTCGATGTTTGGCCTTGCCATGCCACCTTGAAGGAACGTCCGGTGAGGTACGATTCAAACCAGGAGTGCGCACTGCCCTCAATGCCCATGTCTGCCAGGTTGGTAAGTAGGATGCTGTGGTTTACAGTATCAAATGCAGCTGTGAGGTCCAGTAGGATGAGAATTGCTGATTGGCCTGTCGCTTTTGCTTCTTTTAAGGATTCCGTTACTGACAGGAGTGCCATTTCCGTGGAGTTATCGCTCTTAAAGCCTGATTGGTTAGAATCAAGGAGGTCATGTTGGGAGAGAAATTTTGTCAACTGCTTTGAGACAGCTCTTTCGATGATTTTAGATAGGAAAGGGAGGAGGTAGACCGGTGGGTAGTTGTCCACTTGGGTGGGGGCTTTGGAGGGTTTTTTTTAAAAAGGGACTTACCTGGGCTTGTTTGAAGGCGGTGGGGAATGATCCAGTAGATAGTGAAGCATTGATCACGTGAGAGGCTGCTGTCACAACGGTTAGAGCTATGGCTTGCAGGATGGGGTGGGAATAGGATCTAGAAGGCAAGATGCAGGGCGGCTGCTTGTGAGAAGCTTTGATACCTCCTCCTCAGTGAGAGGGGTAAATGAAGAAAAGGAAGCAGTGGGTTCAGCGGCGCTCAGAGGAAGGACCAGTGAGGAAGGGTGAGCTGTGCTCTGTGTAGATGGGTCTGAGAACTGACTGCTGATCTCTGTCGGTGAAGGAGTTGGCAAAGGAATCTGCCGTGAGGTTGGTTGAAGGAGGAGGAGGTGGTGGGTTTAACAGAGACTTGAAGGTAGAAAATAGCTTCCGGATGTCGGGAGCTCTGTGGATCTTGACCTGATAGAACTCCTTCTTTGCAGTGGTGAGGCTTGAGGAGAATGATGAGAGCAGCATTTGGAAGTGTGACAGATTAGATGGGTCCTTTGATTTGTGCCATCTGAGGTTGTGCGCATCGATCTAAAGGAGTCAGTCAGCCATGAGTGTGACCAAATGGGTCTTGTAGGTTTGGTGATCAGTGGGCACAAGCGTCTAAGCAGGAACTCAGTGTTGAGCAGAGGGACTCTGTGGCATCATTTACCTCCAAAGATGAGAAATTGCTACGGGGTGGAAGAGCCGAGGTTAAGAGTGCAGAGAAGTGGGCAGGAGACAAGTTGCAGAGATTGCGTCAAAAGGAGACAGACAGTTTGCATGGACAGAACGTGTAAACTCAATGCAGAAGGAACCCAGGTCTGGTGTTTGAACTCAGGACTTTCTGCTGCCAAAAAGTGCTACAAGACCTCACTGTCAGGCTTATTTAAATGAAAATAAAGTCAACATAGAAAAGATGTGTTCGAACATTCAGGAGCTTCTAAGTAACTGTAACAAGACGCTCTATGTTTGACTCTAACATGTTAATTTAGAGCTGACCTAATATATTTTGAGTAAAGCTTCAGCTGTAAGACTGATGGGGTAACATTCTGACCCCAGGGTATACTTTATTCTATTTCCAATTGTAACTTTACACACTTTAACATCCAATACGTCAACTGAGCTCTATGAGGTCTCAGATGGAGATCTGGATTTTTTTTATTTCTCAGAGCATTCCCATCCTCTGACCAAGGGGTGAATTTGCTGTTGCATCCACATATTTACAAGTTGACTTAAATGTACCTCAAATATCTTTAAAAAAGATTTGCTGATTGCTTTTAATGAAAGGCATTGTCATGACACAGACATGTATGCTCCAGTAAAGAATAAAACTTAAAAACTGCTTTTATAGAGTAGCTCAACCAGATGGTAAAAGGTGAATCAACAAGTATCAGGACATGGTTAGAATGTGTAATTTCACCAGATGCCACTAAATCCAATTTACAATTTTATCATGTTAGGTTTTGTTAAAATATAAGCATTCACTTTTTCTACAAAAAATTAAAAACATTTAGTCAACCTTAATGATGATGTCTTCCACAAAACAGGAAAAGCAGTATAAGCAAAACCTTGTCTCACCGTGTTGGACCGCAGGGACACTCTTCCACCACACCGAGCGCAGAACTTTGTCTGACAGTACGAACACAGGTTCCCACAGCCATCCGCAAACTTGGTCTTGTGGCAGATGCCACACGTCGGCGCATCGTCCCGGTGAACACCCGAGCCTGCCGCCGTCGTGGCCTGCCGGATCACCGTCTCCCGGTAGCTGGACAGGTGCTGCTGTATACCTCTGGGAAAATGGGAATGCAGTTGTCAGATTAGACCACCGTAATACTTGAAAAAGTAGCGTGCAACAAATATAATCATCTATTTTACATTTATCCATGGACATTTTAAAATCAAGTAAAATATGGAGGGTTAGATGGTGTGGTCATTCAAATCTCCACCACAGGGAATACAAACCAACTATAAATACACAAATTAACATCCAGTTGCCAGCTAAAGTAATGTGTATTCTTTTAACTGCAGGAAGCTGAAGCACCCATCCAAAGTCCGCACAGACAGACTTCCTGTGTATTTTTTTTTATTGTTTTAAATAAAGATTATTCATTTCAAAAACTATCAATACTACCTTTCACTGGCATTCTTGCCATTTTGGATTATATACCTTGAATTAAACTGAAACTGTGAGTCTAACTGAATCCAGTCCAGCTCTGTAGCACTGTTGTATTGCAGCAAAAAGGTCTTGGGTTCCAAACCCGGTTTGGGTTCCTTAAGATTGAACTTTGTATGTGCTCCCTTTTCATGTGTGTGTTCCCTTGGGGTACTCCTGCATCATCCAACAGTCAAAAAACACTGTTTATTGATCACTCTACACTGGTCTAAGGTGTAAATGTCTGTCCACGGTTGGTTGCTCTGTGATGGACTGGTGAAATCTCCATTATGTACCATTCCTCTCGCCTAATCACCACTGGAGATAGGCACGGACACCGAATAAATAACAGATGTTTTTATATTCAAATTGAATACTTGGCCTGTCCTAAGCTTTCACCTCTGTGTTTCACAATCATTTGTCAAACTAATGTTTGGATTATATTCAATTTGAGAATAAATTTAAAGAAATTTGCTAAAATAAAAGGCAGGATTTCAGTTTTACTGTAAGACCATAGAAGTACAAAATATGATCATGAACCCCTGAGAAATTATGTTTTACATTACAAACACTTTGCACTTTAACTTGATGCGTAAACTTTTAAAAGGTACTGTGAATAACTTATTTCAATATACAGCAAATTTGAAATGTTATTTTTGGCAATTTTATGTTCCAACTAACCATTGTGTGCACTCAGTTCTATGTTTAAAACTGTTCCAGGCTATTTTCCTGACACGAGAAACTCCTTAAATCGATTTTTTAAAAGGGGGTGGGGGCTATTGGTTTTATGAGGCGTTACAGTAAGATGAATAATTGGATTTCACACCGTAGAGATGGAGGAGAGGGCAAACACAGATGGGAGGAAAAAGAGATACAGCAAGAAGGAAGACATTAGTAGCAAATCTTCATACTAATTATCTAAATACAGAGGAGACCAAAAAGACTAAAATTACAAGCTAACTTTCCTTACATCTTATGCAAAATACATTTAAATTTGTTTCATTAGGCTTTATTCCTTTGACAAACTAACTATAGAATCATTGTAATAATACACAGAGAAGACAAACAAAGCTATCTGAATCATTCCAAATGACATTTAAGTAAAGTTAGCTCAGTATGAGGAGTGGTTGCATAATCTGTAAAAAGATCCCTTTGCAACACTTCCCTGACCCCAGTTACCTGAAAACAGGTAGGTGATTTACATACTGCCAAAAGTTCCAGTTAATCTGAATCTCACAAAGCCGCTCCTGTTGAGTACTTACAGGTTGGGGTTCAGCGCTGCGAACTCCTCGCCCATCAACTCAGCCAATTAAAACTACAAATCCTAGCAGAGGTCAGAGGAAACAAAATCCAACATCCAGCTGTTTGCTCCACTTTTAAGCATCACTGCTGTAGTTGTGAGAGGTCAAACCGTTCTTCTAAATGCAGCTTTCAGAGGCGCCGAGGACCAAACAGCTAAACTACATGCCCCCAGTTAACACCATACTTGCACGCAAACAAAAACACACACAGCTGTCATACTCTTATAAGGCTAACGCAAAAAAAAACAAAATGCAAACCTGAAAACCCCACACAGAGATACACGCTTCCTGGGAGAGATAAGGTCATGAAGAGGTGACCTGCTGCTGCAACACAGCAGGAATCCCTTCCTGATGCATGACTCTCACCGAGTATTCCCCAACTACCGGCTCTGCTCAGCTGCTTATAGAGTTAACCCTCAATAAACTCCAGTCCTGATATAGGAAACCTGCGTGATTTATTATATGTTTATAGCTAAATTGACAAATATTAAATGGGTTGCCCATGAAAAAGCTTTGAATATGGTCTGTTGTTTTTTTTTTTTTTTTGCTTTGAAGCCTCATACGTTCTTTTTTGTCTCAGAGATGTTATGCTGATGCCTTGGCTTTAATCCAGAATGCCTTTTTCTAGTATTAAGACTAATAAATCCACTGCGGCTAGATGTAAGTAAAGTCAGCCATAGAGGAACTACATCCCTTCCTCAATGTCATTTTCAGCATGGGTTCATTGAGTCCGTTTTTTTTTTTTTCCCTAAAACTATTTTTCTCTCTCAGTAACATTAAAACTCCTACTGAGCATATCAATACATTTGAGCAGGCTTTTTTAATGCTAACTTTACATTTACCAATAAAAATTAAGCTTCTTAAAGACAACTAAGTATTCCAGACGCAAATCATGGTTATGAGCTACAAGTCCGTAGCAAAATAATTTGTTCTGAGGGTCAACTGATAACTCCTTGAAAAGATTATACTATTAACAACCTCTGGGATGGGAAAACTTTTGTATAAGCAAAAGTTCATGTTTGGGTTTTCCTCCCATACTGAAACTAGACGTACAAGCGAAGAGTAGATGGATGATTAATAGGTATCTCACAGTTCTGATCACAACCAGAAAACAACTAGAAATTTGATGCTCATTACAGAGTCTTTTCAAGATCTTCTTGACCCACTTATAGTTTTAAACTTATTACTTAAAATCTGACCTATGTTTTGATTACATATTACAGCTGTAATTAGTATGAATGTTTGTACCGCTATTGCTTTACAAAACAACCATATTTACAAACTAAAATCAAGTCACGTTTGATTTAACCATTAGGCATAGATGAACATTTGGTAGTTATCATCAATCACTTTGGAATTCAACAAGGATAGCCGCAAGCTTTGATCCGTGTTTTACAATTTTCCAGACTGGGATTGAAATCAAATAAAATGTATTCCACATTGTAGACATGCTGGGTAATGGGTGGTGGACTTGCAAGTTCCCTGTTGTGAAAGTTTAACCTTTTTATTGAGACAATTGTTTTGAAAAATCTCTTATGGCCAAAGCATGTTTACAACAATAAGGCCTGGAAACTGTTTTCAGAGGCTGACATGGTTCGGTTACTGCAGGTAAGGGGCGTTTGCCTTTGGGGCAAATGCTGACAAACCCACTGGATTGATTGAAGTCGCTTCTTTTTTCTGTCTGCTCCATGGAAGCTGTTGGTGCAATGTAGCTCACCGCTAAAGTCTATGAATTGGTTATTGCTGGGTAAAGTCCTTTGGATTCCTCTGGATTTCACCAATTATAAAATAGACACAAAAGACCCAGCCCCACATTGGTTATTGTCTAAAATGATAGAACCGTAAAAGTGCATCAAGTACCCTTTCTACAATTCAGTCAACCATTACAGGCCATCAACTCTTCTGTTGCAAAAAGCAGCTTGTAGAAGTGTATAGGATGGTAGTAGATTTTAATTATGAGAGAAAATAGGGAAGCACATGGAAATGCATGAAGGCCAACATCAGAAATAAAAAAGCGACAAAAGAAACAGAGCTCATTAGAGAAATCCAATAAATATGTATACTCAAATGAAGGCACAAGGTTGAAGCAAAGTAAATATACTTCCAGAGTTTGCACAAACAGACAAACAAACATATCCCAACAAAACCTTTGATTCTTTCTTGTCTTTGTATACCAAGGCCTTATGTAGATTAAAAAATTACCATAAAGTGTGCTGGAAAGAAACTGGAAAGCTTTACACTGTTCCCTTACTCACATAGAAGTAATGCAAAGTTTAGTCCACAATGCTGCAAACTGATTTAAGCTACAATGAAAGTTTAAGATAGCTCAAAAATGATTTCTTTTGGATGTTCTATCTTAATTTACATAATTGACTTTTTGTACAAAATACTCTTACAAAAGTGTATTGTTGCTGAATTTATTTTTCACAGAGAGCCGATAAATCTCTCAGAAATAATAAAAGGTTCACTGACACAAAACATACTGTAAGTTCACAGACATGCAGTTTACAGATGCACACAGGGACAAGGATCTTAATGTCCATTGTTGCATTTAAAGAGAAAAGGTCAACAGTATCTAACCTGTGATTTTTGGGAAGAACAAATAAAAAAAAAAATTTAAAACAGCATTTATGTGTGTACTACTGAGCCGGGTATAAATACGTGATGCTGTCTCTTGTCACTATTTTCAATGGCACAATAGCATGCACAGTTCTGAGTCACTTTAAACTAGTGTCTTACTGGGAGAAAAAAAACACCATTTACCCAGTTTTTATTGCTGTGACTCACTAGTGTGTCTTTAATGGTTATTGGATGACAGTGGAGTTCTGTGGCGCAGAGGTAAAGAGATGTATTGGGTTCAGGATACTAAGTGAATTTGAGGGAAGAAATACCGGAGAAGATGAATAGAGATCCTATGAAGAAGGACGAAGAAGCAAAGAGGAAGAGCTTCGGCAGGAAGTTTATATCACTGTGACAGAAGTTGTGATTAGCTGTAACTCAAAGCTGGTCAGCACAGAGACCTTTTAGTGGCAAGGACAAGCAAAGACAACACACAGAGCCTTTACCAATGTAACTATTTTTACAGACTTTATCTTGCCAATCCTAAATGAGTAGTTCAGGTATATGAATATGGACAATTTCATTAAGAAAATGATTTTCAACTCATGAACATGCATATGATTTCAGCCTCTTTAAAACTCTTTAAAAAGAGTGCAAGTACACCAAGAGAGAACCTTACACCTATACTGTTACTAAGGAGAAGATTCATCAGGGAAGAAGCTGATTGCAGCTCAGAAGGAAGGTTTAGGTGAAGGGATCTTGTGACAAGGCAAGGCAAGGCAAGTTCATTTGTATAGCACATTTTCATTTACAAGACAATTCAAAGTGCTTTACATAGGGAAAAAGAGCAGAATATGAAACAAAATCAACTTTGAATTTAAAAGAAATAAAATAAAAATAAAATAATAACAATAATAATAGTAATAATATTCTCATTTGCTATATGCACAGTTAAACAAGGCTGTTTCCAGCCTGGATTTAAACATCGCCAGAGTTAAAACCTGTTTCACCTCTTCAGAAAGACTGTTCCAGATTTTAAGAGCATAAAACTGCTATGAAGCCTCCCCTTGTTTGGTCCTGACTCTGGGCATCAGCAGGAGGCCACTACCTGAGGTTCTCAGAGTCTGGGCTGGTTCATATGGCTCTAACATGTCAGATATGTACTTTGGGGCTAAACCATGAAGAGATTTGTACACAAGCAAGGCTGTTTTAAAGTTTATTCTTTGAGTGACAGGAAGCCAGTGCAGAGACTTGAGCAATGGACTAATGTGGTCATAATTCCTGGTTTTGGTCAGAACTCGAGCAGCAGCATTCTGGATGTTCTGAAGCTGTCTTAAGGCCCGTTTAGAAAGCCCAGTGAGCAGGCCGTTACAGTAGTCTAACCTGCTAGAGATAAAAGCATGGATAAGTCTTTCTAGGTCTGGTTTAGAGACTATTCCTCTGATTCTGGCAATGTTTTTAAGATGGTAAAAGGCTG
>JAVLVB010000251.1:555231-582783 GCA_032876305.1 Orestias chungarensis | reverse complement strand
CCCCCCCCCCCCCCTTCTTGACATGATAGTTAATGGGTCTAAAAATAAGAGCTATAGAATAGCTCAGTCCTGAAGTCCTTGAGCGTTGTTGTTTCAGGGCCAAATGTTGCCGCTGCCTCTTCCAGTCCCAAGCGTTCATAAAGCAGAGCGGCATCGGCTTGGGAATGGGAGCCAGCTCCCTCTCTTTCCCTGTGGTGACTCAGGCCTCTTTGGCCAAGAATGAGTCACTCCTCCAGTACCGGGATCGATATTCAAAAAAGCAAGCAGACATGAATCAAATAACAATGAGCCAGTGTCAGAGAAAATCACCTCGCAGCCATTAAGAAATTAGGAACTCCAACTTTTTTCCGTCTCATTAGTTCTCCAGTCACAAGTTCACTTTTGTTCTCGCCACAGACTTCACCACGTCCAATTTTCAAACTTATCGTGGCGTCAGCATTGGATGTTTCTTTCCACAAGCTCATTGTACTCCTATTTCCAAAGTAGCACACACACACATATATACCAACTTACACTTAATGACAAGTCATCTTGGAGATCGATGGCAACTCGCTGAGTGTCCAGTAATAGATGAGTATTAACAAAGTTTCCTCCCTCTCGTGCTGTCTGAGAAACTGAATGAAAGAATTAAAAACAGGTATCTGGTCTGCAGCAGCTGTGTGTGTCTGTGTGTGTGTAGGTTGAGGTGAAGGGTGCATACAGAAAAGGTGTTTCTGGGAATTCAATACATAGCCTAGTACTAATAAATGCACATCACAATCAGAAAAAAAGATTTTTCTGTTTTGCTAAGACTAAAAAAAAAGGCATTTGAGTAGGATTGATTAAAAAACATTACAAAAGTTAAAACTAAGTATAGTAACCTTGGTTCCAATTCTTTCTTAAAACGCACCAAATAATTTCCTAAATATCCTGGATACTGTCTCCTGTGCACCAGATGGTTTTGTTTCTGGTGGAAAGCTTTACAAAATATGCTGAAACCTCTTTTAAAAAAAAAAGAAAGGTTATTACTGTTGCTGTTTACAGATACATGTTTTTGGGGTGTTCCATTTAAATGTGCAAAGCTGATTTTAACAACTTGGTGCAATCAACCGCCCACGTCCACCACACGCTGAGTTTGAGACCATTGGATTACAACTTGGATCAACCAGTCGATGTAATTGGACTTGGGTGATTTGATTATACATTACTGGACATGAAATAGATCCGCTTATCTTTAAAGGTGCCTTAAAATTATATTTGCTTTGATTTATTGAAATTTAAATAAATAAATAAAATAAGTAATGTTTTTGTTTGTTTGTTTTTTCCAAAAACCACTAGTTAATTTTAGTACTTAATAGCCCAGTAATGTTTAAGGAGTCTTTATGCACCAGTATAGTGAAACCCAAACGATTATTTGCACATGTCTTTAACAAGATAACAAAACTTGGAATAAAACTTTAGCTTCTGTAGCATCTCTTCACTTTACTAGTTGCGTCTCTCTGTGCCAAAGCTATTGCTGTTCCTCCCTCATGCTACCACACTGAACCACTGGGGTGTACTCTCATCTCGCCACTCTCTGCCGCCATCCCACCAGTACTACCCTCACACTCCGTCTGACTAGGTTAGCAGGGAGGAGATTTGCAGCGTTTAAAACCGCTGAAAGCTTTGCACTCAGAAATCCACAGAAGACAAGCACATGCAGGATTCCCCCCATTAGAAAAAGAAACGTGATGAGTCATCCCGAAACTGACAGGAGTAATTACATACACAATAGCGCAAGTGTACAGTGTGCTTCTTAGCTAACCATCCCTGTCATGTAGACTTTCTTTTTCTCCTAATTTCTTTTTCTAGTCTTTTTCACCTCCCCCTTCCTCCCCTTCCTCCTCTTAGTATACTTCTCTGACTGCCTTTCCACCCACTCACTGCTCATCCTCGCTTTTTCTCTCCATTTTTCACTCCTCTCTCTCTTGTTCTCTCTCTCCTTCCCTCCACCAATCTCTTTTGAAGCCATTTCAATCCTAACATCAGGAAATGTGTTAACGTATGTTTAATTTTTATTAAACTTTGAATTGATTTGATTGCACCCTCTTTCTTGGTCACCAACATTAGGATTAGTACCAGCAAATGGACAATGATGAAAGTCATTGTCCAAGAGTCCAGGTAAAACAAAGATATCTATTTATTTATTTTTTTTACAAATATCTTAACTTTAGTTTGGTTCATAATAAAGGCCTTTCTATCAGTCTCATATTATTTTATTTTTTCAGATATCACAATCTTATAATCAATACGTGTTGGAGAACATCTGTGGTGAAACCTCCTTTTAGGATGGTAGGGATAACCAAAGCTACCAAAGAATAGAGAATCTTCTACAGATTTTTAAATGGAAATACATTTAATACATCAACTGTGCTTGTTCTGGCAAACACCACTCTTTAGCGCTGACCTACGTGCAAAAGTTTAAACAGTTTGCACTCAGAGATGCCCGTGGGTGGACCAATAATGGCGGTAAAGAAGATAACCAGAGGCTCATTTTGTAGGTTGTACCTTTAACTGCTTCAAACATTTGAGTGTCTGCAGGACCCTTTTTTCAAACTGTGTGTAAGTACGAGGAGTATCTCAGGTACCCAGACAGGCCAGTTTCTAGGAACCAAAAGGGATCCACAGTAGACAGTGTTGTTTGGAATGAAGGGAGGCATTGTTAGCGGTGTCCTCAAGAAGTCAACAATCAACTCTACGATCTTGAGCTATCCATACATCCCTCTATTCATTCATCCAACAAATGTGCAATGGAAGAAGCACGCATCCGGCACTTGTATCTCTGATCCTGTTCTTTTATCTGTGGTCTGTATTTATTGACCTTAGATTACAGCTGGAACTGCAACGTTCACATAGTTTGTCTCTTGTTTGGTCAGAGAGGGGCTTGTACATTTTCTCCTTTTAAAACCGAATAAAGCTTTAAAGGTGTCAGATGCACAGTTATAAGGTAACCTGTGAGGTTCAGATAAAACAAGGACTCTGCTGAAGTTGATGAGATAACAATGGGCCCCTAACTAACTCTTTCTAAACCCCTATCTTCTCCCGTTATAAATGGACAAGCAGCTTTTTTGGGCTAAATGAAATGTTCTGGACCAGATCTTTACCTCAGCAGTGCTAAAAATGTACGAGAGTACCGGTTGATGACAAACAAAGCCCCCACCAAAAAAAAGGAGAGACTTGACTCTGTCACTAATGCTTGCATACTAACATACAAACACAGACAGACAGACAAGAAGCGGGGTGTTGACGAGTGAGGGTGAGCAACAGAGAGAAGCAACCGAGCTGCAAGAAATGGAAATAAAAGAAAAGCCGATGGAAAATTACATAGAAGAGAGAAGGAACGGACAGATGGAGAGAGCACCAGAGCCAGCAGCAGAGCTAAGTGGGTAGTGTGCTACCCAGACAGCACTCCATATGGCCTG
This sequence comes from Orestias chungarensis, assembly GCA_032876305.1. Classification (NCBI taxonomy): domain Eukaryota; kingdom Metazoa; phylum Chordata; class Actinopteri; order Cyprinodontiformes; family Cyprinodontidae; genus Orestias; species Orestias chungarensis. The sequence goes on along the minus strand of JAVLVB010000251.1, from coordinate 579,343 downwards.
GCAACGCCATACAAACACACATAGACACAGCATGTATATGCACATACATGGGCCCAAATATACCTCCACACAAACAAATGAAATTTTCACAGGTAGTGTGTGTTCACACATTAATTACCATGTACCCACAGCTTTACGGAGTACAGTGTCCCACTCATTAAAATTTAAATTAAAACAAATGCTGTACTTTCTGTGATACTGATATGCAATTTGTTGTCTCATATGTTAGGGCATCAGTTATCTTGCTGGACAGGAAAATAAGGGTAGGTCCTGTCTAGCTTCTATTCTAATTTTATTAAGAGAAACAGTGCTATTTACATCTTGTGAGCCTAAGGGATTAAATTCTTGGAACCTGACCTGTTCGTACTTGGTAGTTAACTACTAGTAAAACAAATGAGGAAACCATGTTTTCTTATATATAAGGGTGCAGTAAACCAGAAAACTAATAATTATTGTGTTATTACTAATTTAATTTTCCTGGATTCTTAATTTTTTTCTGTGAAAAATAACTTCAACAAGATTTAATGAGGAGAACAGCTGAAATATTTGGAAAAAAAATTAAAAAATCATTGGCACAATGGTACTCAACATGCAACTGGCTGATTGTTAGAAATAAGGAAGAAGACGTTGGGTTCTGCAGTAGCACTAAGACAAATTTTCACTGTGCACATTAACAATTATTAGGGTTTATTTTTTTTAAAAGGGTTCTTATGTATCGGATGATTTCAGCTATTGGCGGGTGACTATATCCCCTAATTGAATATCAGAGGTCCAACGTATTTATTTCAAGAAAAAACTAACTGCACAGAATGTCCATAACTATCTCCTGAGAAAGGATGGAAGTAGATCGTTGCTGAAGAAGATCTGTCATCGACTTTTTTTTTCCTTACGGATTTGAAGAATATTAACAGCTGAGAGAATAAGACTTGACAAACTGGTGAGTCCAGTTGTCCACTGGGACCCCTCATTGACCCAGAGCAGAAGTAGCAGACAGGAGGCTGCCAGCAAAGACATCATCATCAACGGTGGACATTTTTTCCCCCCATGCATGACATAACACACTGCAAAGCCGCTTTAGCGACAAACTGCTGCATCTTGAAGGCACAAAGAAGCCTCATCCAAGGTCTGACCTCTCAGGATCACTCGGCCAGTACTATGAATAATCTCCTGCTTTCTATGGTGGCGCAAAAAACAGTTTTTAAAGCTTTTTTTTATAGTTCAATAGCATTTCACTGACAGACAGACCTCTTACTGCAATGAACATTGTGCACTCTCTAGAAAACACACTCGCCTCAGTCCTCCCGTGTTTATCTGTGTCCTCTACCTGGACATAGTCATTTAATAAAGCTACCCCTACCAAAAAGTGGTGTGTTTAAGTATTTACTTTCAAGATCCTTTCCGGTCACATCTAAATATTTCAGATCAACCAACAAATTTTAATTTATAGAGAAAACACAAAATGTAATATAATATACTACAACAATATTAGATTTAATTTATTAGGCGAATAAAGAAACTGCCCTCTTTGTAAATATCAAATTAACTTTTACAGCTTTTTCGGTTCAGAGTCACTAGTCGCACCTGATTACTGCCTTATTTTACAATCAAGAATCCTTTTACTAGAACCTGTCTGACTTAATTGAAATAAGTGAAAATATCTCAAAAAGAAAAATTCAGCCCATGATCTACAGATACATAAATATATTTAAAGAAACAAAGCCATTAACATCTATCTGTCGGAAGAGTTAAGAAACCTTTTCAACGGAAAAACCACAATGAGAGCCATTATCCACTAAGAGAAACATTAACAGGGGTGAACCTCCCTAGAGTGGCTCGGCCAATAATCTACCAATATTATCGACAAGTATATCAATGAGTCATACTTTAAGCAGACTGTTAAGGCACAAAACCCCCTTAAATGGCTCAATTAAAACTATTTTGAAAACAATAATATTTTAGAGCAATGTGAGAAAACGGATGTCAGTCGTTTAATGTTTTCTCAGAAGTTATGAGGTTAATGGGGAATTTACTTTTCAACATAGATTCAACAAAGATGATTTATCAAATAAACCTATCATTTCAAGTCTAATATTTGGATTTAGAGAAGTAATCTTTAAATTATATAAAAAAATTGTTTAATGATTTTAAAAAAATTATTTACAAATAAAAGCAACAATAGAAAGAATTTGCACTGGGCATTTACTAAATCAGAAAAAACAAAAAGACATATATATACATATATATATATATATATATATATATATATATATATATATAAAAATACTCTGTTTTTATTTACTATAGAAAGTGCTTCAGACTTACTTATTGTTTAGTAAGTTATTTAGTTGTTTATCAGAAAATTTGGACAGAATTTAAATATATATAATTGAGGAGAAAAATGAGCAGTGATTTTAAAAAATATTGTAAAAACCCTTTTACTACTTTCTTACTTATCAACATAATAAATAAGTATTTAAAAAATTAATTGCTCATAAAATAATGTGTTTACTGGAGAAGTAAAAAAGTACACAAATGTAAGAAATTAGGGTTCTAAATATATCATTATTTCCTGCACAATAATATAGAAAAGCCCATAGTATGAAGAAAAAAGTAAACATGCGAAAACCTAATTTGTGTCTTATCCAGGAGCTAAAGATAAAACTCAAATCTCAGAAGGATAACTTAGAGTTTGGTTAAGTGTCTTCCAGAAACCAGCTGGAGCAGAAACTCGTGGGAAGACCAGGATCGCAGCCAATCCCTGAAGGAAGGCAGGAAGTGACTCCTCGCCAATCCCAAGGCTCATTGAGGTTACTACAGGGCCACTGGGCCGTCGCCATGGTACCCTGCTAACAGGGGACACCTGGCCAATCAGTTTGTTGATGTGAGGCGTAAACATCCTCCGACTGCAGCACGACCGGGCAGCCCTTACATCAGAAGGAAGGAGAGATGTAGACTAAGATGCAAACGTGTTAAATGAACAGTTTAATTATCAGGGTTACAATGTTTTTTTAACCATTACTAGAACAGGATCGTAAACACCTTAAAAAAATACCAGTTTTTTCTGCATTGCCCTATGGTGTTTGAAAACAAACATTTCAGAAAAGCTCTTTGATATGAATAGATTAATTACTAAGTTTGCAATTAGTCAATTAAAATGTGTCTTTCAGAGCCTTTGCTCGGAGATTAGCTGCAGCTAAAGCAACACACGGTCCACTACACCACAAAACATTTCTGGAAGTTTTGGTCTTATTAAAAGTTAAAACCCCACAGAGATTAAGTTCTAAAAGTACAGAGAGGCTAAGTTTAAAACAAGCAGTGTTCTCCCATAGTCCTCCTGGGCTGCCAACAGCTTAGTCAACAGATCAAAAGAGTTCTGCTTCTGTCTGTGCTGTGCCAATCAGCCGGACAAACGCTTGGCAGGAAATGACCATCGGCATCCTGGTTTTGCTGGTCACATTATAAAACTTGTCAGTGAGTCATTACCAGACGTTGGATGTTACGCAGTGAAAGAAAAAAAATAGCCTATCTCTTTAATATCAGTGTTGGTTGGTTAAAACCAAGTAGTCTTCTGATATTGACTGTCGTAACAGAACCTGTTTTGCAGCCCAGCACAATAACCTAATGTGCGTTTATCTGGTGGGTACTGTCTTTGGTTAGTCTGCTAGTTGACTAAAGAGAGGTAAAATCTGTATTTCTTAGTAACAACTACCCAACATGGCTGCCAGAATGGACTGGCTTTGTACATCATCCTTCCTCTTGAGGACAAAGCCATCTCCAGGCCAAGACAATGACTTACGTCCTTCCGCAATCTCAAAAAAAAAGACAATGACGTCAGCTGTAAAGCTTGTAGCATGTGTGCAACTTTGCCTGGCTTTCATTTTTTTAGAGACAGTTTTTCACAAGATTAACTTCAACTGATGTTACGACACTCAATGCAGACTTGTACAAGCTTACATAAACATAGTCTAGCCCCAGCCCGCAGGATAATAGGCTACAGTTGCGGATACTCAGGAACCCCTCTAAAAACAACTTCAATATTGCGGTTATGTGCAACTTTTTCCACTGTTTTTGATAGGTGAAAAAAAAGCTTGTTAATGAAGAGCATAATGCATAGCTCTGAGCATCCTGTAATGCAAATGGGAACACTACTGATCCACTTTGGTCAGAGGCTTTGTCAGATCTGCTGTAACACAGATCTCTACAGTAGATCTGTTCTGTGCCAAGTCATCATCTTTTATAATGACTTTTTGAGAAAAATAGATATTTAAACTTATCATAGTTTTATGTTTATTTTTTAATTAAAAAAAGGGTTTTTTAATACAAATTTTAGATTTCTTATCGTCACAAAACATTCAAGTTGACAACCATTGTAACAGGGCCTCACCAAAATTATGCTGATAATTTATCCACTGATAAAAAGCATTGAGGTCATATTTTAATTTTTATTAAAACTTAATTTACTTCTAAATCTGTTACACAACATTGCAGTAATTAAAAACTGTTTTTTTATGGTTTTTATGAAATCTAACCTTCTGAGTAATCCATAGTCATCATAACTATCAGAGGAAAATATTGCAAATATCCCCATCTAGGTGAGTGCAGTCTAGTTAACATATGAATTATCTTCTTTAATTCAATTACTGTTAAACTGTAAAATGAACTTGAAAGAGATTGTCTGTTGTCGTTTTCATTTTCTAAGAAATTTTTTGAAATTTGTAAAAACTGTGAACCCCCCATCTCCCCACAAAATAGAAGCAGTATAACACATATTTCAGTTTGAAATTAATATCTGAAAAAAATAATAAAGGTATTCTATACGCTGCTGCGCAGCATTACCAAGCATGTATGTAATTGTGGGGACACTGCATCATACGAAACATAAACCTTTATGTAAAAACATGATTCGCTTATTTAAAAGCTGCTGTTCAGTTAAATGGTTAAAATGTCACTTTTATGTCAAATAAAATAAGAAACTGGCTCAAGAAAGTTTTTGTAAGTTAACAAATATTATAAATAATAATAATATATATCTGTAACCCATCTCTAAAAAAAAGGCTTTGCATTAATCTTACACAGCTCACACAATGAAAAAAATATGAAGTCTTCATCTTTGTTTCCAACTATTAGAGAAAATCCTTTTCTCATTGCAAAAACTATAAAAGGAACATACATTTTAAATCACCGATGACATGAAAGAGACAGGGCTCCTCAAACAGATCAACATCAAAGAATAAAACAACAGGAATAGATTCAAGCATCACTGGCAAATCAAGCTTCTATTACTGACCACTCATAGAAAAACTGTCTTAATGTAAATGTGTACACACATTGGTAAAGGACAAAGTATCACTGAGTGGTTCCATAATAAATTATTGGTTCGGAACAAAACATCAAGCTCCCATCTCTACTAATTGAAACAAAGATGGAAGCTTTATTTCAGGGGACAGTAACCTCATAGCGGCGGAATAATGTTATTAGGAACGGAACAATCCCACGAATTTAACACATGAAAAATCACATGTGAAAACCTTGGACTACATGTGAAAAAGTAGTGCAAGTAAAAACCATTGGAATATATTTCATTATGAGCAATGAAAACATTAAGGTTTTCCTGCTCAAAGATCAAAAAAGGCTGAATCAAAGGATTCCATAAAGGTCCTTCTGCCAACAGCTCAATAGTTCAATGTGAACCCACCAATTAATTACAACAAACATATATGTGAGGAAAAAAGGAAGCCAACAGTCTTACCAGCATTTAAAAGGAAAAAACTTTTTTTTTTATATACCGCATTTGTTGTATAGTGATGACAAAACCCTCATTGGGTCATCTTAGAATTTAAAAAAAGCCATAAAACCTCATGTGAAACAAGTATCAAGTGGTTCCAGCCATAGTAAGCCAACATAAAACCCAGTTCCCTGCCAGGAACTGGATTTTTGTTTTTCACTCAGCAGTACCAGGACTAGACTAAGCACACTGACAGTGTCCATTTCAGATGACAGACAGCAACCTAAACAAGGAAGTTCTTACACGAGGACAAACCAATCAGACAGTAAAGCACAGCAGCTTTCAGAGGATCTTTCTCAGCCGTGTCAGCTGAAGTCTCCTTTGTAAAACCTAAGGGGTGAATGTGTTCATTCCAAATAGCACAGGCCTGGTGTTCCACTCATCTGAGGTTTAAAGTGAATTTCACAGCAAAGCATCATCTGAGACGGAGTCGGTAGATGAAAATCGTCTGTCACTCACCTGACGTCATTTTGTGTTGGAGGCTTTTTCTGTCCAACCAGGTTCACTGTCCTCGCTTGAATCGGCTTCTCTTCTCTGAAACGCACACAATTTGGAAATATGGTTAGGGCAGTAATGTACGGTCATTTTAAAATAAACTATACAACACTTACCTAACACTAACCTTAACTCAAACTGGCCCTAAAGGCCTGCTGAGCCAGTTCTGCTGGTTGTGTTTAATTATCCATGTTGACACACTCAAGCATCATTTTATGGTTGTATTAATTAAACTACACTTCAAAAAGAGTACAATTTGATTTCTCCATTTGAAGCAGGTTCAGTGAAGACTTAGAAACTCCAACAAGTTTTTACCTGCATTGAAACTGTCAGCAGACATCTTTGTGTAGATTTCCTTTTTTTTCTGTATTGTTAGTAACACCTATATTCACCTCTATACATTCCGTATTATCACAGCAGTTGCCAAGCTCTTTTGATGACGAGGAGCAACAGCTCTACTCAAAAAGGATGATGAAGTTCCTTAGTCTGTAAAGCTAAATCGATCTAGCAAGCTCACAAGCCATTATCTTGTGTATGTTTTATTTTACTTAGTTGTTTAACATAATCTTTGAGGAAATATGAGGAAAAACTGATCAACTCATTATTAATCAAAGGTTTACATAAATATTGAAGTTACTTCAAAGAAAGAAGGTTTTACAATTGAAAAACCAAATGATAATTTTTGCAATGATGGCGCAGATCAAACACTGAAACAATCTGCTTGTGTTGGGGTGCTGATATCAGAGATCTTAGATGTAGGTTGAAAATCTGATATTAGTTTTTTGATCGACATTGGACCAATATTCGATATTAATATCCGATCAACAAAACCCTAACTTTTTTGTCTAACTAAGCAAGAAGCCTTTTGTATATTTTAAAAATATGCATTTTATTATTGTGCATGTTTAACATTTATTTGCACCAACTATGAGCTGGCATTGTCCAAGTTTTTCAAATAAAATCTAACACAATCTTTTTCAATCAAGGTAGTTGAGATCATGTTGTAAGCTGTTGCATGAATAACTAATATGACAAACTCACTTTGATCGGATTGCAATGCTCGATCACTTTAAGGTGTTCATGACAGGCTTTAGACAATAAGCGAATGTCCAGTGACACATTCACAGTGTGCTTCAAAACTATCTCATCAATAAACATGAGCAGCTCTGATTAGTCTGATCACAGAGGGAACAGAGGGATTCACAGAGATTTCCCTTCCAACACCCACATTGTCTAAAAAACAGAGGATGTCTTTTTTTTTGTCAGTACTGTGGGTATCCCGCTCAATCATTACTAAACAATTTCAAGAACTTTAAAAATGGTAAAATATCCTGTTCTGGGAGTCCCAGCAAAGCTAAGGAAGTACTGATAACATGTTAGTTCACAGGTTCATTCATGAGTAGTCACTAAATGTAAATTATTAACTATTGGCACCACCCATAAAGCAGCTCTGTTCCTTAAAAAGATGCATGCATTGACAGTAACTAACGCTACATTTACTGCTTAGGTAATTTGTATCAATCCACTCGAATGTTGGAAAAAGTATTGACAGTTTAAAAATGTGCTGAAATTTTTCTTTTTAGATGAATCAGCACATATATTGCTTTAAAATGCCCCGATAAACCTCATATACAAAATACAAAGACATGAAAGAAGTTTTGTCCAAAGCTTGCTTTGAACAATGGCATGTGAAGTGTGTTCAATAAACTTGAGATCATCACCGCCTGTGTACTTGTACACGTCAACATATTTAAAAAAAAGTCCACATACTTACTCTGCCAACCATCTTAGAGACCTCAAAATGAGGCTGGTGGTTAAAGACCCATTTTTAATGCCCATTGTGGGGCAGTAGCAAATGAAGGCTGCAGGAAAATGGAGCCTCCAAGCTACATTTACACAGGTAAACCCAAGCATCAAAAGCAGCCCTTGGTTCTAACACGCTTGGTGAGCCCATTCTCATTTGCCCATTGCAAATCACTCTCTGTGATTTCACAAATAGTAAAACAGTTTCATCAATCTTAAAATGAGGATAAAATATTGGTTGAGGTTTGTCAGTTATTTTTTAGTTTGAACTGGATCTGATCGAATGCAGTCCTGTTTTAATTTTACAGGAAATCTACGATCTAGTGGCAGATGTCAATGACATTATTCAGCTCAAATGTCAAGACGTATTTTGTATGGTGCCTTAACTGTTTGCAGTATGAGGGATTGCACACTCTCTTTTCAAAACGTAAATAAGTGTCTAGTTGTTAGTACTTTTTCTGCCCCATAATACAACGCTGTAGCAGCCATGTAGAAAAACCTTCCAATTACCACCTGCTGCTAGTGACAAATAGATTTGGATAGATGAAAGGCCAGGCACGCTGCAACAGTGATCCGTTGTCCAAAGTGCCAAAGGTTTCTCGGTATAGACTGTGATGTACATGGTGATGCCAAGCACCTTATGAAATCTAAAACATCTGTTTTTGGTGAAAACTCATTCTCAATGCCTACTCCAAAGTAGAAGCTGCTAAAGACTCTGGCATTAGAGAGTTGCCAGATTTCAGTAACCACTGTATAAAACATAAGATCAACAAAGTAAGCTCTAATTGAAGCATTTAACTGTTCGATGGGTTGCAAGGCCCAGTATACATTTTGGCATGGGCAGATGGAAAGATGTAGAGATGGCATCTCTGCAGGGTCTGTAGGCGCACCCCGTATGAATTGTGGGCAGGAGGAAAGAATTCAGCTAAAGCTCCCAACTCAGGTCCAACCTGAAAGTAAGGCTGGCTGTAACATAGAGAGAGAAAGCCAGGTGTGTGACTGACCCAGAGATTAATAATAAACCTTCCAGTCAAAATAGGTAGTGGGCAGTTTGCACAAAACACAGATGTCTTCTGTCCAAACAAGCTGAACCATTGCATCTTCTTAAGGTTAATCTTTTAATAACTGCACTAGTTGTCAAACAGCTTGCCAAAGGAAAAAATACATAGGATATGACAGTTTATATCAGAGAACATACGGTACTGTGACCTAGCTAAACTCCTCTATAGTAAGCTAACCCCCTACATTTTATGTAATAAAAACAGTCAGAGTGTAGTGTAAACTCTGCCTCTCTGCATCACAGCCCACGTTACCGTAGAGCTAGTGTATTTGGCAAGCATCTGTAAGCCAACCAGCATTCTTTTAATACAGACATGGTTCTGATCTCACATGCACTACTTCCTCATCATAATTTCCAATGAAAAAGCGGTGACAGCAAACGGTTAGGACACGCAAGTGCTGCTGACCTGCATTATTTGTGGCTGCTGAACTATGACACAACTACATACGTGACTCTTTATTATAACAGCTGGAATGATGCATAGCTTCTTAGAGAAAAAGCTAAGAATTCGACATTTCCTTCTTTAGATTCAATGAATCGATCTTCCGTTCCAGTGCTGGGGCATCAGTCCTTACAGTGGGCTTAAAATAGAACAGGGACGTAGAGCTCGAGGAGCGCCTCTCTAAGGTGGGTCGTTCTTGCTTTCTATCTGCTCATTTGTGCACGTAGCTTGTATAAAGACTGTGCAGAAAGACAGTGTTTCAAGTTGGTGCATTTTCTGGTCCAGGAGGTGAAGGTGGTTTGGCTAAAACCCTGCAGATCAACTGTAAAGTCTTCTCTGCACGCATTTGCAGATGAGCCTGTATTCAAAAACCTGATTTCCCTGGTACCTTTTCAACCGCTGCTACAGGCCGACTGTTTCTGTAACAGCCTGTGAGATGTCTGTTGCAACAGCATTGGCCTACATACGTTGCATAAAGCTGGGAAAAGCTCAGCCGCACCCCAGAGCTAAGAACAGCAGCTGTTGAGATGGATGCTGCACAGATAAAATCCAACAGAGGGAAGATTTTACTTTTACTCATCTTTATGGCAGGCTTCACTGAGCCCCCTGCAACAAACCGCCGCATCTATAGCTGAGAAATATGTCGGGCATTGCTCCATTACTTACAGCCTGACTTAGGCAGATACTGTGTCTGTGTCTTAGCAATACAAGTGGAGATCAGAAAATTTGCCTCTTTTTTTAAATCTAAGGTATAGTTACTCTGCTCTGTTATCTGGAAGTGAAGTTCCATGATTCCCAGCAGCCACTGGGCCAAATGCATGAAGTGGGAATATATGAGAACCTAATTTCATCCTCATGCCCCATGCATAGTTCCTCCTGCGCAGAGCTCCAGCGTATAGGAGCCTGTGAGTCAGTGAGTTCTGTGTGGAGTTTTCAGCAGGATGCACACGCATGCACACAAATACACACACGCACACACACACACACAAACACACACCCGTGTAAAGATCCAGTGTGGAAGTCTTAATGAAACATTCAATCCAGAGAGGAGATCTGAGGTGGTTGGACTTCTTCAAAATTAAATCAACACAGACACACACTCCCTCACACTGATTTTTTTTTCTTTGTCTTTTTTTTACCCTCCCTTACTTTAACATGGCCTCATCCTTGGCTTCCTCCTCCCGCTGCCGAGCCAGCACAGCCATGATGATGTCCCTCTCCTCCGCCGTCAGATGGCTGAGGTCCGGCTCCGGGATGGCCGGAGCGGCGGGGGACCGCGGGCCACCCCGAGGGCCCGGCGAAGCGAACATCTTCCCTCCGCCGCCACTGCCGTCCCTCACTCCCGGTTCCTCCTTCTCTTCCTCCTCCTCCCTGCTCTCGCCTCGGTCGGGATCACGGATGAGAAACCCGCTGGAGGAGCCCACGCATCACGACATGGCGCGGCGGCCGCAGCGGCTGATGCGGAGCTCCCATGGCGGCGGCGGCGGCGGCGGCGGCGGCGGCACCCAGGGCGGTGTTAGCTGCGGAAACTGTGGCCTTAGAGCGCTTCCGTTCCCGTTGCCGTTCGCAGCCTCTCCTCCCTCTCGCTGCTCCGCTGTCTTCTCCCCCCCACCACCTCCCGCCGCCCACCCGCCCGCCTCTCCCCTCCACCACCTCCGTTTTACTGGGAGCCCATATCTCCGGACGCTGGCGGAGCTCCAGAGGGTTGGGACGGCTCCCTGCAGACGGATCTCCGCTCGGTTGGCTCCTTTGGCTCCGGGGCGAGGCGGTAACTTCTTGTTTTGAAGCTCCGCCGCTGATGATGCTGCTGATGCTGATGCTGCTGTCAGGGAGACGGAACCGTCAATGGGACCGCAGCCCCTCAAGCGCGCACACCTCCCATGCTTGCGGGAGCGCGCAGCCCTCATTTGAGAATGGGGGTCTCCACACACCGTCAGGATGCGCGCACACGCAGGAAATACGTGGATCCTCCAGGACGCACTGTGGCATTTAGACCACAGCGAAATGAGTAATCATAGCAAAGGACTCGAAATCAAAACATTCATCTCTCATTAGACGTATTGTTACTCTATTTACTATTGTTATTTATTCGTTTTTCCTTTGTAATAAAAAGGTAGTTTGGTATTTGTAATATGAGTCCATATATTATATATCATCGTATAAATGTACCTAAAAGTATCAGAATCTCATATCATAGGATTAAAAATCAGCTCTTAAACAAGATTTAGGGTTAAATCTTAAAGAATATTAATATTATATATTATACATTAATATATTAATTAATATTATTAAGTAATGTGAATATTCATTACAATATTCCAATAATATCTAATAAAAATGTGGCATTTTGGATTACATTACATGTTTGTTGTCTCAAAACATGAAATGTTAAATTGTTGATAAACAGGCCTCACTGAAGCACATACTCTACCTTACTGCATATGGAAAGATAGACTTGATGATTTCAATGTCTAACAACCCCAAATGTGTGTTTTTGTTTGTTTGTTTGCTTGTTTGTTTGTTTTACAACTTTGACGGATCAACACAAAGTGGGATGAGATTGTAAAGCAGAAGGAAAATGACACATAAATTTAAAAATAAAAACCAATTGATGTTTTGCTTCTTGGCTAAAAAAAGACATTTTGGTTTTACCGAGGCACATTTTCCATTTTCTCTATATGCATGGCTTCTAGAAAATTAGACTTTACAGAGAGAGGCAGTGGATCCTCTTCCCATCAACATAAGTGAATAAGTGAAATAAGTATCCACTGATAATGCCAAAGTTATCATCATCAAACCCCTGAACATTTATAATCCAACTATTTTAGAGCTCACAACACCTTAAATATGACGAACTATACATTTATTTCTTTGGTATTAAGAGCCAGAGTTATAATTGTTGACCAGATGACTTTAAAGACTGTAAATACAAAGTGCAAATTATCCTGTGAGATACATTTCAGCACCATGGTCAGCTCACCTGCAGCTGCCGGGAGCCTCCAATGTTTTTTCATTGCTGCATTTCCAGTGATACATTTTTAGATTGCCACAAATACTTGCTATGCTTTCTGTAAGTTTGCTTTAAGAGTCAATAATACAGAAAATAATAATATAGTTTTGTTATTTGTATATTGCATTTTCATAGTAGCTTCACGCACTTAAAAAACAGTTCTACAAGTTATATTTAAAATATAACAACTTTTGATATTTTAGAAAAGAGTCTTTTTAAAATAAAACATGCTGGCATCTTAAAAGTCAAATACTATACATGAGGGCAACTGATAAGACAATTAGAAATAAAAAACACTAATTGAACCCGTTTTGTAAGAAATTATATAAATGCCTTTTCCGAATTTTTGGTTTGGCAAGTTTAATAAAAGTAGTTATTGTTGTTAAACGTGTTTAAAGAGACAATAGTTAGATAGCTAATTTTGGTCGGTTATCAAAATAAAAGCTGCATCTAATTTTATTTTGAAAGGCTAGGTGTAGTGTTTCCGGATGTCGTGTTGACAGCTGCTAACTTTTCATTCAGTCACGGGGAAATACTGGTAAGAAAAAATAAATATTAGTCGTTTTTTGTTATTAATCTAGAAAACCTATCTTGATGTAAACACTTAGTGAGTTAGTTATTTAAGTCGTTGTCCTTGCAGGGAGAGGTTATAAGGAATTAGGTAAATCCTTAGTGTGAGGTTTCATCTGCAGCGAGGTAAATTGTAAGGCTTGCACTGTCTGCTTTTGCTCTCTATTTTTATTCACGCATTTATGCCTTTATGGGGTAACGATTCAATGTTTTGCCTAACTGATCGCCTCAACGCTGGAAACAGAAATGCACTCGTTGTTGTTGTTGGGGGAAATTTGCAGAAGTTTGGTTTATTTAGAGTGTTTTTGAATGCAGATGCTTGATTTAGCACAGCTTGATTAACCCCGGTGGTTTCTGTCTGCACAGGTCCTTGTCAGCATTTGAATTTCTTTAGTCTGATTCCTGTGTGAACATTTGCTGTTTCTCTCCCTGGTCGGTGGTCGTGAAACAGTGAGGCGCTTCTCTCCAGGACCCAAGTCGTTGGTTAACTCTCACGAGAAAAGGTGTGTCTCTATGTTAACTTATCTCATTCACACACAGAACACACTAAGCTCTCTATCTTATACAAGTGTGGACCTCCTTCAACTCTACCCTGGGTTGCGGGCACAAATAAAAGTGGAAGCGACGGACCAAAACTCCCATCTGTAAAAAAAACATCTGTCAGTAGGAATGTTTGGGGGCGATCTGTTTATATGGATATTAATAACCTGGGAACCTGCGTCTTTGCTGGTAGTTTTGTTCTGGGGTGACATGTCTGGCGTGATATGGATGTTTGTTTTACAGTCTATATGTTAGCTGCAGAGGTGCTTTGATTTATAATGGACGAACTACTGCGGTAGTGGGTTGTTCCTTTTTCCCCACTGGACTCAGTAACTTGTAGCCGGTATCTGAGTCCAACTGACAGTTGACAGCTCAATGATCTATGATGTATTGAAGGATTCTGTACTTTATAAGGACAAGACTGGCGACATGGCCTCCTGGGAACTTGACCTGCACAGTGGATGATCTCAAAGTCGTATTCTGCAAGCTTTTGAAGCCATCGATCATGCTGTCATTCTAGCTCTTTCGTTTTTGTTTGCCAGCGCAGACTGCTGCGGTCTGTGCGGACCTTGAAAGCACACCCAAAGTGTTACTGATGAAAATAAGACGGGAAATAGCCCGAAAGTTCATGTCTTGTTTTGCAGTAGTTCCGCTTAGACTTTTTCTGCTGACAACTACCATAAGCTAACACAAGTCCCACACACTCCTGCATTTGTGACAATACAGCACGGATGCCAGTGTCACTCACATTGATGTTCAGTATCATCTCGCTGTTTCCCACCCTATTACCTAGGATGGTGGCTGGGGTGAGGCGACGCTTTAACCCATCCTGTTGCTGAGTGTTCTATTGGAAGTAAGCATTTTGGTGAGGTTGTGGAGGGTCCCAGCAATGGAAGCAGAATCTTTTACAACAGACGATAATATGGAGCCAAGGATATTGGGAGATTCTGGCATGAGCCATGTTTGAACTTTTTGTATTTGTTTTCAATGGCCACAGCATTTTCGGACACCATGTGCCCAAGCAAGGCAACTTGGCATCAAAAATGAAAACACTTTCAGATTAGCTTGTTGGAGTTTAGAAAACATCTGACCAAGCCACTGGAGCATCTCTGACGCATCCCTGGCCAGCACAGTGATGTCATCCAGGCAGACCAGGCAGGTCTCCCACTGTATGCCATCTAGCGGTCGATCAGTTGCTTGAATGTTGCTGGGGCATTGCATAGTCCAAACGGCATGATTTTCCACTCACAAAAGCTCGTTCTGGCGCAGATTTCTTTTTATATTGTCATTGAACTTCCAAACAGATCGTTTTAACAGATTGGAAACTTCTTTTTTCAGGGAACTGACATGTTGCCAGTTGTGGTGGTCCATGGGGGGGCGGGTCATATCCCGAAGGAGCGTTCAGAACTGTCCACCTCAGGAGTATGCTCTGCAGCGAGATCAGCATATGCAATCCTGAAGGGAGGGGGCAGAAGCATGGATGCTGTTGTGGAGGCTGTAATGCTTCTGGAGACTAATCCATCTTTCAATGCAGGTATTGTAAAAATTAGACGGCCATGTAGAACTTGCCAGTTGTTATCACAAACTATTTTTATATATTTGTTCCACAGAAAGCTGTGCAGTGAACACGTTGAGCTTTGGCTGTAATATTTAGATTATTACGGCTAAAATCAATTAACCCATTCAATTAGCAGAATGATTCCTTCAACAAAGGATTTTGAATGTTATCAGTATCTGCTGGAAAGGATTTTGAGGCCTAAAAGGAGCAATTTTGGACATCATTAAGAGTGTGGAGGTGAAACCAGAGACTCATCAGGATAACCGATGGAGCTTAGAAATCTTAAACAAGTTTTTAGGACAAATTAAAAAATCTTGTTGCCACCAACGCAGTGCTTGCTTAGCTTTAGCAACGGATGGACGTTTTTACACCAATCAAACTTAGTAGACTTCTCTCTATTTTTCTAAATGTGTTTAAAAAATTCACAAGGAACTTCTGATGATGGTCTAGTGTTATTTGACAAGAACAAATTATATAAAAAAATGTCTTCCAGAGCAAAACGCAAAAACTATTAGCCCGCACCAACGTAAGATCTCAAAATGTGGAAGCCACAAGAGAAAAACGTACTGTCTACTAAGCCTGTGTCAAATATCACCCTATTTGTCCACAAAGTCCTCATTCCTCAGATATTTTTTCAGGTTGTGGCTCAGTGCTGAATATTAAGGGAGAGGTGGAGATGGATGCCCTCGTGATGGATGGGAAGACGCTGGGTAGCGGAGCGGTGTCTGCGGTCCGCCACATAGCCAACCCGATTCAGCTGGCCAGACTTGTGATGGAGAAGGTGATGTCAGCAGTATGCTTTTGCAGATATGTAAAATCAACTTTTACAAATGTGTTCAAATACTCTCTTTAAAGTGAGTACACATCTTCTGTTATATGAGAAGGGAATAATGAGGATTATGGGTGCAAGCATTGTTTGGACAGTGGCCCAAAAGACACATTTGTGTGTCCAGCAATCATTTACTATTCAAATTTGATCTTTGATCTCTCCTGCAGACCAGCCATGCATGTCTGACCGCTGAAGGTGCAAGTCAGTTTGCTCGCTCTATGGGTGTGCCTGAGGTGCCTCAGGAGTCCCTCATCACAGAGTACTCCCGCATGCGCTGGAAAAACAACCTGGCACCGGATGCCAACCCTGTGGAGTGCCAAATGTAATACTAAAGAACCTCTTCTACATTTCATTAAAATTTGTATATTTTTGGAGATAATTGTGGAGATGACTCATTGCTTATCTTTGCGGAAAAATCACAAATATCATTGCAACATTGTTTTCAACCACATAATAATTTCTCTTTCCGCAAAACAAAGAAATGCATTTTATCACTGGCTGGTCTGTTTGTGTAACATGCAGAAACAAGTTAGAAGCAGATAGTCCTCCGTGAACAACTTCTCTTTGGTACAATTTTTAAAATATTAACAAAAATAAGGCCAAACTGTGTTTTTCTTTAGTTAAACCTGAGTCTTACATTCTTAGATAGATACTTTTACCCATATTTTGTGTTAGATCAGTAATCTGCCAATCCGTTGCCTTGTTTAGGGGAAAGATGGGGACGGTTGGAGCGGTGGCGGTCGACATTGACGGCAACGTAGCGTGCGCTACTTCCACTGGAGGAATGCTGAACAAGTTGGAAGGCCGAGTGGGCGACACCCCGTGCATAGGTCAGTCCTCACACCGCCAGTCGAGGTGACTCAGGTTTGGTCATCATTCGGTTGTTACCAAGATGCCCCAACATTTGACAACTGGAGTTTATGGTTTTGCTTCATTATTGCAAAATGCCCTGGTGATGCTGATACAAAACCTCCCAGACAGTTGCAAGATTCTTTGTAATATATTAAATATTATTAAAAAAACACCAGTGTCCTCCAGAGCAGGGAACTACATCAACATATGCTTTAATACATCTGCATACACTCAGGATCAGTTATCATAACCATTCTGCTAGAATCACCTAGCTTTGACTTTGAGACAGCCAGGCAAAATTATTATTATTATTTTTTTTTAAACACAGCTTTTTAAATCCTGACTTGGAGTTTTTCTGCATTTGTTCTCAATGGATAAACTCTCTCTGGGTACTCTGGTGTCCTTACACAGGCTCAAAAACCTGACTGTTAGGTTAATTGCCCACTCTAAATGTACTTTGGTGTGTGCATGTAGTTGTTTGTAGTGTGTTGCCCAATGAATGATGGAGGTAAGCAGATATGGACAATGGATGGATGACAGTGTTTAAAACGTTTGGTTTGATGTTACATTAGAACATATAAATGCGGACCGATATGTGGAATGTGCAGAGAAAATAAATGATTCCCTTGTTTCTATGCCTGTAAAAAAAATAAACCTAGTCAGCAGCTTTCAAGTGTTTATAACTGAGTGCTCTTCCTTATCGAGAGTCTGTTAAATTTTAACCAGCAGATCTGGACTGTTGTTATATAGGATAGTTGGTAAATAAACCACAGAGTTACTGTTCAGCAGATTGTTATCTAGTTTAAAGACATTTTCTGTATATGTTTGCATGTTGGATAGTTTAAGTTTCAGCTTGAAAAAATAATGTAAAGAAGTAATTTTCTTGAAACCAATTACATTGCGCTACTATGAAAGAAGAAGAATACTTTAGCAAACTAAAACCAGTCAATGGAAAATATGGCATGTGAGAAGTGCCGCTAGAACTTTAGGTCTCTTCACTGGCTTCCTGTTGCTCAGACAATAGACTTTACAACAGCTGTGCTGTATGAACCAGCTGAAAAAATCAGGCAGTGGTAACCTGCTGGTTGGTCGATTCAGGACTAAACAGGGTGAGGCGCTATTTCAGTGTCATGCTCCTGAAAATATGGAACAGTCTTCCTGCAAACATGGGAAAGGACCCAGTTCTGACAAGTTTTAGGTTCAGGGTAAAAACAGTTTTTTTATAGTAGTGCATGTGAAAGCTGCGAGGATACTACAACTGTTTAAGTAGTGGATTTCTTAAACTGCTACTTTCTAATAGGCTTTATTTTCTTTATTTAAAGCACTTTCAATTTGTATTACACATGCAATGTGTAATACAAATAAATTTGCCTTGGCTCTCCTTGCCCCTGGTAGCAGTTTATTAAAATTTTAAACAGAGGCGAACAGGTCAATACGAATCTTGACAATGCGGACATATCATTGTTGTGATGTTTGTTTCAGGCAGTGGAGGCTACGCAGACAATATGTCTGGAGCTGTGTCGACTACGGGCCACGGCGAAGCCATCATGAAGGTGACGCTGGCGAGACACATCCTGTTCCACATGGAGCAAGGTAACTATCACAACGCAGTGGTTTACCAAGGAGCCTCTGCAAAACATTAATATCATGAATGTTTTCTACACCAGTTTAACATTTAGCATAACAAAATGTACTGTTTTTTTAAGGATGCTTGCATATTCTCAGTAAAAGCATAAATTCATTTTGTAAAACAATTGTTTGCACCACTCATTTGTTTTTATTGGATGTTATAACACTTCATTATAGATTGGAGATAAAATCTCCTACCTCATGTCACCCAGGTATCTTCAAAGACACTTTTTAGATGGTGATGCTATAGGCAGCAAGTGTCTCCGGTAGCAGTCAAGCTCCTATAACGAATATGAACAAACTGCAAAAAGAAAGTGTCGCTGTTTGTCAGAGGTGACGGTGAGGATGCTGCTGCCACAAAAATGACTGGAAACAAATTTAATGTTCTTTCTTAGTACGTGGAAAACGACTTAAAATAAGGTATATAAAATAATATACCTAAATTTGACCTAAAAAAGAAAAACAAAAACAAAAATGATTTGACCAAAAACTCTATCTGAACGAATCACGTTGTGATCTCAGCTTTCAGTTGTAAAAACGAAATAGCATCCAGAACTGCTCGGACGTAGCTTAGCGATGTCAAAGAAGCTTTGATGTTTGTTATAGTAAAACTAAAAGTATTTAAGTGCTGACTGCATAGAAGTAGCTGTGGGATTACTGTGTTTTACAGCCCTCTCTGATCTCCTCTCTGCTCAGGACAGTCAGCTGAGGCTGCCAGCGATTTGGGTCTGGCCCACATGAAGTCCAGAGTGGGGGGACTGGGAGGGGTCGTGACCGTGGACCCACTGGGAAACTGGGCCGCTCGCTTCTCCAGCCGGCAAATGGCGTGGGCTGCTGCCCAGAGAGATACGCTGCACTACGGCCTGTACACAGGAGAACACTTCACGAAAATCATCGAGGACTCTCACTAACACCCAGTACAGTTTTTTATGTGGCTAGAGCTAAAAATCATGGGAGGATGCCATGGCCATCAGGTAGCGATTAAAATCAGTAAAGTGAGCAACAAAATGACTTGAGATGTTCATATCATCTGTAAGTCCGGAAACACAGTGACCCTCAGTACTTTATCTTAATATGCTAATTTTTAAGGTCATTTAAATTAAATCTAATTGTTTTTTAAACCTTTTCAGGGTTTTTGCCACCAGAGGAACTAAAGAGGAGTAGGTAAATGCACATTAGATAACATGATTCGATGCTGAGGTTTTGAACTTCTAGAAAGAAAACCTTCAGTTTTACAAGCATTTGTTAGGTTTTTTATAAGAGACTGTTGGACAGTTTTATGAGCTCTGAATATTTTATATTGAGCTGCTGTAGGATCACACAGGCAGGCTACTGTTTTCTGCAAATGTTCACATTTGCACTGGTGAAATGTTGCTCATGGTTTGTTGGCTGTTGAAACTGAAAATCATGGAGTTTAAACCAACGGTGAAGAAGAACGTTATTAGAGCTGCGCCTCCGTAAACTAGAGCCATTGCAAATAGGTGAATATGTTTTTGTTGATTTAGACGATTATGACTTACAGCTAATGCAAACCAAACCACAGTTTTGTTTCTTCACATTTAAGTATTAAAAAAGAGCAATTAAACCATTTTTACAGCCTCACTGACGATGGAAACGTAACGCCTGCACTTCGAGCCACATAGATTGTGGGCCTTCCCACTATTTCCCCACATTCTGGAACCCTGATTCTCCAATTAGATTTAAAAATCTACCCGGCCTTAATATAAGGTTTCCTATAAATAAATGACTTTTTTTGGGTGTCGTGTAATATTTCAGTTTTTCTGACTTTTAATTTAGTGCAAAATGAACAGACATAAACACCCGAACTGTAGATCTCTGTATGTAATACTTTTTGTATGATTTACAAGTTTAAATTGAATTATTGAATGATTGGATTTGATTTATTAAGAACCTACGAAACTTCTAATCCAACAATTAGATTAAGTTTACTCATTGTTAGATGAATGTTATTGCTGTTGATCTGATGCCAAGTGTTAATCTGTCAAATCGACTAGATGGTGCTGTTTCATCATGCAAAAAAAAAAAATGCATGAGAGATTTTCTGTATCGAACTGAAGTGAAGTATTTGAAGGTTTCTGTGTTGGGTCATTTATTGTATTTGTAAAAAATGTGTTATAGAGTATTTTATGAGATGTTAATTGTGCAATAACAGCATTCAATCCAGTTTTTTACCTCAAATGTATTTTAATCATTTTTATTATCTGTTTGATTTATTTTTTTTAAAAGCATCTTTCAAATATGAAAACGTTCATTCGCACTAAAAACACATCACTTTGCTTCACTAAAATCATACATTTCTTTGCTTTATTCTTTATCTCTCTATGGTAATTGTCACAAGATGGGTTACTTAAGAATTAACACCTTTTATACAAGAAATACACCAAAAGCTGATACAAAATGGATATGATTAGGACAGGATCTTAAGCACTGTCGCCGTATTGTGAGCACAGGTTAGGCAATGCTGGAGCTCCTCAGAAATCAGACTTTTAATCTGATTAGCATGCTAATGGCTGTAAATAAAGCAACAGATGTTCTTGACGTCATAGTCTACTTGAGTTTGTTATAGTCGCCTCCAAAAAAAAGTCTACAGCCATCTAGAGTACTGCTTCCCATGGTGGCATCATGTCGGAGCAGCTCTGTTAGTTACTTTTCTAGACTTCATTATTGTTCATGTTTGGACCTAATACTTTATGCCAGGGGGATTGTTAGGATGCATAATCAGGCCACAATGTACATGTTTTACAACTAGAAGCAGCCGATTAGTTGTTACCCACAATAGACATACTATTAAAACCAGACAAACCTAACATTTCTATTACCATTAAATGGAACTAACGTTCTCAAAAACAAAGCGTGTTTAAAGAAATCGCCTTCTGGAATATATTGCCTTCTGCTGTTACACCAATTTCTTATCATCTTATCACATTTTTTGCTATAGATAATTTCTATTGAATGTCTCTGTGTGAATTGGGATTGTTTGCTTTATACCTCAGTTTTAATTTACATTGGAAATTGTTGAAATTCTGTGGTTGAAAGGATTTTGGGATTTTGTTTTTGAAACTGTTGAAGAGTTTGATCTGAATTTTGTGTCTTAATTATTTTTGCTTGTGTCTTAAGATTCATTATGTTTGGAAAAAGAAGGTTTTTCGTAATGTTTTTGGTTTGGATCCAAGGAAGAATAGTCTCTGCTGATGTGGAGATTAATATGCATCCTTGTATAAATAAATAAATCTCAAATATTACCAAAAGAATTTTCCCAAATTAAAAAGAGACTCAATGGATGCAGGAGAGAAAGATAAAGCTGAAACAATTTATTCCACCAAGTATAATGGACAAACATATCTCTGACTCTAGCCTCTCTCTTTCTGACCAGATGACCTGACCAAGATTTACAAAGCAGCGGCAACAGCAAATGTTGTGGATTAGCAGTGGTTGTTTAAAAATGATGGTGTCACCCTGAACATGTAACTGTGAATATCATCTTACAAAAACTGCAACAGCATGTCATTGTATTAAAGTCATGAGGCTTTAATACAGTTCTCAGTCAGAGACCTCTCGAAATGTGCCGCAAGACTTAATAACTACTGGAGATTCTTCTCGCACACAGCAACTCCATCCACCCCATCTTTCTGAAGATGCTTGGATAAATTAGGAAAATGTTACATTTCCCCTTAGGATCAATTAATTATTTTTATGTTGACTTTCCAGGCATGAAAATGACCTTACATGCAGGAAACATGTAGTAATACCAAATCCTTCTAAGATGAGGTGTTGCAACAAGTTCAGACCTTAAACAACAGATGGGTGTGAGTCGACATGCTTGCACAAAGGGCAGAAGACCTTTAGCCATGAAGGGCAGAAAAGAAGCCATTTCTGTCAATGACAAACCGTAAAGAGGAGATTCAATTAAGCAGGAAATACAAGCCATGAATCATTTATGTAATTATTTTGAACACCTGCAAAAGAAACAGAGCCACCATGAGTCATATGTTGTGCCAACACTGATCCTTCTGATGTAATATCTGTGTGGGGTTGTTTCTCTTTCAGGCTCCCTTTGAAATGTCCTGAGAGGACTCCGATTAGTGGAGTGAGGTCAAAATGTGCTGTAAGGTAGGAGTAACGTTGCCTTATGCAGTATTTAGTGTTGAGTGAACACATGTTATGCAGAGCTAAGCAAAAAAAGGCCTTCCTTGTTAATAGATCCTAGCCTGGTGATGTGTAATTAACTTCAATTGAATCTACTGGAAACAGTTCAGGATACAGTTAGTGGACTATTTCTGTAGGTCACCGATCTGTTTTGAGTGGTAACTCATCACCTCTTTCCCACATCCGTACGTGCTTGGAGTATAAACATGTTCAGGTGTTTTATCTGTCCTCTGATCCTGGTAATGGGTGGCTGCTTAGGTTTGTTCCCTAAACACAATTGTGATGTGGGTGATGGAAAATACCAGGTAGCCTTGGTGAGTCCTCTGATTTAAGGTCGATGACAGACATGATCACCGCACTGTTTTGAAGAAAACACTGTCCTTTTCTGACAGGGCTACTGCTGGGTTGGGTGTGCCAGGGAGTCTCTAACTGAGCCACAACAGGGCCTTTGTTAACTTTCAGAACTTTAAAGACGTGTTTACCAAGACAGTTTTCACGGTATTGAAATGTTGACCAGGTGGGACAGCAGGTATAATTTATCTTAGCAATTTTCACACGTTTGCTTGTTCACTGTGTTAATTTTATGGCCCACAAGTCACTACACCACATACCTTTTTTGTTAATGAGGCATTTTTAAGCATTAAAGTTATTCACGCAGTCATCTATTTTTCCAAGACATTCGTTTTCTACCCAAACAAGCTGGCTAGAAAATGATGCAACATTTGGTCCTGCTACGAAATGTATTCAAAGCTTACTGTTTATTTACTGGTTAAACAAAACTGGTGGCTAGCAGTAGCTTAAAATCTTAATATATAAGATGAGGAGACCACAAACTTCAGTTTAGATGCCAGTAATAAGACTGGATTCTAGTGCTTGTATATTTAGAAAAAAAATATTTAGCTTCTTTAACTAACCAACAAAAATATGTAAGTGATTCTGCTTACTGACAAGTTATTAAATTAGGGGTAATCAACCTTTAATTTCTAAGACCCATTGTTGCCCAAAAACTGCAATGGGAGCATGGGACATTTTTGGAATGATTATAATTATTGCTGTGTTGCAAAAATACAAAAAAATACTCACAGGATACAATTATCTTTATATCCATCTACTTTGTAATATAAATGCTGTTGCCATTATTTAATAAAACCACAACTTCACACAAAACAGAAGCCGAACTTGTTCATTCCTGCACCTCCTTCGCTCTCCTTACTCTTGGTCTCATGGAAGCTTCCTTGAATAGTGTCAGTGTTCAACTTCGGGAGAACATCTAGTTTTCGTTACAGCGGTTCCAGATTTTGTCCCACATTTGCTCATTATTATTATTATTGATATGTACAATAGTACTCATATAATGCTGTCTGTATGTTCT
>JAVLVB010000251.1:508917-520218 GCA_032876305.1 Orestias chungarensis | reverse complement strand
GTATCCTGTCAAGGATAAAGTGTGAATTGTATTTTTTTCTCCCTCATCTCTCCCTATGTGTCATTTTCCCTTGTCCTCAAGGACACCGATGCAGCGCGCCGCAGGTGCAGCAGCTACGGGTCTTCGTCACCCCAGAAATTTCGTTTGTGCTCATGTACCCCATGTGTGTGAATGACAATAAACGATTCCTGATTCCTGAGGTGGTGATCTTTCATCCATGCAGATATGTCAGAAAGACAGGCTAAGATTTGCGTTGGTACCGAGAGGTCGTCTGGAGGAAAGGACAGATAGAGCTGGGTATCATCTTCATGGAAGTGATAGGAGAAGCCATGCGCATGGATGATTGAGCCCAACGAAGTAGTGTACATGGCAAAGAGGAGGGGGCCCAATACTGAGCCTTGGGGTACACCTTTGGTGAGGTGGTGTCACGTCGATGTTTGGCCTTGCCATGCCACCTCGAAGGATCGTTCGGTGAGGTAGGGTTCTAACCAGGAGTGTGCACTGCCCTCAATGCCCATGTCTGACAGCTTGATAAGTAGGATCCTGTGGTTTACAGTATCAAATGCAGCTGAGAGGTCCAGTAGAATGAGAACTGATAATTGGCCTGTCGCTTTGGCTTTTTTCAAGGATTCCGTTACTGACAGGAGTGCCATTTCCGTGGAGTGACCACTCTTAAAGCCTGATTGATTAGAATCAAGGAGGTCATGTTGGCAGAGAAATTTCGTCACATGCTTTGAGACAGCTCTTTCGATGATTTTAGATAGGACAGGGAGGAGGGAGACCAGTCGGTAGTTCCCCACTTGGGTGGTGGCTAGGGAGGGTTTTTTTAATAAGGGACTTACCTGGGCTTGTTTGAAGGCGGTGGGGAATGATCCAGTAGATAGTGAAGCATTGATCAAGTGAATGGTTGCTGTCACAACGGTTGGAGCTATGGCTTGCAGGAGTGTGGTGGGAATAGGATCCGGAGGGCAAGATGTAGGGCGGCTGCTTGTCAGAAGCTTTGATACCTCATCCTCGGTGAGAGGGGTAAATGAAGAAAAGGAAGCAGTGGGTTCAGCGGCATTCTAAGGAAGGACCAGTGAGGAAGGGTGAGTTGTGGTCTGTATAGATGGGTCTGAGAACTGACTGCTGATCGCTGCCGCTTTGTCGGTGAAGAAGTTGGCAAAGGAATCTACCGTGAGGTTGGTCGCAGGAGGTGGTGGGTTTAACCGAGACTTGAAGGTAGAAAATAGCTTCCGGATGTCGGTAGCGCTGTGGATCTTGTCCTGATAGAACTCCTTTGCAGTGGTGAAGCTTTAGGAGAAGGATGAGAGCAGCATTTGGAAGCGTGACAGATCAGATGGGTCCTTTGATTTGTGCCATCTTCTCCATCTCACCTTCATGATGTGGGATGTCAGGGCAACCCGTCTGTAGTCATTGACTTCTAATGGTTGAGGTTTTTTTTGGTACTGGAAAAAAAGACATGATCTCTACCACAACAGTGGAACCTTCTCTTGGGTCAGGCTAAGGTTGAAGAATTGTTGCAGAATCCCACAAAGCTGCTCTGCACAAGTCTTCAGGACTCTGTGAATAACACCATCTGGACCTGCCGCTTTGTTCCGGTTCAGTCTCTACAGCTACGTCTTCACCGGAGTGGGAGGAGGAAGGGACAGCAGCATCTCATGATTTGGCTGAAGAAAAACTTGTGGAACCAGAAGAGTCGATGACCGAGATAGAGGATAACACATCTGAGGTCTGACTGGAAAGCTGTGGGTCGAAGGAGGGTGGGATGTCTGGTTGGCTGGGTGCAGGAGGAGATGGTGAGCGTGTTCCTGAACTGAATCTGTTGCAGAATGTGTTCAGCTCATTTGCTCTGCCCGCACTTGGGGTACTAAATCAGATAATCTTTCCGCTTGAAGCCTGTGATCTTCTTCATTCCTGACCACACATCTCTGATATTGTTCCTCTCCAGTTTACTCTCCAGCTTCTTCCTATACACCTCCTTGGTCTCTCTGATCATAACTTTAACCTGTCTCTGTATACTCCTCAATAACTCTCTGTCTCGCTCCCTAAAGGCCCTTTTTTTCTTATTTAACAGTTCCTTCAGGTCACTGGTGATACGGGGGTTGTTGTTAGGGAAGCATCACACTGTTCTGGTGGGGATGATGTTGTCCACACAAAAGTTTATATAGCCAGTCACACACTCAGTCATGGCATGAATGTCATCTACATGTGGTTTGCAAAGAGAACTCCAGTCAGTAGCATCAAACAACCCTGTAGGGCTTCTTCAGCTTCCACCGTCAATCTTTGAAGACTGGCTTTTTTAAAGTTGCACCACAAATGTGCAGTATACAGTGATGTACAATACGATCTAAACAAGTTCAGTTACACTTCATCAGAACAGAATCCAAACTTACGGACAAGGATATTAGCCTGAGCATATAATATTCGAAACCTGACGGTAAATGTCCTCATCATCAGACAGACGGTCTGTCAGCACATGTCCAAGGTATTTTACGTCATTTGAGGCATTCGAAAAAGACCCAGATAGCTTGAAGTTAGGAAATACCCTATATTTGTCCTCCTTAGTGCGACATATCGAGATTATACTTTTTGATGGATTGAATTTAACATCATGTAGTTCACCACATGCTGAACAGACATTAAGCAGCTCCTGAAGACCAACTGAACTTGGAGTAAAGATCACTAAATCATCAGCATACATTAAATGATTAATAATCACCAAACATGCAGCCAGTTCTACATAGGTTTAGCTGCTTAGAGAGGTCGTTCATATAAAAATTAAATTAAATTAGGAGATAAAATACTTCCTTGTCTGACTCCATTGCTGACACAAAAGGATGACGATATACAGTTGTCCCATTTGACCTGCATAGTTTGATTAGCCAACAATTGGACAGACATCTTACTATATATTTGGGAACAACTTGGCACAATTTTGAAAATAGTTTTTTATGATTTACAAGATCAAAAGCTTTAGTGCCGTATAAAAACACAGAAAAAACATAAAATGTTTACTGGTATAATTATTCAGTAATTCTTTTAGGCCATATGTACACATACAGTGCCATGTTTGGACATTAACCCAAATTGATTGTCTGTAGACATAACGATCTTTGCCAATTTTGGAAAAATAATTACTTCAAAGACCTTAGACATGGTACTAGCTATGGTTATAGATCTATAATTATCAGAGCTGCCAATTTTGCCAGCTTTGTTTTTAATTACAGGAAGTAGGAGAACATTCATCAAGGAATCAGTAATAAAGCCCTGCATAATAAAACCAGTGAAACACAACGCAAGAAGAGGGACTACCCTTAAACTTGCAAATTTGAGATATTCAGATGAAATAAGATCCATTCCTATAGATTTATTTACTGACAATTCTTTAATTGCTTGAAAGACCTTGTGAGTTTTGATAGATTCTACAGTACTAACCTTGTCAACTCGGTAGGGTTCACTCTGAACACAGGTAAATAAGTTGCTGTAATGGTGTTGCCAAAAATCTACAATCATATTCGCCCCAGAAGCGTCATCGACAGTGCAAGGGAGAGAGGATTTACTATTATTGATGGATTTAACCTCTTTCCAGAAGGTTTTAGTATCCTTACCTATTAGTTTTTCTGCTAAGATGTCTATCCTCATGGTTTGCTCATTTTGTCTAATATGCACTACGCTTCAATTATGGCAGTATATAATCCAGCTATATCGGATCTATGTCCACTATTTGAGCAGTTACAATCTGTACAAGTAACTGCCTCTTTTGGTATTTTAATGGTACATAACGATTGATCAGTTTGGGCATAGTAGCTGGCTATTTGTTCAGAAGATAAAGAAGACCAGTCTATATATGTCTGATTTTGATTACTGTTCATATTTACAGTTGCGGATATATGATCAAATCTTATCAACACCTCGAAGGGGATGTGATCAGCCGTGGACATATTGTATAAGATGTTAATGTATCCCAAAGCAGCATGAGCATCTGCTGTAGTGATACAATTGTCCAGCCAAGACTTCATATGCCAGGCTTCACTTATATAAGTGTAGCTAGCAGCTGGCAAAAGTTCTTTACTTGACAATATTACATTAGAATCTGTACAGAGATGATTCAGGTGATTAGCAAACAGCAAGTTTTTACGCAAAATAATTAATATAAGCAATTTTACTAAGGTATTCTTCTTCATTATGACAACATTCATATGGAGCATAGACATTTAAAATAATAAATTCTTTGTCATTCTGTTTCACGTGTACTGCAATACACCAATCCACACCAAATCTAATAACATTTATCAATGAGTCCAGGTTTTTTTTTTCCATAATATAGCCACCCCTCCTGGTATCCTTTCTCTTTTAATTCCAAACTGAGGTCAGTGGAAGATTCTCCAACACCCAAGAAACTGCCGTTAAAAGAGTTAAGACCTTTTAAATCCTGTTTAACAAAAAAACATTTCTCGCAAGCACAAGATATCACAGTGCAGCAGCAAGTGGTCGACAACCAAACGGCGAGCCTTATCATCTGCGCTCTGCCCTAAGCGTAGGCCACGATAATTGTAAGAGATTACTTTAATGTCCATAATATTTATGTGTTTGCACACACGCCAGCAATAAGCGCGCATATGTATAGGAGAAAGGGTTGCGTTAGCGCCGATGAAAGTTTTGCGTGGCACATAAAACCGTCTCACATTGGTTCCCTCAGGCCAAAGCTCGGGGTTGTACATGACAGCGACATCATTACATTCGGCAGAAACCTTGAATGAGGCGTACCTGGTGTTAACAGTAGTGATTCTCTGGCATGTTACATTATGCCCAAGTTTGGCTTTAAGAATACCACATAGCGTTTCCGCTTCCAAGTCAGGTGTGAATTTAGAGGCAAAAACACTCACCAGTTTTGTTTTCACCATATTAATGTTCCCAGCGGCTCCAGTGACAACAACAGTAGGTCCAGCTTTCCTGCGTACCAAAGAAGGGCCAGAGCAGGTCGTCGTCTTCGCAACAGTGGGACCTTTAGGCTGTCGATGTTGTCGTTTCACGACCTGGCTCCACTTAGGAGATCCCGGAGAAGGCGTAGCTACTCTGGTGCACAGCGCTGGAGAATCTCCCGTTACCGCTGAGAGAGAATTCCCCTCCAGACGTAGAAGACGGTGTTCTTTATCTAGGGCGACGTTCAAATCAATGTCCGCCACACCCTTCTTTTTCACCGGTACAGATGGGCTTACGCATCGGGTTTAATGGAAGAAGACAGTTTTCCAATCTTTGTTGTAAAGAAAAAGTTGGTAGGAGAAAACATTTTTTAAACGTCCCTGGTCCCACATCTGAATCTCATCCAACATCTGTAGCAGTCTAAAATTTAGTGGAAGGAAAAATCCAGACCGTTAATTTAACTTATTTGAAAAGCAACAAAATAATTGAATATATTACCATTCTTTCTGAAAATCACAGAGATGCAACTGAACATGTCAGCAATTGACAAAACAAAAACACACCATTTTAAGAAAGTGGAATAAGTTTAATTTTGTTTTGCAGCGACTCGGTCAAAACAAACAGAAACAGCGGGAACGACTTCAAAAATAGGATTTAGAGAAAAATGACATCAGTGTTTCGGCATCTTCAGTCCAAATTCAGCGTTTGTATCTAAATTTCATCTGCAGCCTCGTATACAAAAGCATCTCAAATTTAAAGGTCCCGGGAAGATGACTTTATTGCAAACTGTGGAGACGGTCGCCATCACGGCTCGTTGCCGTTGAGGCTCTTGTGTTGCTCCATGCGGCTCCGGCGCAGCAGCTCCAGGTGTTTGGCCCTCAGCCAGCCGTCCCTGGACAGAGAGGTCCGGCCCAGGCTCAGCGACAGCAGCCTGCAGGGGACCAACAACAGTCAGGTGCCGAAGCTTTGACGTCAGACATGTGACCAGAGAGCACCCTGAAAGCCCACCTCGCCACAACCAGGAGTCTGTGGAGGTCGTCGGCCGACACGCTCTGGGGGTCGTCTTTCCTCATATCCACAAAGTCGTCCTCGACCGCCTGCCGAGCCGAAAACAAGCTGACCGCTTCAAACACAGCCAAACTGGGACAGAACCTACGAGACCGAGCGACCTCTGACCTTCGTCAACTCGTCCGAGATGCTGTAGACGAGCAGCCGCGCCGCGCCGAGGTACACCCTGAACTTGTTCAGCTGTGAGGAGGTGTGAGGGTGAACATGGAGGCTGCTCAGGTACTCCTCCAGGTGGGGCGGAGCCACCTGAGGCTGCAGGTGTATGTGGCAGTCGGACTGTGGAAACGGAAGCGTGGAATGTTTAGTGGAAGGATGAAAACTTGGGAGGTTAGTAGAAGGAAAAACATTTTGAAACTTTAGTGGAAGAAAAAAACGTGATTATTAAGCAACTAATTGACAACTAAATTAGTTGTCAACTATTTTAATAATAATCGATTTTAATTAGTTAGTTGTTTCAGCTATAATCGATTACTGAAATAATGTTTAGCTCCTCCATGAGGGCGAGCCGTACACCCAGCGACCCAGAGAGCCGCCGCTCCGATCTCACCGGCAGCAGCGACCGTCCCTCCGACGCGACCAGCACGTTAATATTGCAGGGGAATTCCATCTGGTGGTAGTTAAAGTCGTAGTTGACCTTCTGCCACGAGATCAGGTTCCCCAGGGCCGTGACGTTGCGCACGCCTGCGGCACAAACAGACAAGAAGACGGGTCGGGTCGTGTCCCCTCTCGTGTCACCGCCCGCCCTCGTACGAGCCTCACCGGCGGCGTCCAGCTGCCCCTGCTCCAGCCGGGTCTCGTCCAGGAAAAGCGTCGTGTTGGCGGCGAGCTGCAGCGCGCCGGTCACCAGCCGGTTCGCCACGTAGTCCTTCCTGGGCGCCAGCCGTGCCTGGTTCATGTTCTGGAGGCTCATCGGCAGGTAGTACGACTGAAGAAGAAAAAAAGAAACACAAAGAAATGCAGGAGGAGACGCGTCTCGATGAAACAACGCATCATTTCTGGATTCTTTGATTTCAAATCATCCAGCAGAGCGTTTAGTTAAAAAACATCAAACAACATCAAAATAACTTCAAATAATATTAATAATACAAGGTAATTTATAGATCTTTCATTAATTCACCTGTGAACCCTTTAGAAGTGAATAAAAAAATTGTTTTTTAAGGGCGATAAAGCTAACCAATTACCAAACCTACCAACTCAAGTTAACCTAGAGTGGATATATTAAACGTTTACAAGCTTCAGTGCAGAATAAGAATATTTAAACAATAATTTAAAGCACGTAACATTGTGGTTTATCATGGCATCGCATTTAAGATTATACTAATTTTACATTCTTGGTGTGAAATGTTTGATAAATATCGACTCTGGGTGAAATGTATAGGTTTCTCTGCCTTAATGTATAATAAACACTTCAAGTGTTTACAAGTGAAGTGAAAGTTTTATTGTTTGTTTAACTCAGCGTGAGGCTAACTGACACCGTCGATAATAATAAACTCTACATGTTAGCCATCTAAAAACGGATAATAACGAAGGCAGTGATGCGTCTAAATTAAATAAAGCGGCAATTTAAATTATTGGTTTACAACAACAATAAAGGCTTACAGCTTAAAAATAATAATAATAATCAAATTTAGCTGCTCATAAAATTGAAATATAAAACAATTTAATTATATTTGTGGTTCTTTGCTGACCTCCCCCATAAATATGGATTTCCCAATAAATTACTGGCTTTTCACCGAGCGCCTTTGTAAAAGAATATTAATGAAACTTAAGGGGAATGAATAACCGGGTTAAAAAATAAATAAATAAATAGTGAGAGGACTGTTAAGCAATCCAGGCTCCTTCGTTTTACATCGACAGCAACATCAAATGAATGTTTCTAGTTTTAATAGTTGCATAATCAGATGCAGTTTTTTATTTTACTTTGAAATTGTCATGAATAGTGTTTAAGTCCAGCTTGTAGTTTCTTTAAACATTTTTCAGGCTAGTTAGCTTAGCATGTGACTAAGTTAGCTAGCCGGACTGTGGCGGCGAAGCGTGGAACGTTTACCGGAAGGATGAACACGTACACGATATGTGGAAGAAAAAACATTTGGGAAGTGTGGTGATATTTAAAAAAATCTCAGTTCATTGGAAGGAAATTGGTTTTTGAATTTTTTGTTGAAGGGAAAAAAAATATCTGGAAAGTTTAGTGGAAGAAAACAATTATTTTTTAAAGTTTAGTGGAAGAAAAAGGTCTGAAAAGTTAAGTTTAGAATGTAAGAAAACATATTTAAAGGTATTGAGAAAAAGGGTTGTAATGTTTGGAGGAAGAAGAAGAAGATATTTAGAAAGTTTAGTGGAAGAAAAAGGTCTGAAAGGTTGAGTGGAAGGAAAACATTCGGTGTGTAAGAAAACCCATATTGATGGTGATGTGAAAAAAAATTGTAATATTTAGAAGACAATGGAAGGAAGGAAAAACATTACAAAAGTTTAGAGGAAGAAAAAGTTCTGTAAGGCTTGAGTTTTTCACTTTTTCACTCACTGAGGGCACGAGCTGCTGGACGATCTGGTAGAGGCGCTCCGCGTACGAGGAGACGGCGGGACAGCCGCTCAGGTTCAGGGCAAACTTTCCCAGCGGCAGGACGTCTTGGCGGCTGTACCTGCGGGAGCAAACGCAGATGGCCGCTTAGACTCGTCCGCCGAGGGGCCTCGGGCCCTGGGTCTGAGCTTGGACCTACACGGTGGAGAGGAGGTGCAGGAGGAGGAACTCGGCCGCCAGAGCGTCTCCCAGCAGGACGTGGGTGAAGTAGGACAGCAGCTCCGCCCTGATGGCGGCCATCTCCCCGAGAAACGACGACAGAACTGCACAGAGAAAAAAAAAAACTCGTCTGTAGACGAGACTGCGTTTCCCATGAGCACCAGCGCATAGCGTTGTAAAATCCTGATATCCCGTTGCCTGCAGTTGGATTGAAGCACATTTCTGTTTCCAGTGTCTGAGTGAAGGATGAATAGATGAGGTGATGAATCTAATTGTGGCGAAACAATGTCAGATGATAATGTTGAAGATTAGAAAGTGACGTTTGCGGTAAAGCAGTCAGCACATTTGTAGTGGTTTTTGTGTCAGGGTTCCTGCCACCCTCCTCTAAGTTGCTTAATGCCGGTTAAAGCCAAACGCTCGAGTTGGGAAAATCAAACTTTCGCCAATTTGAGTCAAACTAGCGCCGAAATCAAAACACTTTAAACTCTCCTCTACCTACTGCTGTCGGCTCGTCGTTCTGCCATAACAGCAGCGATGCGGTTTATCAAAACCGTCGTTAGAGTGACGAATTTCTGGTCAAGAGGGGAATTGTGAACTATCGTCACAATGATAAATAATTATTACTGATGTTTTGAATTCTTACTTTTTCCAACAGTTAGTTTTATTAGAACAAAGATGAAATGTGCTTAGTCAGTTACATTAGGCAAGCATGTTTTAAAAGTTCTTTTTTAGGAGGAGTATTTCTGTAATTATTACTTTTATCAAAATACCCTAACACATTTTTTTTCAAGCTCTCGAGAAGCGAAAAGAATAACAGTCCGGGCAGAAAGGAGGCCTCCTTCATATACTTTAAAATCTGGATGCGACATTTCGGCACCCTCAACTATTCTTGGAGTACCTGGCACTCGCTCCAACTACTCCCTCCAGAAAAAACATGATTATGCAATGGCAGAAAATCCCGCTAAATCAAGGAAATGGGCGCACAATATGAGGGGGAGCGCATAATTCTTAAAAAGCCGCATATTCACAGCCTAAATAGCATCTAAGCGCAGAAATTGCAGAATTATGTAAATTCGCCTCATTTTATCGCAGAAATTTGAAATAATTTATTATTTTCTTACGTCTGACTAACACTACCGGTCCGGCACGTCGCATAGTGACGTCACACCTCCGTGCCCCACCATAACAAACACACGTTTTGGTCCCGGCGGCGGCGGCACGTAAGCCATATTGGATGAGGCAGATCTGCTCCGTAAACTAATAAAGCAAAATGGACTGAGTTCACTAGTCTAAGTGTTTGAGTTAGCATGCTAACACTAGCCTAAAGTGGTAGAGTTAGCATCCTAACACTAGTCTAAAGCGGTAGTCTTAGCATGCTAACACTAGCCTAAAGGATTAAAGTTAGCATGCTAACACTAGTCTAAAGCGGTAGAGTTAGCATGCTAGCACTAGTCTAAAGCGGTAGTTAGCATGCTAACACCAGCCTAAAGTATTAAAGTTAGCATGCCAACACTAGCTTAAAGCGCAGTCTAACTAGTAAGCAAGTAAAGCAAATGGACTGAAGTCGCTCCATGCGTATGCATACGTCACCCTTACCCAGTAGATTTAGCGCCAAATCCAACCGCCTGCAAGCAGGAAGTTTGTCTCCTCCACTGACCACTGCTGCTTTGACTTCAGGTCCATTTTGTTTCTTTTGTCGCGCAAGCAACTCCAGTGTTGTTTAAAAACTGCCGCTCTTTATCCATTTACCAGCTATTAGTTGTTAGGTAGCCCATCCCCAAGTCGCTGACATCATCACATCGAACTGGTTATTTCCTCTGACCCCAGAAAGGGTTGAGCCAGCTAAGCACCAGTTTGGTCAGTGGAAACACAAAGAACCTGTGCTTACTCTGGCTCTAGCACCAAACCAGCACTGGAACCAGGTTGGTGGAAAAGGGGCCTAAGTTATGTCGCGTTGGTTTAACCTTTCCGAGCCGACTCGGATCTTCGATATGACGCCACGGTACCACTTTGAGCAATTTATTAAACTTTCCGACGTCCGACTCGAAAGACATGAAAACACCACTTTTCTTTATTCCCCATGCGATTTTCACTTCATTTCATTGTTTATATTCTGTTAGCAATTCTTTAGCAACACCAGTTTTAAACAAGTTTTCGCCACAAACACAAAAAACGTATTATGGGTAACTGAAATCGTCATTTAAACCAACATAGTGGTGCAAACATAATGAAAATCCATCCTTGCAAGTGACACTGGGCGCAAACATCTTGAAATCCAAGTCCGAAATTTTCCTCGTCTCTTCAGAATCATCCGAGAAAGAAAGAAAAACGTCAGAGATTCCAAGTCGGATGGATAAACGAATACACCATTAGCATAACGGGACTAAATAAGTGGCTCAGCTATGCTGCTATGTTATGTCATGTTTGCTGTTTACTATATGTCGGAGAAGCAGGTTTATTGTCCTACATTTAGAAACATAAATTACCACGTTTTTTGCACTTTTCTGCATTTTTGTCGCAGAAAATAGGACAAAATGCCGCAAGATTCACTACAAAAATCAAGGTTGTTT
>JAVLVB010000251.1:494450-508817 GCA_032876305.1 Orestias chungarensis | reverse complement strand
ACTTAAAACATGACCAGTCCTAAGGGATCTATTTTATATTATTCCGAAAATTTTTATTGTATATTTTGTCCTTTCATGATGAAGTTTATTTCAATTGAATTTAAATTGAATCTATAACACACATGAGTCTGTCTTGCATAACTGCATTAATGTGGGTACGTGTATACAGCATATGTAGAGTTCATGGGGGTTTGGTGCCTCCTCTGTCTCTAGCTCCGCCTCTGCTAAGAGAGAGAGACTCGTACACCCGCTACGTGACCCCGTAGCTTGATAAGGAGGCTAACGCAAAGCTAACGTACAGTGTTTTGCATGCCCAAACTTAAATGTGCATAAATGTGTCAGCTGCCCGGTATGGGAATCAAAAGACAAACGGAAGGATGGACGCGGCCATCTACTTCTTTTAATGCCGTGTGATGGATTCGCAATCCTCTCGTGACAATAAATCCTCTCTATTGTCGATTATTGGACCGGATCGACGCATCGTTTCATAACTGGGACCAATAAAAAAAATAATAAATGCCTGCATTATCGAATGACTTGTGTTATTAGATAAAAATCTGCATTTGAAACTTCATCGGGCTGAGGGGACTAAAATTGTCAGATTTCGTTGTTGACGTCAGCAAATCGTCGACACGAAACGACTGAAACCGATTTCTAAGTTAAAGACTTCGTCCTTACAGGCGGTGGTTTCCTCGGGCAGCAGCGGGTTGTTGTGGGGGAGCCGCCGGGCGTGGAGGACGTGAAGACGCGGGACGAGCGAGGCGGGCGGACTGTGGACCCTCGCCTCCTCTGCCGTCTCCATGCCATACGCCGGGTCCAGGAGGGCGTCCCTGTCGCACAGCGGCTGGCGGTGAGTAACGGACGACACGCACGAAGCAGCCGGGCGGGCGGGACTATAATCGGCCTTACTTTTCATCCGCCAGAGCGCTGAGGGCAGGGCTGACCGACAGGATCCCGTAGACCTCCAGCGTGTCGTTGAGTTTGAAGCTGTCCCAGTCCTCGTACACCTGAACACAAACACAGGTCAGAGGTCGGCTTTAATGAATCGAAACCCAAACCCGAGACGTCAGCCAATATTGAGACAAAGATGGCAGCTAGGAAAACGTGTCCTAGTTTCGCTGCCCATGAGCTTGGCTGAAGTCTCTGATCTGTCCTATTTGCATTCGGAAAAAGGTCTAAATTAGAAACCAGGCTTGGATGAGCAGCTGATCAGTCGTATTTTACCCGCCACCGCACAAAGCAGGAATCTCAGAGACAAACTCGTGTTTTGTTGATCTCTGCAGCCGTCTTTCTTTTTGTCTCAGCGACTTCGAACGCGGTTTTTCTCTAGCGACCTCCCATTTTCTCTGCCGTTACGGGGAGAACCTCTCTTCAATGGTGAACGATGCGTCTTGTCCGTCCCGTTTTACTTCCTAAACAACAATCTGCGCATGCGCAAATTCAAACACGAGCTCGCGTTGTTCCGGTCGGGTGGGTGGGTGGGGACATTAGTGATATACGTCATCGCATTAATTTTATTTCCGCATTGACAGCCAGTTATTTTTCACCACCGGTCGTTATTGATTGGCTGTCATTTTCAATGGGATTTTCCATTGACATTTTTCTACTGAAAAGATCCTCTCCTATACCTTGAAGCTTATTTTTTCCTTTAAACAAAGTTAAATAAATTACAGTGAACGGCACAATTCTCTTGCGTTTTCCTTTATGTTAATGATTTTTTTTAATTTAATAGCTTATATGAAAAAGTAAATGTTAAGTAAAATTAATATAGAGCAATTAATCGTGAAAATAATCGATGGATTAATCCATTATAAACTAATTGTCAGTCGCAGACCTACACAAAACTGACAAACCCGCTGGGATCGAGCGAGCGACCGACAGGAGCCGTCGCATCACTTTACCGTGACCCACCTTGACGAGGCAGGACGGGCCTTTCTCGCCTGGCAGCGGGAAGTTGAGGTCGAGGTGGGAGGCGGACGCCGCCTGGCTGGGCGGTGCTTCGGTCTCCTGGCGTTTACAGTCGCCGTTGCCCTGTTGGTCAGCTGCGCTCTGAGAACCTGAGGCAGAAAAAATAAACAACCAACACAATAAACACGTAGATTTAACGAGGCCGGAAACAGAAACCAGAGTAAGAAAACACGATCCAACTTTAACCGATTTATTTTTTACTTGGTTTCTTTTCATGAAAATATATTTCAAAACTTGTTTTTTATTTTTATTTTACTTAATCGTCTGTGAGTTGAACTAAACTCCAAGTCGAATAAAATAAAAGCTTTAAAAAAACAAAACGTGTATTTTTGTGTTTACATCAAAGGAAACCAATCAGGTTAAAGTAAAAATCGCTTCAATTATTCATGTTTCAACCATCTAAGTGGATCATCGGGGGTGTCGGTTACGTGGGATTCTGTTAAACTTTCAAGCTCGATTTGTTTTTTATAGCTTAAGTTTAAAACAAGTTCATAAAAAATAAATTTAAAAAAATAAACCGGGCACTGCTTGCTTCGGACACCGTTTACCAGGCCTGGCTTCTTCAGCTTCACAATTACGACGTGGATCACGGAACAGTCGTTAGAAATACACATGGCCGTCCGATTCAGCAGCACTCGCCTGCGTGCGTCTCCCTCTGCGGCTGCACGTCCATGTCCTCGTCCTCCTCGTAGCTGCGCTTCTGTCTGCTCGGCACGTACGACGTGGAGGCGACCGCCCTCCCCTGGTTGCTTGTGGTCTCGGCGAAGCCGTGCGGCAGGATTAAGGAAGCGACGACACAGCCTCAGGGAACGTCGGGGAGCGTTTGTCACGTTTTTGGGACGCCTCTCGACGCCCAAAAACGCGAAAGGAGAAAACGTATGGTAGACGTCGGCGTGGGCGACGTGGATTTTAAAAGTATCCAGATAATTAAAAACGCTGCTCTTTAACAATAGTTACGTTTCTAAAAACTAAACTCCTCAGAAACTACAATACAGGAACGTTTCTTTAACAAATTTATATATTTATATATGGTTATTTAACGTTTTAATTAACTCAAACACAAGTAAGTTTAATATTTTAACAAAATTCTGGAAACTATAAAACAAAAAAAATTTTAATCTGCCTTAAGCTCCTGGAGGAGGTGGTATATGGCGCCGAGGCAGCAGACATCGACGCTCTCCTGTTTTTTTTAATTAAATAAAGCCGATCCGCTCTCTCATCTTCCACCATCGTATAAAAAGGCAGCTGTAGACACAGGAAGTCCAACCGGAAGTGACGACGCGTGTTCGGCGATTGCACAAATGTTTGGCGTGAACGCTACACGGCGATCAGGATATGTCCTTGGCCCACTGGTTTTCTCCTGGGATGGGAACGCAGTAGAAGGTCTGCCTCTCCGCGGTCACCGTGCTCCTCGAGTTCAAGTCCACCTGCAGATTAGAAAACAGCTTTTCGGGTCGTGACGGGCGATTAGTGGACAGATTAGAAGTGGACCAGGAGGCGGCGGCCTTTACCCCAGCCTCTGTCACATCTTTGTATTTGCCGCATCGCAGCATCTGGGGAGTGTCAGACGGTAAAAATGAGAGGGACGCATGCAAAAATCGGCTGAGGCAGATTTGAATATCCGCAGGGTGGCACGCACTCTGGCCTTTGTGCACGGATCGACGGTCTCGTAGACTCCCATGAAGAACTCGGGATCAAACATGTCCTGGATGAGACAGCGGAACCTCACCAGGCTGTTGGGCTTCAGGTAGTGAAGCGGGACGTCGTTCAGAGACGGAACCTGAGCGCGGACGGAGACACGGGGTTGGTGTTTAGAAAATTGACAAAAAAACAGGCCAGGACTCGTCGGATTTCTGCTCCACTTACCAGAGCCTGAGCTTCTTTGTCCTTCAGCTGATCCCTGAAATACTCGACCGCCTTCGCCTCCCATCCTGAGCTCAGGTCGTTCTGAGAAGCAGCTGCGGTATAAAACACAGCAGGTCAGTCGCCGTCTGTCGGACTTTAACTCTAGCTACCGCTCTACAGAAGCCTCTGCAGAACTTTACGATGTTCTGACCAGATATTCGGACCATTTTTAGTCAACTTTGATGGAGGAGAAACATCTAGAACCGGCAGAACACCAACACAACCCCTGCTCTAAATCATATTTATGTAATAAATACATAAAAATATTGGTGAATATTTTCATTTTACATTTAAAACATGTTTTATTCCTGTTAGCTTTGATTATTATGATTTACAGCTATTAAAATGATGATGTCAGAACATCAGATTATCACAAAAAACAACAATTTATATATATATATATATACATACACATCTCAAATCGTTAACACATTTATTCCCATTAGCATTGTTGATTAGGGGCTTTTAGCTAGTAAAATGATGGTTTCAGAACATCTGGTTATTACACAAAATAAATAAGAAAATATGAATAAAAAATATATATTAAAAAAAGTAAAATAAAATTTAATCTGCACATCTGCTTATTGCATAAAATCAATGAAAATATGATGGAAAAAATAGATTAAAATTCAACATCAAAATTAAATTCTGTAAAATTTTAAAATCTGTCCGATGGTTTATTATAGGAATTTATTCCTATTAGCTTTGTTTCAGCTATTAAAATTAAACTAAAATCAATAGAAATAAGATGAAATAAATTAGAAACATATTATATATTTATATGTTTATTTGACATTTTGATTAACACACAAAGTAGTAAGTTTAATATTTTATGAAGAATAGTTTAACTAAATTCTGGAAAGTATAAAACAAACAAACTTTTAGATCGGAATTCAGCTGTATTATCAGAGCCTGGAGGAAGCTTCACCTCTAATGTTTGTGTCTCGGTTTATTAACAACAAATGCATCAGCTTGTGCAGCTTCGAGCCTCTGATTTCCAAAAGTCAGTGAACGGACCATTTCCCCCTGCAGCTTCAGGTGAGATGAGAAGTTCGAGTCAAAGCTTCCGGCGAGTCTGGGTTTAAGTTAAAAGAGGGTTAATGGGGATAAAACCCGCAGAAACGCCTGATGTGCTCGGTCGGCATGGAGCGTGTTAGCCGAGGCTAACTAGCGGCTTCCACGCGCCGAACGCTCGCGGTGAGAGAGAGGCGAGTTCCGGCTTACCGAACATCCCCTCCACCACCGCCAGCGGCTCGTTGATCCAGTCCTGAGTGGACGGCATGGCTCGGCTGTCACCGAAGGCACTGGAGGTTTAAACAAAACACGATAAACGCGAAGAAAACCTGCGTGGATCCTCCACTTTGTTGGCTTTCCCGTCACACGCGACTCTGGCAGAAACCAGGGCGGGAAAGCTGCGTCACTCACTGGTTGGTTTGATTCGAGCACCCGGATGAGCCGGAGGGCGGGGCTTGTCTTCCCGTCGCCACGTTTCAGAACGTAGAGTTTGATCAGCCGTTGGTCTGTGCGTAGGACGCGTGAAACCCATCCGTCAGCGCGTCCGCCATATTGAGAGAGGCAAGTTCTCTTCTAAACAAGTTACAGAGAGCTGAGGGGAAGTTGTCTTTAATGTTGATTTGCTCACAATAATAATAATAATCATCAGTGGTGTAGCCAGAAATTGTTTTTCAGCTGGGCTTAGTAAAAACTGGATGGAACAAATGAATATAATTGAAAGTCTGTTTTTTTTGGGGGGGGGGGTTATCAGCGGATGTGACCAACTTAGAACAATGAATTCAGGCCAACTAAAAACCACGTATAGTACAACTCCAAAACAGTGAAAAGTAGCTTTTCTATGTACGGGTTGTTCAAATATAGTATGAAATTATTTTATGGAGGCCAAATAAACCGATTTGCAAACACCAATACATATAATTTTGGGTTCCATTGGCAGAACACACACTTAGCTATAGCTAACTGTAGTTAGCCCTAGCTTGTCTACAGCTCAGAAGTCATTCATTACTGACATTAGCCTATGTTATAAAGATGGA
Organism: Orestias chungarensis; assembly: GCA_032876305.1. NCBI lineage: Eukaryota > Metazoa > Chordata > Actinopteri > Cyprinodontiformes > Cyprinodontidae > Orestias > Orestias chungarensis. The sequence continues at coordinate 502,896 of JAVLVB010000251.1, read as the reverse complement.
CGTGGTCATCACCACGCATATGCTGTTGGTATAGCAACAACCCTGGAGCAAATACAGAGCCAGCCAAAGGTTGTTTGAGGCCTTAATTAAATTTTATTTTGGTCCTCATCTCTAATTAAGAACATCGTCCTCCTTCTATCATTTTTGCATTCTAGATATCATACATCTTTTCTACAGGTCGCTATTAACATAACAGTTTTTCAAACATATCATATTTGTTTGTTGTCTTTGATATTATCACCTTCACATTATTGCACCTACTCTTCAATGCTCATGAAAATATTATTTAAATATTTTTTATTTAACGTTTAAAATCATGTATTTCAGAATTGTTTTTAATGCTTTTAGTTCGTAAATGAACAAAATGTTTACGTGACTGATTTTTTGTTCCCTGGACATAAATAACATAATAGCTATATTGCTGTTGCCTTCCTGGCCTGCAGGTGCCAGTAGTGAGAGGAAGTGTTTGTTGTCAAGCTTCCTCTTAACCACGGTTGCTATGATAGCTGAATCCAACCGCTGCCATGATACGTGTTTCAAACTAAAAAGTATATTTTACAACGTTGGATAAGGAGAAAAACAAACATTTGAAATAGCACGTGTGTTAAAATATGATAAGTGACACAAAACGTGTTAAAGAATAAAGCAAATAAACGCTTTGAGATACACTCCACACCAGCAGATGGGGCTAAAATGTTTTTGCCAACCCACAAAAAAAAAAGAAGAAAAAAGTCCAGTGACGTTACAACGGATCTGTAAACCATCTGTTTGGCCAAGTCTCGCTTTGATGTATAGATGTAGCTCTTTAAGGATTGGTGAACTTCTTTCTCGGACTGCTGACCCAGCTCCGGTTCTGGCTACGTGTAATTCTGGGGGAAAATGGCAGATAGGAAAAATAATAATGTCCACAGTAACAGTGCGAATTTATTGTTCAGTGCCGCCCCGGAGTTTAACTTCAACCTGCCACTGATGCCGGTGAGCCAGGCCGGCGGGACGGCAGTGCTGGCGGGAGGTGAGCGGTAGAGTTGAAGCATTAGCATGCTAAGCTAGCCTTGCTAACACTGTTGTCAGCTGTTCTACAGGAAAACAGAAACCCTGGGGTAAATGCTAGGCTGCTTAGCCAGACTTAACAGGTCAGACGTGAGCTTGTAGTTTTGTAATGTTCTCTTTTTAACGTTCCTAGTTTTTATAACATTATTGATGGCATCCAAACTGTTGGATTGGATTAGATTAGATTAGATCAGATGAAATAGAGAAAACCTCATAATCCCTAAACTTTTTTGGGGCCAAAAATTTATGTTTTATATAAATTAACAGATTTTTATTGACCTAAAAAAAAGTTTACCTCAGTTGAGGCTCCTCTTTTTAAAATCAGTGAAAAACTGATTTACTACAGATATTTTTTGGTTTCTTTTTACAAGGATCGCCTAGGTTTGATAAATGTCCTTATATATTCATAAATTAGTTACTTATTCGTCAGAAACAGTAAAAGGTATCAAAATTTACATCATCCAAGCTTCTTAAAAGAGAAGTTGGTGATGCTGATGCTGTGGGAAAGAACGTCTCATGGTAGCAGTCAGTGTCCCAAAAAATCTGATAAGGCCCCTCACTGGAATTTAGCTGTAAGACTCAGTTTCTTGGAAAACACTGCTAATTCGTTTGCTTTTGCCTCACCTCCTTAACTCTCTGGCTGGGCAAAGAGCCTGACAGAGATTACTTTGTGTTGAAATTAAATATTCTGTTTTGATAACATGAGGTTGGGATTATTACCTTTAGCTTTTTATGTTTCCAACCATGTTTTGATTGATTTTGACTCCCCATGATTTTAATCTGGGAAATAACTTATTAGAGAAGATTGATTAAGCAACACTAAGTAACCTTTCAACCTTCATAAAATAGTTTCACAATTTTTGTGATCATACGTCGACATACAGCCTGTTGAATGATACGTCTGTTGAGGGGGTCTGCATCACTTTTACTGGCACTAAGCAACTTTGAGGAGGGTGGCAGGAACCCTGCCACACAAAATAACTACAAATGTGCTGACTGCTTTATGGCATACGTCACTTCTCCCGTTTCTTATCTTCAACATCATCATCTAATATTGTTTCACCACAATTGGATTTAGTACCTCATCGCTATTCATCATTCACACAGCCACTGGAAACAGAAATGTACTTCAATCCAACTGCAGTCGACCGGGAGATCAGATATTGATATTGATATTGATCATTGTGACGGTCAAACATGGTGGTGGCGGTGTAATGCTGTGGGGCTCGTTTGCTCTCTAGGAGGATATCATGGAGGAAAAAACAGATTTTTTTAATTTTTATTCATTTTACTTTATTCTTATGTTTTTAGAAGATTCCACTGATGTTGGAGAGGAAGACAGCTTCCTTGGTCAGACCTCCGGCATTGCACCAGCGTCCTCCTCAACGTTCAGCTACTTCTCCAGCCCCGTCACGACATCAGACCCCTTCGCCTCCATAGGCCAGTCGCCATGTCCCCCGTCAGCCATGTCCTCAGCGCACACGACGACCGGACCCGCCGCTGTTCCCAACAGCATCAGCACCGCGCCGACTCCGCCGGCGCCGGCTGCCGCCTCGCAGATGAACCCCCCTCCCCAAGTGTTTGGCGGCGGCGTCTACCAAAGCCCAATGGGGCGCCACACTCCGCCCCCTTCCACTATGACGCCGCCGCCGCCGCCTCCCCAGATGCAGCCGCAGGGTCATAACCCGTACCGGCAAACGCCCACCAGCTGCCGAGCCAGCCCCTACATTCCAGCTCCGGAGCTCCTGCCGCCAACGCACACGCCTCAGCAGAACCCGTACTCTCTCAGCTCGGCACCGCAGATGTTTCCCCCCTCAGGGCCGACATTTACAACCGTAAACGCCGCCACACTTCAAATCTCATCATCCATATAGATCTGCTTCAGAGATCTTCATCCAATCTTATAAATGTCTTGGGTTTTGTTTTTGTTTTTTCCAACTCCAGCCTCCTCCTTTACACCCTCAAGGGTTTCCGGATCCAGCCTCCATAGGCGCCGTTGTTCCAGCGAACCCGATGATGCCGTACAGCTACAACGTCTACGAACCAGTTCAGCCTCACTGGTTCTACTGCAAGCAAGTCGAGTCCAAGAGCGTCTGGCTTCCTTTGAGCATCATTGACACGCTTCAGCTCGAGGAGACGTACAACTCGGGTACAGGAAAAACGTCTGCAAAACAAAAACGAGGCGAGAGTAAGAAGTAAGGAATGAATAATAAAATCTTTCGTTCTTCCAGTTCAACCAGACCCAGAGAGTGTGATCGTGCGGACAGACGGTGGCCGCTACGACGTGCAGCTATACGACCGCACGCGCACCGCCGTTTACTGGGAGGAGGAGCCCACCGAGATCCGTCGCTGCACCTGGTTCTACAAGGGCGACAAGGACAGTCGCTTCGTTCCGTACTCGGAGGAGTTCAGCGAGAAACTGGAGGTTTGTGAAAGGGGGTGCCACCACCTGGCGGTTTATGAGAATACAGCCAAAGAATGACTTCGGATGCAAAAATCTGGATTTGTGAATGATTTTTTCTTTTCTTTTCCATTATTCATGCATAAAAAAATGCGTTGATCAGATTGGCCAAACTTAAATGTATTCAACCATGACGTGTTGTTTACATGCAACAGGTTTTACTCAGGAAAGAAGTTCGTTAACATGCAGAGTTGCAAAAGAAGAAGAAGAAGTTGTACCTCCACCTGTGCTGGAAAAAAGTAACCAAAGGAAAGTGTATTGGTTGGGAGTGTTGTGATCACCCTCACAGATTCTGAGAGCCGTGTTAGTTTTTACAGTCAAGCCACAGATTAATTTGGTCAACTCACCAGTTGGTGCGATTCCCGGACCGGCCAACAGAGGGAGAAAGGCGGCTTGTTTTTTATAATGGTAGAAATCCACAGTCTGATCAGACTAACATGATCCGAACAAGTGTGGGATTATAGTTTTATTTCGTTTGAGCTTAATCCCAACGGAATTTTCTTTCTTCGTCTGCTAGTGGATACCTTAATTTCCCACTGGTGATCAGTAAAGTCCTTCCTCCCTTCCTTTTTTAAAGAGGCAACAAAAGCTGTTTGTATTGTCCCACCTTTGGTGCGTTCAGGGGATGTAGGATATTTCAAACATATAACTGTAAGCGATAAACTATTTGGGCTTTCTAATACGTAAAACATGCCAATGATTAGGTAAAAGTTTGATTTCTCGACACTTGCTTTAGTAATATATAACTTCATCAGGCCTTTATATTTAAAAAGATTCATGCTGACGCCCAATCGGGTCAGAAAAGGAAAAAGTGGCATCCTGACTCCCTTAGTTTTAGCTCTTAGTATTGTTGATGATGATTTTTCATTTAACTTCTTTCCTCTAAGCGTAACAGTTTGGGGTCTTTCTCCAGATTTTGACCCGTTTGAATACACATATTCCCCATATTCTCCTGGTTCCTCACAGAGTTTTCTTAAAATGTTTCGTAGTTTTCAGTGTGCGGATTCAAACAAGACGAGGAGGAAATTTGTTACCAGAAGCACTTCTGAGCCTTTATTTTCTGATTCTGTACAGATTAATAAACATCTGCTGTTAATTCAAATTAAACCAAAGTAACATATTTTCTCCCGCTAGAAACCTTCAGACAGTGACTGCAATGAGTGAATTCTTCTTTTTTTTTATTGTTTCACATTCAGGCCGAGTATAAAAAAGCCGTATCAACCAACCAGTGGCATCGAAGGCTGGAGTTTCCATCCGGAGAAACGATCGTCATGCACAACCCAAAGGTGAGTCTGGCGTTCTTCTACTAATATGTTACATGTCGAGACTAGAGTTGAAACAACTAATCGATTTGATCACAACTAGTTCATAACTAAGTTAGTCGTCGATTAGTTGCTTTATAATCACGTTTTACCGCAAGCGTCTATTTTTAACACTGTTATAAGAAATCAGCCAACATTTGCCCTGAGCAAGATGGTGGAGCAGGAAAATGTAGGAAAGGCTTCTTTAAGTGAACATCTGAGAGGAATACATGTGGGAGGAAGAACCAGTGCGGTAAAATAACCTAATAAGAAAATAAACACGCTAAATTCTTTTAATGAAATCAGTTCATATTAATTTAGAGTTGCAGGTGTGCAGAAAATAAACAAGCAACAATAAACCAATACATGTGGAACAAGACGCTCACGCCCAGCAATGTCTACCTCTTACTATTTGTTCTAAACATGCTGGCAGAGACACAAGTTAAATAAAATGTTAAATTAAACGTACAGCATAATAGGGGCTGAGATTATTGTTAGTATTATATAATCTCAATATGTTTTATGAAATTGACCTCATTTTACAATATTTTACACTGTTGAGCTCATTTGTTCCTTTAAGCAAAGGAAAATAAAATGCAATGAACGGCACAATTTTCTTATCATTTCCTTTTTCTTAATGAAAATGATTTTTTTATAGCTTATATGGGAAAATAAATGCTAAATAAAATGAAAAAATAAAAAAGCGATTAATCGCAAAAATAATCGACAGATTAATCGATTATGAAAGTAATTGTTAGTTGCAGCCCTAATAGATCCTGGTTTTCATGTTCTGGTTGGACGCCGTCGCTTTCCCACAGGTCATAGTGCAGTTCCAGCCGTCGTCCATCCCTGACGAGTGGGGAACCACGCATGACGGGCAGACGAGGCCGAGGTTGGTGAAGAGGGGGATCGACGATGACCACGACGAAGTGCCTGACGGTGCGCTGCCTCTTTACGTTCAGTCCCAACACAAACGTCCAGACTAACTAAAATAAAACCGCCTGCGTGAATGTTTGTCACAGGTGAGCTTCCCACTGTGGATCATCTGGTGTTCATGGTCCACGGCATCGGCCCCGTGTGCGACCTGAGGTTCAGGAGCATGATCGAGTGCGGTGAGCGGCCGCGTCGTCTTGTCTCGTTCCGTGTTCCAGCAGATCCGCTGGAACACGCGTGTTAACGAGCCGTCTTCTGCTTTCAGTGGACGATTTCCGCAGCGGATCTCTCAAGCTGCTGCACAGCCACTTCAGGAAGTCGCTGGACGAGCACGCCATCAGCCGGGTGGAGTTCCTCCCTGTGCAGTGGCACACGGCTCTGCATGGCGACGCGACGGGGGTGGACAGGTGAGACTTGGAGTTGCATGAAGTGGACGAGTCGCAACAATTCCGCGGCAGTTCAGTTTTTGCAGTTCTGGCATCCTTCAGGTTTTCACTTCCGGTTCATTTGTTGTTTATGTCGGCCATTTTTACCCATCCCATACAGAAATGCTAATACTAGCATCACGCGATAGAGATGTTGATGCTGATGTGCTTTGCATCTCTAGTCGTTAACTTAACCGGGGAGCCCAAATATCTCATATTATTGTTATTAAACATCTCTTTTTGATTCATATTTACTAATTTTGTGGGTGAAATAGATGGTTATTAAAGCGACACTAAGTAACTTTTCATAGCTTTTTTGATTATACGTTGACTTACAGCTCGTTGAATGACGCCTCTGTCATGGCCCGAGGGGTCTGTATCGCTTTAACCGGCACCAAGCAACTTTGAGGAAGGTGGCAGGAACCCTGCCTTCCACACAAAACAACTACAAATTTGCTGACTACTTTACGGCATATGCCACTTCCCCGTTTCCTTTCAGCTCAGAATCACTTTATGATTTCAAACAGGATAATTCATGTTTATCTTCCAAGAGTATGATGTGGACAGGAAGGGAACCCAGTAGCAGTCAGTCTCACCACCAATCCGAACAGGCGTCTGACTGGAGGATGTTGCCGTTACATGCAACCTCAGTAGCGGACAGAAAAAAGATGTGAAGTCTTTCTCTCTCTGCATCCATGAAGCTTTCAGACATTTTTTCTTCCACTAAACTTTCCAAATGTTTATTTGCTCAAACAAAAAAGTTCCACTGACTTTCCCTCCAATAAACGTAGATTTTTAATTTCAGGATACTTCCCAAAGTTTTTTTTTTCTTGCACATATTCTTTCAGACTTTTCTTCTTGTAAATATTCCAACATTTTCTTTTCACGTCAATTACATTCCAAATGGTTTCCTTCCATTAAACCATTCAGACCTTTTTCTTCCACTGAACTTTCTTAATTATTTTCCTTCCTCTAAACCTTCTAAAGATTTTCTTCTTCTTCCAAACATTACAACCTTTTAATATGTTTACTTACATTCTAAACTGAACCTTTCAGCCCTTTTTCTTACACTAAACTTTCTAAATGAACTGGAGTTCAGGGTTTTTACCACGCTATGCGCTGGTGCTGATGGGAAACACAGTCTTATTCAGGCAAATACTTCTGCTTTTGTCCAAACTGGGCCAGCAAAATCCACCAAAACAGAACCCTCTTTAGTTTTGCTGTAATTTGGATCTGATAAAGAAATGAAGTTAAATCAACTTAAAAAGAAACCTATTATAAAAAGGTTTTAACTGAAAGGGCTTATCTTTATGTAAATGTATATAAGTCAATCAAATGACGAAAGGAATTAGATTAACATGCTGATGTTTTAACCGAATGAGGGAGCGATATTCAGTAGATGGAAAAGAAAAGATATGCCAACAAGGTGAAATCAATAATAATTAGATTTTAAGCGACATCTTTAATAAACTAAGTCAGTTTGGGTAGCTTTTTTTTCCCGCTCTCTTAAAAAAAATAATATACACTATTTTGTGTTTATTCATTTTTGCTAGGAGGATAAAGAAGATCACTTTACCCAGCACCGGACGCTTGCGTCACTTCACGAACGAGACCCTGTTGGACGTGCTCTTCTACAACAGCCCGACCTACTGCCAGACCATCATGGACACAGTCGCCGAGGAGATCAACCGGCTCCACGCGCTGTTCATGACGAGGAACCCCGACTACCGAGGAGGGATATCGGTGGCCGGCCACAGCCTGGGTGAGACGACATGTCGTCTCGCGGTTTACAAAAAAAGCATTTAATTCCGGATCATAAATGCATCATAAACAAATCAGATTAAAAAAAGTCTCCAATCCAAGGAAACCCCAGCAGATTGTATCCAGTCGTTGACTTGGAGCTGGATTTTAGAGCAATCGCTCATACTGAGCGTGCATATGGCGACAGTGGAGAGGAAAAACTCCCCTCTAACAGGAAGAGCAAAGGAGAACCGTCTGTCTAGACTGAGTTCTTCCTCCAATTGGATTAGGATTATCTTGAGTAATCAGATATCTAATATATGTTAGAGCTGGATTATTAGGGGCTTTATATTCCAGAAGGATAATCTATTCTGGATTTGGCAGGGAGACGATGAAGGGAAGCCAAATATCTCTTCTTCATTTTCATTTTGTTATCGTAATCGTTATAGTTTTTATTTTTTTGGTTTTCTGTCTCTGCAGGATCCCTGATTCTCTTCGATCTGCTCTCCAACCAGAAAACCGCGTCCCCCCTCGCC
>JAVLVB010000251.1:481484-494350 GCA_032876305.1 Orestias chungarensis | reverse complement strand
CCCCCCCCCCCCCCCTCCTTGTCTCTTGTGCTCAGGTGGCACGGCAGCAGAAGGTGGAAGCGAAGGAGGAGAGTTGTCCGGCGCCGGAGGATCAAATCAAACCGGCGGCCGGCGGCAGCGTGTCCTCCGTCCACGTCAACTACAACTACTTTGAAGTTGGAACCGGACAGGTAAACGAACCAGGACCCATGAAGGAAACCCAGGGCTAAGTGAGAGACCGAGGTGGCGTGGCGCTAAACACTCTGTCCGCTCCTGCAGGTTTCCGTGATCTACCACAGTCTGGAGTTTGAGCCGGCAAACTTCTTCGCGCTGGGCTCTCCCATCGGCATGTTCCTGACAGTCCGGGGGCTGGAGAGGATCGACGAGACGTACCAGCTGCCCACTTGCAAGGCATTCTTCAACATCTACCACCCGGTGCGTGTGGAGCTCTTCCACGTCCGACTGCGTGAGAACATGAACCAACAGGCCCGTTGGTGTGCTCTCTCTGATGCCGCTGCCTCTCTCGTTTCAGCTGGACCCTGTGGCGTACAGGATGGAGCCCATGATAGTCCCAGACCTGGAGCTGAAGCCCGTTTTAATCCCACATTACAAAGGAAGGAAGAGGCTTCATCTGGGTAATTCTTAGTTTTCTTTGTTTTGATGACCAAACGCCAGTCCCCCCTCCATCCCAGGAAAGTGCAGGAAAAAAACCTTGATTTTACGATGAATTCTGCTTGATTTCGTCCTGTTTACTGCGGGGAAAATACAGGAAAGTGTCAAAAATAGGCAGAAAAGTGTGAAAAACCTGGGAATTGTTGTTTGTAAATGTAGGGAGAACAAACATAGTGTAAGTCAAAAGTAAGAAAATAATCAATTATTTCAAATTTCTGCAGTCCAATTTACATAATTGTGCGATTTCTGCACTTAGATGAATAGGCAGCTTTTTAGGAATTATACGACCCCCGCATATTAACCGCCTTTTCCTTGATTTTGTGGGATTTTCTGCAATCACTGAATCTGTTTTTTCTGGAGGGACTGAAAGAGCAACCAGAAGTAAGAAATCCAGTTTTGGTTTGGTTCTTTAATCTCAGAAGAATCTCTGTTTTTTGTAGCTGATAATATAAAGCACTAATCTCATGCAGTTGGATTAGAAAATAGCACAAATTGGTTAATTATTTATTTCCAGCCATTAAACTTATATTGTATCTTATTTTATGTGATTAAAGTAAAATTTCTAAAAAGCTCCAGACTAGAGCCCTATTAGGTGACTTGGTTACAGGACAACTACTTTAGGTAGTAGTGGATCTAATCCGTGTAGTGATGTCATCACATCCGAGCGCCACCATAACAAACACACGTTTTGGTCCCAGCAGAGGCGACACGTCAGTGCGTCGGCCATATTGAATTGTCAGATCTGCCCCATAAACTAATGAAAGCAAATGGACTGAACTTCACTAGTCTACAGTGTTAGAGTAAGCATGCTAACACTAGTTAAATCGTTACGTTAGCATGCTAACACTACCTTAAATCGTTACGTTAGTATGCTAACACTAGCTTAAATCGTTACGTTAACATGCTAACATTAGCTTAAAGCATAGTCTAACTAGTTAGCAAGTAAAAAAAATGGACTGAAGTTAATCCAGCGCCTTACTACAGGGAGCTTTAAGTTAGTTACAACTGGCTTTGTTCTTAGACATATTCTGGATTTCAGAACTAAGCAAAGTTCATATATTGTACTTTTCCACTCTGCTCATACTACGTTATAGACGTCCAAGAATCTAAGTTAGCATTACGGGACTAAATAACTGGCTCAGCTATGCTGCTATGTTATGTCATCTTTGCTGCTTACTATATGTGGGAGAAGCATGTTTATTCTCCCTACATTTGGAAACAACAATTCCCAAGTTTTCACACTTTGCCACATAGTTTTTGCACTTTTCCTGCATTTTCATTGCAGAAATATGCCGCAGAATTCATCGTAAAATCAAGGATTTATGCCTGCGTTTTTCTAGGAGGACTAATAGAAATTATGTTAAGTGTGTTTTACAATGGAAGACAGCTGAGTGGAATTAATAAAAAAATCCCCTTGTTGTGGCCACAGAAACGTTGTTTTTTTGTTTTTGTTTTGTTTGACTAAAGTTTTTTTTTCCTTCAGAGCTGAAGGAGAGCCTGTCCAGGATGGGCTCCGACCTGAAGCACGGCTTCATCAGCTCCTTGAGGACCGCCTGGCAGACGCTCAATGAGTTTGCCCGGGCCCACACCTCATCCGCCCTGCAGGCCGAGCTGGCCATGGTGGCCAATCAGATCGAGGAGGAGGAGGAGAGGAGCGCGCACGACGGTACGGAGTTCGGTTTTGATTTCTCTCCGCGAGAAAAGTCATGTCGGATCTGTGCGAGTCGCCGACACTGTCTGGTTGTGTCGCCGTTCGTCATAGAGCATAAAATTCCAGACGGTCCGGAGCTTCAGAGAGACGATGAGCCGCAGGTGAAGATCGGGATGCTGAACGGGGGGAACCGGATCGACTACGTGCTGCAGGAGAAACCCATCGAGAGCTTCAATGAGTACCTGTTTGCTCTGCAGAGTCATCTCTGCTACTGGTATGTGACGGCTGCTTCTGACAGCTCAGAGCTTTAATTAGGATGTGTGTGTTAGAGAAATGGTGCTGGGATGTTTTCTTGGGTGAATAAACTCACAAAATCTGTGCTCAATTCACTATAATCAAACGTTCGTCTTAATATCATAAAAAAAAGCTACCTTCTGGAGAATCAATTTTTAAATGAGAAATCGGGAGGCAAATACCGTTACATTACCAGGGTCACTTGAAGGAAAAGATAGATGTAAAAAAGTCCTTTTAACTACCACTGTAGTTTTTATTGTTCCCGGTTGTATTTTTGTCTCCTCAGCTCTTCTTTTAATCGGTGTTCATTACATTTAAGCTAAGCCCAAACCAATTTATAATAGTTGTTTAAAGAAAAAGATGAGAAACAGACATTTTTAGTAGAGCCCACCCGATATCCAATATAAATATAATAATTACTAATTAGATATCAATACTGTAGATGACCAGAATGAAAACAATGGCTGCGTACAGCTTAAATGATAACACACTGGTAGGTGGTTTGTAACCGATACGTTTTAAAGGACTCACAAAGATTTGTCATATTTACGAGTCATTGAAAACTTCTATCTTCAGCTTAAAGGTGTAGGAGAGGATCTTCAGCTCATTCTCATTTTCGCAACACTGCGCATGCGCCACCTCATCTCCAGCCCCCTGATATCGGGAGCGTGTACTTCCTCAGCACATGCAGTCTGTTTACATCTGCAGAACCACAGCCTCTGGCGCCGCATCAGACTTCTTGCAGAATTGCGAGCATGTCTGACACTTTGAACACGGTTTTTCTCTCGTGAGCTTCCATTTTCGCTGCCGTACGGGGAGAACCTCTCTTCAATCGTGAATGCGTCTTGTCCGTCCCGTTTCACTTCCTAAACAACAATATGCGCATGCGCGAATTAAAACATGAGCGCGCGTTGTACTGGTCGGGTGGGTGGGGACATTTGTGATATAAGTCATCGCGTAAATTTTATTTCCGCATTGACAGCCAGTTATTTTTCACCACCGGTCGTTTTTGATTGGCTGTCATTTTCAATGGGATTTTCCATTGAAATTTTTGTACTGAAAATATCCTCTCCTATACCTTTAACACAAGGGGCTTAAATAGATTTAAGTTGCAAATGTTGCAGCTGTCAAAACCTCCAAACAAGGTTGCAACTAAACTACATTAGTTGGAGCCTTTTAAAAAATTAGTTTAATGAAAACATTAACCCCTGAATTTACCTGCGTAATAAACTTATATTTCACGTTTAAATGCTGTATAATGGTTTTACATTAGCTAACAGTAGAGATGGAAGTTAGCAATACCAATAGATCGGTCGGGCTCTGAATTTTTTACAAGGAGCTCGTTAAGAAAAAGTGACACAAATGCTTTTAAGAGTAGATTACGTGTGCGTAATAGGTTTCTTTTAAGATTTCATTTTAATTTTTTCTATTAATTGAATCGGTTTTGGAAGTTTTAGCTTCCAACTTTGCATCAAAAGCCGTCACTGACGGGACAGAAAATACTTGCATTTACTGCATTTTTAAACGCCGCCCCGCCCACAAACGTTCAGCACGTCAATGTGAAATTGAGATTCGAAAATGAATGAAATTCATAAAACTAACCCTCAAAAAAAAAAATCGCGACAAAAATGAGAAAATACAACAAAAAATAGGTTGATTATTTCATATTTATTTAAGAATAGTCCCTAAACATCTTACTTTATCAAATGTAACATTTTTCTCCACAGCAGCTTTTGCTCGTGTTTTGAGGCTGTTATTTATGTTGAGTAAATAATTTAATGAAACATCCGTGACTTCTTTTTTGTGGTTGTGGGGCGAGTCTGTGCCTTTTGTTGGTACCTTTTGTTGGACTACAATAAAATTGAAACCTGAACACAAATAAATACGCTATAAGAGACATGGTTTGAAGGTGAAACCTTTCCTCTGTCATCCTGCAGGCAGTCAGAAGACACGACTCTTCTTCTCCTCAAAGAAATCTACAAAACCATGGGGATCCATCCTGAGCAGCCGGTGCATTAATTCTGTTTCCCCATCAGGTTCATTTTCCTCACCTCACTTTGATTTTGTTTCTCTATTTTTTATTGAAGTAGTTTATCGTACACGGGTGAATAAATACCTTTGTATTATGCCATTTGTCTTAAATTAAGAAGCATATAAATGAGTGGGTAGATTCTGAGATGCTTGACTAGTTTGATATTTTTATTTAATAGCCGACATAAAACCAGTCAAGCTGATTAAACGGACGGATCAAATGAAGTCGGTTATTTCATGGACAAACCTTCCAAATAAATCATACTGCTCCCTCGTCTTTCAACGAGTCGTCTTTAATGGTTTTGTGCTGCAGAGAAGGAAGACTTTTTATTTGTCTTGTCGAGCCGAAGACGATCCGCAAAAGCCGCGGGAGAAACGGCAGAGCAGATAATTTCAGCACAGACTGCAATAAGAGCGAATCCTCTCTTGTCTCTGTTAGTGTTTGACAGAAAGAAAAACAAAAAACTGCATCATTAACATAAAATCTTTGCGTTAGTTTAAACACCCCGCATCATTGTCACATGACCCATCAGAAAACAAAGACACCACAGAAATGAGTATTGGTTCCACGCGAGAAGTATTTACACTGAAGAACTTTGTAAGATTTTAGTCCGACAGGAAGGGAGAGGGGGAGAAAAAGCGTAAAATGCTTCTGATTGGTCCAACGCGTTTAATGCTAAACACTCGGACCCGATCTCGCAAAGAAGAAAGTTAATGACGGGAAAAAACACACAAAATATTCCCTTTTTTTTTTAAATCCGTGAACAAACCGACTGAACGTTTTCGTAGTAGCAAACAGTAAACAAAGCAAGAGGCTCTCGGTCAGACACAGACAGACTGCTGACTAAAACCTTTTTACCGATCAGGTTTTCTGCTCTTCGACCAAACACACTAGTCGCTCCGTGATTTCGGGCTCAATAAATAAGAAATGCGATCCTTCTTCGGCAGGAATGCTGAGAATCGGCCAAAACGTTCCACATTCAGAAGAGAAGCAAGGCGAGATCGGGAAGGTGCTGGAGAAATTGGACGGTTGATCGATCGCTAGCCTCGTCCCCAGAAACATAACACTGTCCTTCTGTACGTCTTATAAGTTGTTTTTTTCCCCTCTTGACGTTTAAACACTGAAAGCCGATTGGACCGTCCGGCCGGCGGCGGCACCCCAGTTCCGGTCCACGTTTTCCTACATTCATGATACGTCTCCAGCCGTGCGGCAGAAAGCAGAAGACGTCGACGTAAGCGGACGCCCAGTCGATCCCCTCAGACCTCCTCCGTCCCTCTCTGCGTCTTGAAGGCCTGCTTCCGGAGGTGCGCCTCGATCTCCTCCCGGAACACTAGCATGCCCAGGTGGGGGTGCGACGCCTCGTTCATGGCCTTGGACTGGATGCACATGCGGTACTGCTCCGGTGTCAGCTCGTCCGCGCACCGCTTCTCGTGCCACAGGTGGAACAGGCTGGACACCGGAGTCCGGATCACGATCAGGTCGCTGCGGAGGTACTTCCTGTACAGGTGGACGTCCTCCACGCCCCAGCCTTTCACCTCCAGATCAAATCCTCCTGGGGAACGGAATCGGCTTTATATGAGGAAAGCTGAGTGGACGAACCAACTTAAGCAAGCATATAAAAATAAATAAAACTAAGCTTTTCTAATGCCATACTTAAACATTTGTGACTATGATTATGACTTTAAAACCAACATTTAACCTCTGGAGGTGAAAATCTGCGTTTTTTTGGTTTTAGGTTTCTAAATCAAACTGTGATAAATCGGGGATTCATCAAAGAAATGCTGTAATGGCAGTCTTTTGACCGCTAGATGGCAGCATTACAACAAATTGGTGCCTTATATTAAAGAATACGTTTGCATGGAAATGTCACCCTTAAACAATGTAAAAGTTAGGTAGAATTACATACAACTTTTAACCAAAATCAAATTGCTTTTTATGCTCCACTTATAAATTTAAAATGAACTTTTTTGGTGACATAGTTCGACATTTTTGTACCTAATAATATTAACTTGTGTCTCTACCAGCATGTTTAAAACAGAGTTAGTAAGTGGTAGACATTGCTGGGGGTGAGCGTCTTGTTCCAACATCTATTCGTTTATTGTTGCTTGTTTTCTGCAACTCTAAATTAATATGAACTGAATTCATTAACAGTATTTAGCGCGTTTATTTTCTTATTAGGTTATTTTACCGTGCTGGTTCTTCCTCTCCTGCTTCAATTCCGACATGTTTTCCTCTCAGATGTTAAAGAAGACTTTCCTACATTTTCCTGCTCCGCCCTCTTGCTCAGGGCAAATGTGTTTATGCCACCTGAGCCATGCGCTAGCAAAACAAGGCTAACGATTAGCTGATTTCTTCTGCTGCTGCTCCACTGGTAGATCACAGCGTTAGGTAGCTCATTACTGCCAACTACGACCACAGATATAATACATTGTGTTAAAAATAGACCCTTACAGTAAAGCGTGATTATAAAGCAACTAATCGACGACTAAATTAGTTGCCATTTATTATTTTAATTATAATTATAATCGATTGAATTGATTAGTTGTTTCAGCTCTAGATCTGATCCAATGTTGATATCGGTTTGATATCAGCAAAAAATAAATCACTTAAGCCTTTACTAACATTCCACACTGCAACAGTAAAAGTATTTATGGTTTGTGCTGACATCCAATGTTAATTGTTCATTTTCATACCTATATTTAGAAAATCGGAGCGGTACTGACACGTCATCCCAAATCCAAAATCTCGCCAAAATCCAGCGTCTTTTTTGTGAATCTGTAAATGAAAGCAAAATAAAAACAAACGTTTTACACCATTCAAGGTTATCAATCAATGACATCCTCCTCAATTATCGGCGTCTCACCAGCTGGAGTTCAATCGGTGGAGCCAGCTCCAGGCTTCCATAAACGATGGCGGGATTATACAGACTGAAGACGACGGGATAGAAAACCTTCTTGTCTGCAGGAGCGTGAAGGGAAACGGCCATTCAGCTCTGGAGGGTTAAAAGTTGCCAAAAAACGAAAGATGCGATCAAAACTCACTTGGGGCAGCGTGCAGCCGGCACGTGTTCAGGAAGTCCAGAGAGAACCGAATGTCCACGTCGCAGAAAAACATCAGAACGTCTCCTTTCTTCCAGGCGCGCGCGCCGATATCCAGACCGCGGCCGCGGGAAAACTCCTCATCCACAGGAATCAGGGTGTAGTTGGAGAAGCTCTCCTCTCTGTGGGGAAGCAGAACGCGCCGCGTCAGCGAGGGACACAAAACTGTACATGACGAAGGGAATCCATGATTTTTATTAAATCTTTTGTTCTTCTTGGGTTTATTGGTGGTTAGCAAACATGTGTGGGGAGTGACTCTGAACGGCAATATTGTTGATTATGATAAAAAAAGAAAGGAAGGTGGATTATTTAACTTTAATACCGCTCCTACAACTTTTGTTCCTTATATTGAGCACATTTTTTTAACTTTTAAATGTTTTTATTGCTCGAACATGAGATAAATGCACACTAATATAGTACATTAACCATCATACCATCATGGCTGCTTATATTGGTAAGGAAAAAAAACAAATTAACAGTGATTTTAATACTTCAATGACTTTTTTGTATGCTACTTATCACCATAACTGTAATATTGAAGATGGCATCGTGGTAAAACTGTTCAGTGTCAGTGATTTTTTTTTATACCAGCGCTTTTGCTCATCAGACATTTGTTTGTTTTCCGTTTGCATCGTTTCAGATATATGTGATTCAACATCTCGGTTACAGAGGAGTTTAATGTACTTTGATTAAAAATGACATGCGGCTGTTTGTCACCTTACATGTTAACTGTGCTCCAGAAACATGAGGGGGCGTGGCCTAACTTCCTGTAGTGCTAGGTTTGATTTGTTAGGTTGATTATTATTATTAAGTTAACCTTAGAGTTTTGTCTGGCTTTTGGTAGGATGCTTTTAGTTTCAACTCATAGTAAAACAGTCAACACAGGTTTTTGCTAGGAAGAGGAATCTAGATTAGTAATCCTATTAAAATATCCCTGTAAAAGTGGAATAATCCATCAGAACTGATTGTGTTTGATGCTATTTAGGCAGAACAAGATGGCAGTTCAAGAGAAAAGGGGAGGATTGGGTCAGTGTAGCTGGCTGCACTGGATGTTTATTTTGATTGGTTTAAATATAATATATTTTAAATTACATTCTTTTTTGACGATTTGAATTGTAAGAAATATTTTTCTCAACTTTATTTGTTATAAATAAATCGCCCGTCTTATTTGCGGCTATTTACAGCCATACTGGAAAAAAAAAACTAAATAGTCTGAACTGAAATAAATGGTGAGACCTTGGACAAGTTGAAAACATTGTTTTGCTATAAATGAATTAATTATACTGTGTTCTACTTATATTGTTGTTTAGTTAATGCCGGGAGCCGTGGAACTTGTTTTAAGACTACATGTTTGTGTATACGTAGATGGGGAAATTTGTTAAATCAAGGGAATAAACTGATTGATTGAATTATCTGCGGCTTATTCATGTGAAACGTTTATTTTCTGAATCTCGGGTTTTGTGTGTCATGATCTGGACGAATCTGAATGGAATGGATAGATACATTTGAACCACATGAAATAAAAATAGGACATCTCTTTTTAGGAGAACAAAATCGAAACAAAAAACTGCCTGACTGAAGTTTAGGAAGACAAACCTCGACATCTTTTCCAGCGACCACTTCACTTCCTGCAGGCCTTCCTGTCCAAAATAAACCACGGAGAGATGAACCCTCCTGTCGCGCTGGACGCACACCTCCCTGGAAAAACACGCCGATTATATTTAGGGCTTTGGCTCCTCGGGAGGGATTTCCTAAGCGACCCCACGCGGCCGAGTGCCAGCGACGCACCTAAAGTTCTGCAGGAACTGCGCGAAGGTGTCGACTCTGCCCGCCAGCGGCACGATGACGTTGATTATTGTCCCCGACGTGTCCAAGGACGTGCTCCGGACTTTCATAATTGGGCCGAACGGCCTGAAGAGCGTGACGTGGCGGAAGCTGCTGGAGTCGTCTTTGGTGAAGAAGAGCTCGTAAAGCGTCCCTTTGTCTCTCTCCGTCCGGTACAAACCTGCAACCAGAGAAAGCAGCTTTGAGTTTTCTTTACCTCGAGATCTTTGCTGTAAGTTACACTTTAAAATCAGCCCGGCTGATTAACTTTATCTTTTTAAATGTTTTTTTTATCATTATTCCTTCGGGCTTTTGACTTAGCTTGAGGTTTCGTGCTGCATATAAGTAATAATCAATTAATCGGTCAATAAAAAGCTATTTTTGATTCCATCTCTTCATTCCAAAACAAATCTTTTGCATCACCTGTCCAACTGCTCATTAGCGCAAATTCCTGATCAGCCAATCACATGGCAGCCACTCAACTAATTTAGGCATGTAGACACGGTCAAGACGATCTGCTGCGGTTCAAACCAAGCATCAGAACGGGGAAGAAAAGGGGATTTAACTGACTTTGAACGTGGCATGCTGGTCTGAGTATTTCAGAACCTGCTAATCTACTGGGTAGCCATCTCTAGGGTTTACAGAGAATTATCTGAAAAAGAGAAAATATCCCGGGAGCGGCAGTTCTGATGGTGAAAACACCTCGTTGATGCCAGAGGTCAAAGGAGAATGGTCTGAATGATTGGAGCTGATAAAACGGCAACAGTAACTCAAATAACCACTCATTACAACCAAAGTATGCACAAGAGCATCTCTGAACACACAACACGTCCAACCTTGAGGCAGACGGGCTACAGAAGCAGAAGACCACACCGGGTGCCACTCCTGTCAGCTAAGAACAGGAAACTGAGGCTACAATTCACACAGGCTCACTTGTATTGCACAATAGAAGAACGGAAAAACGTTGTCTTGTCTGATGAGTCTCAGTTTCTGCAGCGATATTCGGATGTTAGGGTCAGAATTTGGTGTCAACAACATGAAAGCATGGATCGATCCTGTCTTGTATCAACTGTTCAGGCTGGTGGTGGTGGTGGTGTAATGATGTGGGGGAGATTTTCTTGGCACTATTTGAGCCTATAAGTACCAACTGAGCATCGTTGCAACGCCACAGCCTACCTGAGTACTGTTGCTGACCATGTCCATCCCTTTATGACCACAGTGTACCGTCTTCTGATGGCTACTTCCAGCAGGATAACGCACCATCATGACATAAAGCTCAAATCATCTCAAACTGGTTTGTTGAACAAACCAATGAGTTCACTGTAATCAAACGGCCTCCACAGTCACCAGATCTCAATCCAATAGAGCAGCTTTGGAATTGATTGGCATCATGAATGTGCAGCCGACAAATCTGCAGCAACTGCATGATGCTGTAATGTCAATATGGACCAAACTCTCTGAGGAATGTTTCTAGTACCTTTTGAATCTACACCACTAAGGATTAAGATGGTTCTGAAGGCAAAACCTAACATGATTCTTATGCATAATTATTACTTTAAGTTTGTTGTCCTTCTGGCAAATAAGTTTAGAAGTCAACAATCTAGAATGGTGACTAATAAAACTCAGTGCTGATTGTTTTTGAGGATTTTTATGTAAGCATGTAACAGCAGCTCTCGGGTC
Organism: Orestias chungarensis; assembly: GCA_032876305.1. Taxonomy (NCBI): domain Eukaryota; kingdom Metazoa; phylum Chordata; class Actinopteri; order Cyprinodontiformes; family Cyprinodontidae; genus Orestias; species Orestias chungarensis. Next base: position 483,120 of record JAVLVB010000251.1, on the reverse strand, counting down.
TTAAAGCGCCTCATGAATTAAACGCTCTTACCCTCCAGAAAGTGGGCATCTGTGTACATCTGCCTCTGCATGGGCACGTCGTCCTCCACGCCGTCCTCCTCATCAGGGTTGTTGATGATGTCCAACGCGGCCTCCACGGCCTCCGCCAGCTCGTCCCGTCGGTCTTTGCGGACCGGCTTCTCCTCGGGGTGCCGCGTCAGCCCCATCTCCAGCTGGTAGACCTTGGAGGAGGTGAAGCTCTCGAACGGCACCAGTGTGTACTCGCTGGGCAGCCGGGCCCCTACGCTGACCTCGGCCTTGTCGATCTGGGAGTGCAGGAACTCCAGCAGGTCGCCGGGCTCTTGGTCTTTGCTCTCGCCCAAGCCCTGGACGCCGGGGGGCTCCTTCTTGTCCTGCATCAGCTTCAGCTTCTCACTCATCTCCTGCAGCTCCTGCTTGAGCTGGGCGATCTGCCGCTTGAGGCTGGAGGCCCGGCTCAGATGGCGCTCCTCGTGCTCCTGCAGCAGGGCCTGGTAGTACTCCTTGCCGTAAGTCTCCCCCGCCATGCCGGGTGGGACCTGGCTGACGTCGGCCGGCGGGGTGCACTCCAGCAGGTAGGTAAACAGCAGCAGCACCAGGAGCAGGAAGAGGGCCAGGAAGAGCCAGCGGACCCGTCCTTGGAAGGGGAACCCCCGCCTGGGCATGGCGTCTTCATAAGACCAACAAATGGGAAGTCTGCATCTCGCTCATCCTCCTCACATCTCTCAAAGTGTCTAAAACATGAGGAACGGTGCTCCAACAATCACCTGCTAAAAAAACAAAACAGATCCTTATAATTATATTAATTATATAAGCTATGGTCTGTAAATATAACTGTGATGGAACATGCAATCGTGTTGATGTATGTTTCTATATTGACTAAGTAGTTTAAACATTGGGGGACGCACAGATACGGACATTTAGGCAATAACTGATATTTAACTATATTAGAAATATTACCTGTATAAACAAAATGACCAAATCATCCCCAGAAATGTAAACAGAAACAGTAGAGACATGTAAAATAAAAAAGGGAAACATTTAGTGGCTACTATGAGCCCAGTTTTAGTTATGCGACTGAAACAGATATGTCAGATAAATGGGGCCTATACTGATGGCGATGCCGATATATCGTTCATCTACTGAGGAGCAAGCTGTGAATAATGTTTTACTTCTTCTACTTTTCAGAAAATCTCACGAAATTATTCATTGTAAGTGTTATTTGTCTAAAATAAGGTTTTAACGTTATTATTAAATAGGACTAAAACACAGAGCATCAGCTGATTATCAGGGAGAAACGCCTTAGTAAATAACCTTTGTTTATTTTCTGCAGCGTTCCCAGTAACACCAGTCGCCACATTAAGTGACGGGGAACAGCAGGAACAAGCTGCACTGGGAAAACTAGCTCCCAACAAGCTACACTGGGAAAACTAGCTCCCAACAAGCTGCACTGGGAAAACTAGCTCCCAACAAGCTGCACTGGGAAAACTAGCTCCCAACAAGCTGCACTGGGAAAACTAGCTCCCAACAAGCTGCACTGGGAAAACTAGCTCCCAACAAGCTGCACTGGGAAAACTAGCTCCCAACAAGCTGCACTGGGAAAACTAGCTCCCAACAA
>JAVLVB010000251.1:452191-467994 GCA_032876305.1 Orestias chungarensis | reverse complement strand
TATATATATATATATATATATATATATATATATATATATATATATATATATATATATATATATATATATATATATATATATATATATATATATATATATATATATATATATATATATATATATATATATATATATATATATAATGTATGTATTTATGTATGTATGTGCATGTGTGTGTGCATGTAGAGGGACAGAGAGGGAGAGAAACTCATTGTATAGAGTAATCAGATTAGTAGTCCAGGAGAGACCTTCTTCAAACTTTCTGTAAAAGGTAAACAAAGCTTTACATGTTTAGTGTTAGTTATCATTTATATTGACTATTAGGGCTGCAACTAACGACAATTTTAATAGTCATCTAGTCACAATCAGGAGCGACAGCAGCTGAAAGTCAGTTGGCCTACACCAACTTTTGTGTTTCATTTTTGTTTTCGTTTACTTAGCAGAAGCTATGCTAAATTTAATCATATCACAAAATATTTCACAACTTATGTGAAAGGTATGTGGCAAGACAATGAGAAAAGTCTACAAATAGCTATCTATTTTGCAGTTTGTTAATATATATTCTCAATTGTATATAGTTTGTTTTTTTGATTGTTTCTTGAAGTCATAATGATTTAATTTAAATAAAGTTCTTGTATGCTGAATCAAAGTAAATGTTTCAATGTATTCTTTTATCAGGGCCATGAACATGAAAACTGTGTAGATTAAATAACTACTTCTTGTACATGTTCATACATCACAAGATATTGTATCATACATATATACATGTACATTTATATTTTTTACAGGTATGTTTTTATTTAATCAGGAGCGACAGCACCTGAAACTCAGTTGGGCTACACCAACATTTTTGTTTCATTTTTGTTTTCGTGTACTTAATCATATCACAAAATATTTCACAAATTATGTGAAAGGTATTCTTATACCGACAGATTTTAAGTTAAATGCATTTTAAAATTCCTCTTTTTTTCCAGTTTGTTGTTGTTTAAACAATTATAAAAAAAGGAAAAAAAGTGTCAGAAAAGTTAGTTCTGAGAAAGCTACCCAACAGTTTTCCACTAGTTTTATTACAGTATTGTGAATTTATCGAAAGGAACGTGTATTATATAGAGATTAATCTATCTATCTATCTATCTATCTATCTATCTATCTATCTATCGTGGTCGGCTTTCGGATAATATTAAAGCAATATTAATATCAAATATAAGTGCTTCCTCACTATACATCCCTTTATTGTTCTTTATTTAGGATGTTGTTCATTTTTTTGTCATATTTTATTATCATTAATTCTATATTTTTCCAACAATCATGGTTTGCTTAAACAGAAATATCCATGTTTCACAAAAACAATTATAGGTTATATTAAAATGATAGAAGATGAAGTGATATAAGGGCATTTTTTGTAAATTGTTTACAATAATTGTTGTTTCTACGGCATGTCAATTCCATAATGTTGTTGCCTCCTGCGAGATGACAAAGCATTTTTATGGATGCTTATCTGGCAAAGTTGGACTGTGAGAAAGTTTCCTACCCAGAAGAAGCAATAACCTCACATTACCGGATGGACTGATGCCAGTAGGCGTTTCCTTACTCATGCATTTGTTTCATGTCATGTCATGTCTCATCTTGAATGGAAGCATTTTTAAATATGCATGAAAATGACTCATCTTTCCTCTTCACAGCGGAAATCTTCAAAAGTGTTCAGTATAAACGTACGCAACGATTATGTTTCAGCTGATTTGCAGTTTTCTGGGAATTAATTTTAAATTAGAGGAGCATAAAAACTGAACGCAGCTTCTCCATGTTCGGTTCTGGTTCTGAGAGCGGCTGCTGCTCGCGTTCCAACTAAAACTAGGGAAATTCAGAGAAGCCGCTTTGGATCAGCTGCTTCTGTCTGATTTACTTTGTTGGCAGACTTGTGAAGAAACTGTTTCAGTAATAAATGCGATTAAAATCCTTTAATACTTCAAGGTTCATACTCCATCACACCTAGATTTCGTGCTTGAGCTATTTCTAGCTGTAATAGCTCCTTGGCAGTAGATATAACATGCATCCATGCCTCTGATTGACTGGTGACACGCGTGTCCCCAAACGGGCATAATTGCGGCATTTTTTGCAATCGCAGAATCGCATTTTTCTGGAGGGACTGAGATACTAAACAGAAGTGACCCAAGGATTGAACTTTGGGGTACTCCACATGTAGCCTCTGTTCACTCTAATGAGAAGGACTCGTGTTTTTTTCTACGTTGTGTAAACATTACATAATATAATGAGACACGCCCTGATGCACAGAAGACTGACTGTTCCCGCAGAAAAACAACGTTTCACACCACAGCCTCCTGCTTCACTTACTGGCTATCGGCCGGTCCGCCTCGGCGTCGCCGTTCTCGCAGAAACATTTCTCGGAGAAGCAGTAGCAGGTCCCATAGCCGGCTTTGATGCCGCTCCCGCTCAGGCCTCGTTCGTGACCTCCGGTTACACTCTCAGCTGCACACACAAACATACATATCATCCAAGAGATCCACTCGTGCTTACAGGTGGTTTCACACGACCTGAAATAAGTGAGAGACTTTTAACAGAGTCCTGCAATGTAGTTCCTTACTTGTACAGTCCTGTGGGCAAATCGACGTGTCTTTGCTTTCGACCGCATCACAGAGGCTATCCGGACAAGTTCGCAGGTCAGGCGAGCATGTTGAATAGTTTTCAGATATTCCTAAAACAAAGGAATTAAAAAGTGATCATCGTTAAATAGGAGGATCCCAACAAACTGGAATATCACTCAGTTTAGCAACTGATATTGACACATACGTTAAAGCAAATTCAGATTCCCAAAAAAAGATATTATGAAACATTTTAAGGCATAAACAAATACTCTGTGTGCAATAAATCGAAATAATCTAAATATCTTTTTGCAATTTAAAGCAACACTACAGAAGTTTCAGTTTTGGTTGATTTTGGCGGCCCAGTGTGGACAAAAGTGGTAGTGTTTTTCCTGAAGGAAGACTGCATTTCCCATGAGGCTCAGCGCATAGCGTCGTAAAATCCTGGTCTCCCCATCATATGCAGTTGGATTGAAGTACATTTCTGTCTCCAGTGTCTGTGTGAAGGATGAATAGCGATGAGGTGATGAATCTAATTGTGGTGAAACAATGTCAAATGATGATGTTGGAGATAAGAAATGGGGGAAGTGACGTATGCCGTAAAGCAGTCAGCATATTTGTAGTTGTTTTGTGTGGCAGGGTTCCTGCCACGCTCCTCAGAGTTTGTAAGTTCTGGTGAAAGCGATACAGACTTCCTCAGGTTATGACAGAGGCGTCATTCAACGAAGTGTAAGTCGACGTATGATCACAAAAGTTATGAAAATATTTGATGAAGGTTAAAAAGTTACTTAGTGTTGCTTTAAATTAGATTTCTGAAATGAGACTGGTTCTGATAAATCCGTTTCTACTTAATCACGTTAAAATGTTCCAGCTATGTAAAACAACCTTGGTTTTGTATTTGTTTAGCAGTTTTTTACCTTTCTTAGAGCCTTGCCTCCACTGGCATGTCCCAGCTGTAGCTCCCAGGCCCTGAAAAGACTCACACTCGTCTTGTTGTCTGTTCTCTGCACAGGACAGCAGCTGCTGGCTCTCCAGGCTGATGTTTGCTGGATGCAACGGAGTCAACGGACATATGTAACCAGCTGCGGCTGAATGTAGCCAGCAGTTCAGAGATGCAGATTAATGGGGTGAGGGCTTTACCTTCACCGTGCAGTAAAATGCGTATATGGGCGCTGCTCACAAGCTGCGTGTGTTCCTCCTGAGCCACGACAGTGTACTCCAGGTCCTGACAGCCGGGCTTGCTAAGCGCAGCAGAGTTGTTAACGTACAACAGTCCCAGCATCCTGTCTGGAGCCTGGGCGATGCCTATGGCAGAATAGCATGGCAGCAGCTGAGCCGATACATTCTTATCCGGCACCTCGAGCTGGTAGAAGACGCTGAAGCCGTCGAACTCGAGGCAGTTCTCCACACAGATTCTGCCAACCTGACGGAAAGAAACGACAGGAGGGTGAGCCACGCCTTACAAAAAGGTTTAGGAAAAGAACATTAAACACAACAAGGTACAGAGGTTGTACATGAAAACTGAAACAACTGTCATTTTAGTGTGAGAGGTTTCGTGGGTAAATTAGACCAGCCTGGTCAGTCTTCATTAATTGCACCAGCAAGAGCAGAGTGTGAACGTCCAATTATCAGGGTAAGAGCACAGTTCTGCTCAAAATATCGCAATGCACCCTGCCAGAGTTCAAAAAGGACAAATTGTTGGTGCACATCTTGCTGGCATATTTGTGACCAAGACAGCAAGTCTTTTTGATCTATCAAGAGCCACGGTATCTAGGATATTGTCAGCAAGCCACCAAGAAGAACGAGTCACATCCAACAGGATTAACTGTGGACAAAAGAGGAAGGTGTCTGAAAGGGATGTTAGGGTGCTAACCCAGATTTACATTTAAGTTTATGCATTTAGCAGAAGCGACTTACAAAAAGAGGGGTTAACATTGAAGTATGACGCAATTTACTCCGTTACCTGCAATATGTTAGGAGAGGATCCAACATTAATGATGAACTCATTTACAGCATTTAGGTTAACACAGAAGGCCCAAGTACCATATACTGAGTGCTAACTAATATCAGGGGGGGAAATAAGTGCATTTAGATCTTTCAGGGCAAGAGATACTCTCGGAAGAGCTGGGTCTTCAAGGATTTCTTGAAGGTGGATAGTGCACGTAAGTTCGTTCCACCAGCGAGGAACAACAAATGAGAAGAGTTTAGATTGACATGCACGGGGCTTTGGTCACATTAGTTGGCGCTCCTTGGAGGAACGGAGAGGTCGGGCAGTGACGTAAGGCTTTAAGAGGGTGTTGAGGTAGATGGGCGCTGATCCATCAAACACTGTATGCCAGCATTAGTGATTTGAATTTGATGCATGCAGCTAAGGGAAGCCAATGGAGTTTAGTGAAAAGATAAGAAAAGATAAGATACACTTTAATGATCCCGGAGGAAATGGTTTAGCCAGGGTTACAGAGTATCAAATAACAATTAACACGACACACTCATCTCACAAAGGGATGTGACATGCGCTCGCTTTGGCTGGTTGAAAACTAAGCGAGCTGCAGCATTCTGGATCATCTGTAGCGGTCTCACAGCACAGGCTGGAAGACCTGTTAGGACGGCGTTGAAGTAGTCAAGGCGGGAAAAGACCATGGTCTGAACTAGGAGCTGTGTCGCATGTTGGGTTAGATATGGCCTAATCCTCCTGATGTTGAATAGAGAGAAGCGACACGATTGAGCGACAGAGGCAACCTGATCCACAAAGGTCAGCTGATCATCGATCATGACGCCCAGGTTTCTTACAACCTTAGTGGGTTCCACAGATAGGGAGTCTAACCTGATGCTGATGTTGTGGTGAATACTTTCCTTGGGTAGGATAACAAGCAGTTCGGTTTTGGAGAGGTTCAGTTGGAGGTGGTGATGTTTCATCCATGCAGACATGTCAGAAAGACAGGCTGGGATTTGCGTCGGTACCAAGAGGTCGTCTGGAGGAAAGGACAGATAGAGCTGGGTATAATCTGCATAGCAGTGATAGGAGAAGCCATGCGAGCGGATGATTGGGCCCAGCAAACTAGTGTATCCAAAAAACATAAATCATGGCAGAATTAAATGTGCACCTGAACTCTCCTGTTCCCAGCAAAAATGTCTGTCAGGAACTGAACAGTGTCAATATACACGGCCGGGCTACTATAGCGAAACCTTTGGTCACTCATGCCAATGCCACACGTTGGTTTCAATGGTGTAAGGAACGCAAATCTTGGGCTGTAGACAATGTAAAACATGTATTGTTCTCTGATGAGTCCACCTTTACTGTTTTCCCCACATCCAGGAGAGTAAGGGTGTGGAGAAGCCTAAAAGAAGCGTACCACCCAGACTGTTGCATGCCCAGAGTGAAGCATGGGGGCGGATCAGTGATGGTTTGGGCTCCCATATCTTGGCATTCCCTTTCTGGAGGACCATGTCCAATGGTTTAAACATATCCTGAAGGTGGTGCTGTATATTAGGATGACAATGCACCAGTACACACAGCAAGACTGGTGAGAGATTGGTTTGATGAACATAAAAGTGAAGTTGAACATCTCCCATGGATGCCCATTCACCAGATCTAAATATTATTGAGCCACTTTGAGGCGTTTTGGAGGAGCGATTCAGGAAATGTTTTCCTCCTCCAGCATCACGTCGTGACCTGGTCACTGTCCTGCAAGAAAAATGGCTTAAGATCCCTCTGACCACTGTGCTGGACTTGTTTATGTCATTCCCAAGACTAATTGATGCTGTATTGGCCGCAAAAGGAGGCCCTACACCATACAAATAAATTAGTGTGGTCTACAACCAGGTGTTTCTGTTTCATTATCCAACCCCTGTATGTATAACATACTTGGGCGTATACTGATGCTTTGCGTGACAGCGTGAAGACGTGTGTGATGTTGGCGAAGTGGATCTGAACCGGTAGGATGGTGACGTTGAAATGCAGCAGCACAGTTCCCTCCAGACCGGGGTAGGTGGTGTCATTGACTAGGTAGTCCAGATACACGCTCTGATTCTCTGTTATGTCCAGGTTCCTCTTCAGGATCAGCTCTGAAAAATTTGAGCGGATTGACTTCAATTAAATCAGGACGGTTTCTATTTTTTAACGGGAATTATTATTTTTTTGGATCACTTACGGTAATCATAAACCGACTCCCTGATGCCACCAGGAGTGGTTCTCCTTTCACTGAAGGTTCCCTTGATGTCAAATGTGTTCCTAGTCCAGGCGTCGGTGTTGAGCATCGTCCCAACATACCTGTTGTGACTCAGGTCTTTAGGAAATAGGGTGGTTAAGTCCCTGTCGAAGACAAACAAGGTGCCAAAAGCTGCACCCTGAAAAGATACAAGGTCTCAATTAAGTGGCGGATTCAACACAAATTTGTTTATAGGCTACACTATTCAGGAGAGAAAATTCATAACATTTATCCAGACAGCTCACGCCTCTGTGAAAAATTGTACAACGTGCCAGTTTGTTACATATTTTTGTACTTTGTCCAAAACTTCAGGGTTTCTGGTGAGGCGTTTTTTTTTTAATCCGTCTGTCCAGTGTTCTAGAAATTGAGATTAGCCCTAGTCCAACACTAGTTATTTTTGGGGATTTCCAATGAAGCAAAAGGCTTACGGCGTGCTCAAAATAGGCTTTATATCATACGCACTAATCGTTGCAAAGATACTTATCCTGCAGCTTTGGAAGGGTAAAGACACTCTTGTACTAAACATGTGGCTCAATATAAGATATACCATCACTGGTAATCTGAATGATTTTGAACAAATCTGGCGGCCTTTACTCACATATCTTGAGGATACTTAATTTAGCAGTCAGAGGTTGGGGAAGGAGGGTGTTGGGAGTTTTCGGGACTTTTATTTATTTATTTTTTTGTGCTGACATTTTGGTTCTAAGGCAGCGAGATTACTTTCAATTACAACCGATTGGCATTTGTTTTTTTTCTCATATATTTTGTGTGATTTATTCCTGAGTTCACTTCACTTTCTCAGTTAATCTGGTTGTATTACACTATACTCTTTAATTTAGTGTTCTTCTCTCCTTAGTAGCTACACATGGTCTGGTGTTCTGTTAGCTGAGACAACTTCTAGGAGTGTTCTAGGACAACATCGGCTGAGATGCTGCCAGCGATGTTCTACAACTACTGCTATAAACTCTCTTTTTTTTTGTTCCCTCTGCATCTATTTTAGTGTTCTGTCTCTTCAAACCTCCAGTCAGTAATGGCAGACGCATGCTTGTACTGAGCCAGGTTCTGCTGGACGTTTCTTCCTGTTAAAGGGGAGTTTTTCCTCTCCACTGTCGCTACATGCATGCTCAGTATGAGGGATTGCTGTAAAGTCAACGACAACATAGCCACTGTTTCTGTCTGCTGATTTTGGAGGAGTGAATGCTACAAGTCAATGACTCGATGAATCTGCTGGGGTTCCTTAAATTGGTTTGTTTATCATGTATCTATGATTTTAATTGATTTTCTTGTAAAGTGCTTTGAGACGACATCTGTTGTAAATTTGCGCTATATAAATAAACAGATTCTTGATTTTTCTAAAGGCACAAGTCTCATCTAGAATTTAAAAGTGTTTTGTTCTTTGCTTCTGATAAAATATCAAAAAAAAAAAAAAAGGTGGCAAGATCTGCTTCCCACCTTCGTTCGGTTGTAACTGACGACGACGTCGGCTGTGTCCGTCCCGTTGACGTATGGCGCGTTGTCGTCCTCGTCGTCCACAAAGACATCCAGTGGCGTTTCGACCTTGGTGACGAGGCTGTCCGTCTGGACGGTGCAGACCAGCAGCAGTCTGTAGTTCTCGCTTTCCTCCCGGTCCAGCGGGGCGGTCACCACCAGCTCAAAGGTGTTCCCATCTACAGCGAACGGAGCCAGGGTCTCTGAAAACAGCAGAAAAATCAAACATTGAACTTTTCACAACCTTCCCACTGAGTCAAAGTCACCGGAGGGTCTACTCTATCATTTATTTCCTAGTGGCCTGTTAGAAACTCAACATCCTCCTCTCCTACTATTAACTTATTATGCCGGGAATTCTGCTGCATTTCAGGAGTGAAAGCTGCAAGCCAATGACTCGATGTTATCTGCTGGGTTAACTTGGATTGGACTTTTTAAAACTGATTTTTTATGATGTCGTTGGTGTTTATGGTCTATGTATTTGCTTTCTTGAATTGTTGTTAAATAAATAAACTGATCTTTACAAAAGAGTCATGTGGTTTAAAGCAATTAAAAATCTCAGGGAGGAGAAAATGGTTTCCATTCACACTCCAAATGTTAAAAGAAACTAAAGGAACTGTTGGCCTGAAAGCCACAAAAAAAATGCTTTGGACCACTAACACTAAAAAACAACCAGACACCTTTCCACTAAGCGAGGTTTTGGGGGCAGCATGAAAGAACTGAGATCAAAGCATATTCATGTTTGGGAATGGTCTAGTCAAAGCCCAGTCCTAAATCTAATTAAGACTGGTGATACTGGTCATGAAAGTAGATGGTCACAGATATCCTCCGGCCAAGCTGGCTGAGCTTTAGCCGTTTTACAAAGAATGAAGAAAACAACAAGTATTTTTTTCTGCACACCTGCAACTCTAAATTAAGATTAAAGGAGTACATTAACAATATTTACCAAATTTATTTTAGGTATCAGTTATTTCACAGGCTGTCTTTTCCTCTCCTGCTTCAACTTGTTTTTGTCTCAGATGATCACTTAAAGACCTTTTTGCATTTTCGCGCTCCGCCATCTTGCTCAGGGCAAATGTGTTAATGCCCTCTGAGCAACACAAGGCTAACGTTTGGCTGATTTCTTCTTCGACTGCTCCACTCGTAGATCACAGTATTAGGTAGCTCATTACTGCCACCTATCGACGACTAAACTAGTTTCTCAACTATTTTAATAATCCATTAAATCGATTATTTCAGCTCTAGCGTAATACTTTGCAGGTTTGAATAAAGTCACCAGGTAGAGGCACTTTCTTCCTTCAGAGCATCTCTGGGATCTCACCCGACTCCACGCCGTAGGAGATTGTGTAGTTAGGGCAGACACTGAGCCTGGTTAGGCGCCGCAGCTGTCGGAGAACCCCAGGGAACCGGTTTTCTATGATGTGTGGGTTTGATGTGTCCCTGTGCGGGAAGCAGAGTTCCTTCATGTCCGTCTGGCCGCACCGTGGCATGGAGGCGTTGACAAAGTCCAGCGTGATGTGAGCCGAGGTCTTGGCGAAGCACGGGGCCCGCCGGCTGAGGTTATTGAGGGCCGTGACTTGAAGAGACAACCTTTTAGCGGACCAGGAATTCTGATCTGATGAGGAACAACGAACAAAACAAACAACAGTGGCTATTTAATCTCCTTTTTCTGATGACTCAGCTTTCCTTTGAGTGCATGCAATTATGTTATTATGCTGGCAGACGCGTCGCGAACAAAGGAGCCAAAGCATTATTAGCATGCAGAGAGCGTAAACACCAGCATTTAGCCTGGCAAGGAAGCAAGAATATGCTTCAGGATCAGGAAGGCTGAGCTCACAGAGCGAAGCGAAGTCTTCCTCCTCCAGCGTCTTGCTCAGGGACAGTTCTCCGGTCCGCACGTCCATCTGAAACCAGAACGTGTAGGCCGTGCGTCTGGCGCTACACAGGTAGAAATGCGGCCGCTCGTCCCGGCCATCCAGCATGGCGTGGACCTGAAGGATGGGCGTCCCTGCTGACTGTCCAACGTACAGCGTCTCAGTGTACTCCCTCTGAGGGAAGTACAACCCTGCCACTCCTGCAGACAGAAGAAGATGTTCAACACTCAAAAATAAGTAATCCCACTGGAAATATGACCAGAGCTTTATATGATACAGCTAAATGATAGTTCCTGCAGAACTGCAAAGAGCTCTGCATGAAAACAAGGGTTACATCCACAGTCTACATGTTCCTAGTCTGAGCTTAAATCAAGCTGAGAGCCAAGAACAACGTGTTTTTAAACACGTTATTATTTTAGGTTGGTGTCTTTCAAGATGTGAGTTTCTGATCGCACTGAAGGTCATGAATGAATGAGTGAAACAGTCTGTCCTGAAACTTTCACACTAAAGGGAAAGATAGTAGTATAGATGGATGGATAAATGGATGGATGAATGGATGGATGGATAAATGGCTGGATGAATGGATGGATAAATGGCTTTGATGGATGGATGAAGGGTTGGATGTATGGATGGATGAATAAATGGCTGGATGGATGGATGGATGGATGGATGGATGAATGGATGGATGGATAAATGGCTGGATGGATGGATGAATGGATGGATGGATGAATGTATGGATAAATGGCTGGATGGATGGATGGATAAATGGCTGGATGGATGGATGAATGGCTGGATGGATGGATAAATGGCTGGATGGATGGATGAATGATTGTATGGATAAATGGCTGGATGGGTAAATGGCTGGATGGTTGGATAAAGGGATGGATGGATGAATGGATGATGGATAAAGGGATGGATAAATGGCAGGATGGATGGATGGATAGATGGATGGATGGATGGATGAATGGATTGATTGACGGTTGTATGGTTGGATGGATGGTTGGATGAATGGATGGATAAATGGCTGGATGTATGTATGTATGGATATTGAACATACATACATCCATCCATCCCTTTGAAAGGGATGGATGGATGAATGGATGATGGATAAAGGGATGGATAAATGGCCGGATGGATGGATGGATAGATGGATGGATGGATGGATGAATGGATTGATTGACGATTGTATGGATGGATGGATGGATGGATGGATGAATGGCTGTATGGATAAATGGCTGGATGGGTAAATGGCTGAATGGATGGATAAATGGATGGATGGATGAATGGATGGATGAATGGATTGATTGACGGTTGTATTGATGGATGGATGGTTGGATGAATGGATGGATAAATGGCTGGATGTATGTATGTATGGATATTAAAGAAAGAATGGTTGGATGGATAAATGGATGGATGGATGGATGGATGGATGGATGGATTGACAGTTATATGGATTGATGGTTGGATGATTGGATGGAGAAATGGCTGGATGTATGTATGTTTGTATGGATATTCCACATCATTTTTTTAAATAACATCATATAATTTCAGTTTGGTCCATTTTTTATCCCGATCTCTGAGCGAGTCCGTCCGGCTGATGGTCCCTGAAACCTCAGCAGCTGTTTGTGTGCACCTCAGAAAGCCTCTTAATAAAAAGGTCAGCAGACATCATTGAGTGAATGCCCGTGTTTCAGGAAGCAGCGCAACATTTCAGCCGTCGGCCCCGCCTCCTGTCATCCAACACGGCCAAATTAGATCAATGGCTGAAACAGGAGCAGAGGCCTCGAACCGCATCGGCAGAAATAGAAAATCTAGTTTTGCTGCCTGCTAATGACATTAGGGCGCTACCTAAATGGTGGCCGGCCTAGAGAGGGGATATGATTACAGGAGTAACATCTCAGACATCACGGCCGCTCCTCCATGGACCAACGAGCCAAGGTGAAGGCAAGGAGAGAGGGAGGCGGCTATTGATTGGCTGAAAGGTTAATTAAGGATTGTGTGTGTGTGTTGGGGGGGGGGGGGTGTCATTTGAACCATGTGAACCACATGATGGCAGCGAACAAAAACAGGACCTCTCACTCTGCGTGATAAATGTATGTTCATTCACGGGCCAGGAAGGCTGGGGGGTAACATCCATCTGTTCATTCATCCATCCATCCATCCATTAATCTATCCATCCATTCATCCATCCATTAATCTATCCATCCATTCATCCATCTGTTCATTCATCCTTCAATCCATTCATCCATCCATCCATCCATTAATCCATCTGTCCATCCATCTGTGTGTCCATCCATCCATCCTTTCATCCATTAATCTATCTATCCATCCAGTTATTTCTCCATCCAGATATTCATCCATCTTTCATTCCTTCTTTCTATTTATCTGTCCATTTAGCTAGCTATCCATCCATCCATCCATCCATCCATCCATCCATCTGTCTTCACTTTGATACCCAGGATGACCATTGGAGGGAGCTGTTACCATGCAGTGGTCATGATTTCCATGCTGACCAAAGTACCATTAGCAATTATAAGCTCTGCATTAGTTTTATTATATGTTTTAGACCTACTTGCACTCCTCTCACTCAAACTATTACAAAATATATATAAACTACATCTAATCAACAGAAATTGATCACGTGAGGAGAATTAAATCAGAAATAGCAGATGACAGCATCCCCACAAATTAAACCAGAGGGTGCGACTTGTTAATCAGGGGCAAATGCATTGGTGAAAAGGGGAACTTGGCTGCAGGCCACTGAGGCTGGACCCCCCCCACCCCATAACTGCAACACAATTTGTTTATATCATTCAAAATTCAATTTCTTTCCAGGACAGAGGCCAACGAAAAGCAAACAGTTTATAACAAAACTAATTAATTGGATGGATGGAGCAGGCCTTTCCTTAGCAAATGGCATCTCTGCTGTAAAGCCATGAGGCTGATTTTCCAAACCTGTGCTTGTCGACGCACGAGATTGACCAGAACAAGCAGAAAAAAGGAGGTGCATCTAAACAGATTAACGTCTCACTGGGAAGCTAGGAAAGTTAATTTAGATGAGTAACTCAGTTTAAAAACAGTGACCCTCATGTTTTAGAGATTCATAATTTAACCGTGTCGTCCAATTCATTTTTATGATTATGTCAATAAAAACCCAAAACTCGGTTCCTTAAAAAGAATCAGTATCACAAAACAATAACTGATATTCACCGATTAGTTTATTCAGCCCCATTGACAGAAAGTGTCAGGAAACAAAATCAATCTCTTGAAATTAATTTGTAGTCAGTACATTTGATGGGCGGTTGCCTCGTTCCAACAACTCCAACAGAAATATCCTATACCCGACAATCACTTCTGTAGATAATTGCAATCAAAACACGTTACTAACCAAGTTAGCTTGGAATAGTTAACAACTCTGTTTTTATAAACCCCCAACTGTACGAAAAACTGAAACGCTTGAAACCTTTTTGACTCCAAGCTGTTTGGGAAAAGAGCAGAGAGTACATTGAAGAACCCTCATCCGCGTTAAGCTCCTGGAGGAGGTGGAGAAAATCACAAAACTATGAACGCTGCTGGATTTTTCCAGTAGTTACAGATATGGCGCCAAGGCAGCCGACAACGACGCTCTCTTGGTTTTTATTATTAATTTAAGCGAAAACGCTCTATTAATTTTGTCCGCCATTGTACAAAAAGACGGTTAAAGAGACAGGGAGTGGGGACGCCTGACGCGTATTTAAAGTGTGTAACTTCAAGCATTAAAAGAAAAAGAAAGGTTTTAAGAACATCTGGCAGCCTTAAGTTTCTTAGCATGACAAGAAAATAAGAAAAACATAAAACGCTTAGCAATGCACTCCTTGGGAAGGAGCTGTGGTAATAGCAATTTTGATATGTCCATTGTTTTTATATATATATATATATGAAACAGAAAATGTGTGGAGAGAGTTTAAAAAAATTAAAAGATTAAGACGATGCAGCAGAAACCACAGACTGATGCCGTAATAATTATAGGTTTTCATCAGGTTTAAGCCATGATAATTAATATGTAATCAATAGATTAGCAGTAATTAATCAAACTGAAAGTAACTAATATAACGATGTATGGTTGGGTTTAGACTTCGACAGCCCGTTCGTCCGTCTTGCATCAAAGAGTTTAAACATTAACGTCATAAAAAGACATTTTACAGCCTCCAATCGACTGTGAAGCCGATGCCCAGGCTGCACACGTGGTTTCATTTCACGAAAAGCCAGATTGAGTGATTTTGCAAACAAGGCCGGGTGTTTGAACAGGAGGACTCTTGTAGCAATCTGTGTTTACAAGAGATATCATATGCCGCCGAGTGGGCTGCGAGATTGGACTGAAAAACATGCGATGGTTTGCATGTTTGCGTATTGAAGACGCCGTCTGCTGGGGTGTTTTTGTTCTTTTTTGTTTGTTTGTGATTTTCGAATGAAAGGGATGAGAATGAAAACACAATTACATAACAGGAGGTGATTAACTTATAGTTTGATAGAAACTGCTAGATGTTACTGCTACAAAACTGTAAAATGTATAAATGTTGTACTCTGCCTAAATAATCCATACAGTCTGACCTCAGATTACAGACCCACAAATCCTTGAGCCCTCCTTCTAAAAACACATCTGTTTGCCTATTTATACCTTTTTTAATGGTCCCACCACCAAATATACCTCAATCTTCCAATGAAAACCATTAAAACTTGGTCAGTCTGCCTACCAGATGCATTTTTGTTAGAATATTTTATATATTCCGTGCAAAATTAGAACAGGATGTCCTTATTTCTAGCCATTTCATCTGCTGGAGAGTGCATGGCGGAGCTCCTTATAAACCCGTCTAATCATATGATTCACCAGAATCTGTGGTTGATGCAGCAGACCTGCAGGAAACAGAACTCATTAATTTGCTAATTAGGTTTTTTTAGCTAGTAAAGTTTACACATTTAGACATTTAATTGACTATCTTTTATATTTTTAAGGCTGGAGTTATTACTTGTTGAATCTTTTAGTTCTCCTTGCTTGGCTCTGGATCGTTTAGCTGTGTGAGAAGTGTGAGTGAAAATGTAAATGTAACTGTAAATAGCTATTTTATCACTTGAAAGACATCTTACGTCACGTGCATTACGTCATATGTCTCATGTGTGTTAAAGCAGTGTGGAATGACAAACATTTATATTCATGTTTCTTTCATATATGCATATAATAAATATATTCATGTTTCTTTTAATACTAGAAGTGTTTGCATATAATAAGAGTTATAACTTTTATGATAAGGCCTGCTGGATCCAGGTGGCCAAAGGAAGCCGGCTATCAATCAGTTCCCAGCAGATACAATCAAGTTAAAAAAAATGTGAAGCCAGTTAGCGAAAAATACTCCCTTCCGTTAAAGGATGCTTCCAGGGAGCGAATTTACTCTTTTTTCTTTTTGTGCAGAATACTCAAGGTCAGCAAGGCGTCAGCGAGGCGTGGGAATAACGGTTTCTGAAACAGTTTGTGTAAATCATGTGATTGTTTTTTCTGACTTTGTACACTCCCTAATTTTTAATAAAACAGCCTGATGCAGAAGTAGAGCTCAGACCCGATCTCGGCTCTCCACTCCTGCAGGGTGAAAATCTTATATCGC
>JAVLVB010000251.1:432131-443370 GCA_032876305.1 Orestias chungarensis | reverse complement strand
CCCCCCCCCCCCCAAAAAAAAAAGTTTCTGTCAATCAGCTCCAAAAAAAACAAAAAACAAACAAAAACAAACAAACAAACAATTACAAAGCAAGGATGGTAGAGATAGAAGTAGCGGAGCGTCAGCAGGATGAAGTCCTCTGTGTCCCACAGACTGGCTGCAGAGGGAGGCTGCTGCAGCCTGGATGCTGGGGGAGGAGGAGGAAGAGGAGGAGGAGGAGGAAGAGGAAGAGGAGGTTCACTGCTTTCTGTCCTGCTCTAGCAGGCACCGCAGCATCCACGGGAAATGTAAGAGCACAATTAACCTGCAGGTCAGTCATCTCATCAACGGGGAGGAAATGATTAACAGTCACCTGTAGGTGTGTTCAGTGGCGGTTCTACAGCAAATTACCAGTGGGATTATATTAATATTCCACATTTTATTTAAGTGAGACCTAATCGAGCAGATGAAAACTGGAATCCAGAACAGGGGTGAGGCTAAAAGTTTCACATAAACTTACCTTTTATTTCACCAACTCACAACAAATCTCCTCAAGGCAGTGGGGAAAAATACAGAAAATAAATCATTACTACGTTGCAGCCATCTCACAGTTGATTACATCTTGGTTTGTTATTATTTAAGGAGTAAAAAAAAACAAAAAACTAGCAAAAATAACTAGGAAAAAAAAAAAAAGCCAAGCAGAAGTTGCAGCATTGGCTCCTCATGGATCAGCATGCAGAGACCACAGCTTGTGGTTTTGGTTGTTGTTGTTGACCTTACAGCGATCCCTCGTTCTGAGCATGCATGTGGCGACAGCGGAGAGGAAAAACGCTCACTGAAACAGGAGGAAACCTCCGGCAGAACCTGCGTCAGTACATGTGTCCGATTTTTTAAGACAGAAGACACAAAAAGACCCAGGAGAACTGAAATAGATGTACTCCGTCAGTTAAGCCAGAGGGAGACTTTAATAGCAGCAGATGGAGAATTTGCTTTCAGCACCGCTTGATGAGTTTTCCAGACCGGTTGCGGCTTCTTTGGAGAGAAAAAATCCTAAGCCGAAACAAAACGTTACCGGTTTAAATTGATTGCAAAGGAAACAGACGTACAACAGAAGAAGAACGTGGCAGAGTGAGCACAAGTGGTCAGATTGCCCTCCAGCCGCCTCAGCGTAGCTGTGGAAATAGCTCAGGGAAACCTCTAGTGTGACACATAAGAGGGGATGAGCGAAGAAGAACCAGTTTTTCAACACTCAATGTGTACAAAAAGAAAACAAAAACATACAACATTTTTAGAATTGCTGTAAAAGTTAAACTGGGACAGGACAAACCAAGATTGGTCGCAAGTCTATTGGTCGCGTATCGTCCATTAGAAATTTTAGTACAGGCCCTATAACCGTGGTCAAACTGTCTGGATTGGTTGTTTCATTATTGAGTTACTTCGTTATTTTTGTTTCATTAGTTATTCCGCAGGTTTGTGCTGTGTATCCTCTGGTGAGACAATATTCCTCCAAGCAAAGGTTGTTTCTAGACATGAGGCAAGAACGGTGAAGATCTCAGTAAAAACAAAATCCGGGCCCAAACGCCCTTTTACGTATATTCATTTATTTAAAACATCCATCAAACACCTGTTAGCGTGTCAACTTGTTTACGTTCCCACAGCAGACCTTGATGCAGTTTAGATGTTGTTGTTTTTTTGTTACCAGGTTAGTCATACCACTAAATAATAACGGCCGTCATCAGACTTCTGTGCCAACGGTGTACAGCCAGAATGTGATGTGTTTACGTCTGTGAATAAAGACGCTGAGCGATAGGAGCAGAGCGTATCGTCACAAGATCGGATAAAGACGAGCTAAACAAGCTAAACTCAGCACTGCTTGCTACGGACGTTCCAGATTTACCACGTCAGCTTTAATTTGTTTTTTTGGGGTGGGTGAAAAGATCAGAATTGGGTCGTTCAGATCGCTGTGAAATTATTGGATATTGGATTGTTGGATATGCAAATGTTGTGTCAAATACAACATTTTCTTAGATCATCACTGTACCCACTTACAGTCTTTGCTCTTTCTCTGCCCGTTAATAGAAGTGTTTGCCTCAGCGCGAGGCGTTCCTCGGTTTTGAATCCCAACCTGGGGTCAGTGGGGTTGCACCATATATCAATGGTTGCAATGTTCATATCACAAAGGGCTGTTTGAGTTCAGTAATTGTTGGCTGCTATAAATTAAAGAGTTCTGAAGTTGTCGTTTGGTGCTGATGGTAAATTTAGCCAGTAGGAAAGAGTCTCCTAGCTCATAATGGACATAAATGACGTTGAGGGTCCCATCGTGATTTGAAAGAGCAAAATTTAACAATATTATCACCAATTGCAACATTTTCCCTTGTTGCGATAGTGAAACCACAAATAAACAAGAGATATATCTCCTAGAGTTGACTTTTCAAAAGTCAGTATTTCTCCCTAATCTGTGTAGTTTGTTGAACGGTCTGTCTAGTTTGCCGTTAGCTATGACTCTGTGTGATTATTACCCCCACCCCAGCTCGTCACCGTGACGGGTTAGTTGGTTTGCACCCCCCACCCGTGTGCGTCCAGGGCTTCAGGCTCTGTTTAAACTGTGCAGGGATCCCTGCTGTTGTGTGGCTGGGGATTGTGCAACGATGCATCGCAGTAGCCCGGGGCCACGCGTGTCACCAGTCGCTGAGAGGCCAGCGCTCTTCCACTCAACTGTCAGAAACACTGAGGCAACTGCAGAGGAGACCTGACGAAGAGTGCTCTTAAATTTAAAAAAAGGCATTAAAGTTAGAGCTAAGTTTAAGGCTGGATTCTTGTTTTCTGTTGTGTCCAGCAAAAAGTGATTCTGCGATTGGAGAGAATCAAGTAAAATCGAGAAAAAGGGCACAGAATATGCAGGGGTGCGCATAGTTCTTAAAAAGCCGCACATTCACCACATAAATAGCATCTAAGTGCAAAAATTGCATAATTACGAGAATTCACCTGATTTTACAGAATTTTTTTCTCAAAAATTTGAAATAATTGATTATTTTCTAACTTTTGACTGACACCTACTGAAATCAGACGCTTGTGTACCAAGGTACAGTTTGGGCATCCTAACATGAAATTAGACTCCAAGCAGGCGAGATTAAGTTTCTATATCTGATTCACATGATGATGATTGAGACGCCCTGTACATAAAATAGGAACGTACCAGTGCGAGCACGACATCAGCAACCACAGTTTTGCCTTGTCCATGCCTCCACAATGATACTTTGTGGGTATATCAGGGAGATATTCCACCTGAATTCTCATTTTGACGCTTGTGATGCTGCAGAAATCTCATGCCAATTTTCCAATAAACCGCCGAGAGTCCATCGATTTCCATTACTTCCGAATCAGCGTTTTTCGTCTCCATAGCTGGCACAGACGTTCTGGAAAAGCTATTATGGACTTGGGTCTCGTTCAAGAGAGCAAAGTGGGACCCGAGAAGCAACTTGTGTCTCGGGGGGTTGTAACTGGACACCCTCTTTGTGCGCAGAGTCGGATGCTGCATTTCATTAACGAGGCGGTCATTTCATGATCTCTTGGCCTCCAAGACGTTTTCGCTTGAAATCCAACACAGGAAGTGAAGCCCTGCTTCGTCTAAATACTTGCAATCGTTCAGGATTTTTAAAGAATCGTTGTGATTTACCCAAATTAGCCGACAGAGCGAGCGTGGAGGTGTCAGAGCCGTTAACAGCACTCCCCGTCTTGACCCCTATTGAAAGCGCTGCCGCCGGGACGGCAGATGGCCTCGCGCACGCACACTCCTGCACACAATAACAGGAGGAGTAGCCATGGAAACCGGCTCATAATGGCCGGCCTGGTGTGTGCTGGAATCACTTGGCCTAATTTGTTAAGTAGCACATCAATGCATCTGATCTAATCAGTCTTGTTTTATGCGCAAAACCGAGTGGAGCCGCCCACACTAACAGCAGAGCCGACATCTTGTTTAGAGACCAACCGGTGAGTTTAATGATTATGTTATTACAGGAGATGAACACTTCATAACCAACACTCCTGCGGCATGGCTTTCCTACTCAGTTTCAATATTCCTGGATTTAACAATTTAACAAAAAGTTTTCATTTGAATTTTCTGCACGTGTCTTTCAAGCGAAGGATAACAGATCATATAATTATATTGTCACACAAAAATGTGCATTTATTACAGCAGCATAATCTCCCGATAAATTTATAAAAATTAAAACCTTTATTTGTAAATAAAAAAATAATAGTTTTACCAAAATCAACCTTGATACAATGGTTGAGGCACTTAAACACTATTTATTAATTCAACATTAACGTTAAAAAACATTAATCTGATAAAAAAAATTTAAGATTATGTAACAGGACAGAAAATAGTATTTTAAATCAAAGCAAATCACATTTTCAGATAATGTTGTCGGATATAAAAAGTATTAAATGAACACGTAATGTACACAGTATAAGTCAGAATAAGGTAAGAATACTATCAGTTGTATTTTTATTATTGTTTGTATTGTTTAAAATACCTTCTGAAAGTTTGCTTTTCCAAAAAGTTACTCGTATAAACATAAATTGTATTATTAAACCTTTGCCCTGAGGCAGATTTTTCTATAAAATCTCATAAAGAGGTGAAATATTTTTGAGTAAATATTTAATTTCTTTAATAACAAAGCTTTTGGCACGGATACAATGGGTTGCAAAGGTATTCATTCCCCTTAAAGCAACACTGAAGAAATTTCGGTTTTGGTCGATTTTGGTGGCGCAGTGTGGACAAAAAAAGGCGGTAGTGTTTTTGGCTCAAGTAAGACTGCATTTCCCATGAGCACAAGCGCCTAGCGTGGTAAAATCCTGATCTCCCCATTCCCTGCAGTTGGATTGGAGTACATTTCTGTTTCCAGTGTCTGTGTGAGGGATGGATAGCGATGAGGTGATGAATCTAATTGTGGTGAAGCAATGTCAGATGATGATGTTGAAGATAAGAAATGGGGGACATGGCGTAGGACGTAGAGCAGTCAGCACATTTGTAGTTGTTTTGTGTGGCAGGGTTCCTGCCACCCTCCCCAAAGTTGCTTAGTGCCGGTTAAACCATCTGAAAAGAGTAGTTCAGATCCCGGCTCCCACACATTTTTGAACAGACTTTGATTTACAATCAGGGTCGCAGGCATCCTTGCTACTTGAGGACGTTTTCTCAACTCGCTCATTTTCCTTCCACTCAACTTCCTTTGAATACGTCTTGCAACAGTCCCCTCTGTGAACAACCAACTCCTTTACCGATGAACTATCCTCCCTATTGTCTTTTCCTCAACAAAACATTTCTGCATCAGTTCTTTGCAACTACTTTTGTGGTATAAAAGTTTCTGTCTTAATTATCTCTAAGTACCTGCAATGATTAAATTAAAAGTCTGCATATGTGACTGTGTGCAATGAATCACACACTTTGTGTTTGCATGTGAACTGCAGCAAAGGCGTCATAATTATTCACTTTAGTCTTTCCTCATGAATGCCGAGTACCTGGGTTAAGGAAGGGCTGTTCACGCCACCAGCCTTTCACATAAATGACAGAGAACATGCCTCCAAGCAGCAGGAAAGAGAAACAGCCCATAGAGAGGACATAGGACAGCGACCCGGGGAAACAGACCGTCGGTACCTTATACAACAACTACGTCTGAGTCAGCCAGTGTCGGTTGTCACCGCAGATACGAGCTGTTTGGTGTGAACAAGATTGTAAACAGATCCAGTCCATTAATCCCGTGAAGCCGGTCCTCGAAAATCGGATTGGTTGGGGCCGGAGGATCTCTGGCAACCGTCCCGCGGATCTTTGCCGGCCTGCCATGTTTTAGTTTGTCTTGTAAGTGCAAGAATGTTTGATGACATACCATCTACTGTAGAACGGCTGCCTAACTGAGCTCTTCTTATTTATTTATCTTTCATCCCAGTGGATGTTGGGCCAAGAAAGCCCTCTTAGCCAAGAGTTAATTACCTCTAGACATCCAGGCAGGGACTCTTACTCAACAGCTCAATAACTTGCCCCTGATGAACTGCCTATAAAAGCCAGGCAGGTGCAGTAATAGCGAGGGATGAGCCAGGGCCCCCCCTGAGGAAAATCACCAGAAATTTGCTTACACATCACGGATGTAATGGTATTCTTCCTGCAGCGACATTAAAATGATTCAGAGGTGGGACCAGCTCACCAACTCAATATGCACTGTTAACGTTAACTTTTCTCATGATAAGTCATTAGGAACATAAACCAGTTCAAAGATTTGAATCAATTTTTTGCCCCAATAACATGAAGCTGCCAAAATACCAAGCTAATCCTACTTGGACTGTGGATGTACGAGTCCATCCTGCATCACACTCCCAACATCCAGGGTGAATATTTACAGCCGCAGCTGCCAGTGGAGGTAAGTAAACTCGTGTTTTAGCAGCCGTGATTTGTTCCCTCTCCATCCCTTTTCTTCGTGAGGAAAAGCGTCTGGATTTAGAGGGTCAGGTAGCACTTACCAAAGGTTTTTATTGACGGGAATAAATCCTCTGTCTGTCGTGCACTTAGGAAGGATGGCCGCAGAGATGAAATGAAACAGATTTCAAAATCGATGCGGGGCGATAAAGCGATACGTGTAGAGCGGCAGATAGCGAGCATTGTTGAATCAACCGAATATCTGGGAGTTAAACGAACAACGAGACACTGGTGAGAAACATGGACAATGGTACATGCTCAGCAGCACGCTAACCATATAAACGCAGCAAATTATCCTGATTTATGTAGAAGCAGGGTCTATAATTCAGAACTGAGACGTAACACGCATTTTTCTTTTGAAAACAAGGGCGTGAACGTTCTGCTTTGCTGCTTTTAAGTCTGTTCTGTTTAGCAGGAGAATTATTTGGGTCGCTCTTTCTCTCTTTTTAAATGCTTGTTAAGTTGTGCCGCTTTCAGGCAGGACCAAAGAAAACAGAGGAGACCTGTGAAATCAAACCAAATGCTTGATTCAATAAAAGTAGAAGAACGGAACATGGGGCAATAATGGAGAATGCAACGGAGGGATGTTGCTGGACTTTTTCTGATTATGTTTTTTTCTCATTTCTAAAGATCTAGAGTTGCTCACTCCACTTGTTGGTGCTTTAAGTGCCCGACACGGGTCAGCATGTGTTCCCACACATGCGACACATGCGTGGTGTATTGTTGGCTCAAAACATTTAAACTATTTTAAAAGTCAAAAAATGTGAAAGTCATTCCTAGAGAAGAATCTAAAAGCAAATTATCCAACATTAGTTAAAACAGACTAAACATCCTTATAGGATTAGGGGTCCCATGTCCATTTAACAGGGCTTGAACTGCAAAAAACCTTTTTTGTATTTAGAGAAATAAACCATACGACTTTAAATGCTGAGGAAAAAGAAATTAGCAGATAGATTTTCATCTACTTGTGCCTTATTATCTATTAACCTTTACGTGTGACTCAGAAACCTGAAGAAACGTTTTGTGCAGCGGACATAAAAAACCAGAATCCAGAGACGCTCGTTAGATGGATATCCATCATGCCTATAGATGACAGAATCGATGGCGTGGAAATAGCTTAGCTGGAGCTGGATTGAGTCTCCAGGCTATGCAGGCTGCAGGATGTGGGATGGGGCTGGTATGTGGGGCAATCGCTCAATTTCAATCTTGCACTTCTAAAGGCCTGATCGTTGAACTTTAATTAACTGGGGCCTGTTGTTTGTTATGAGGAAGATGCATGGCCGCTCCGATATCTCCACCACAGAGACAAAAACAGAGAACTGCGGGTTGAAACCCAGCTGGTTATTTAATGTAACACCGCTCAGGAATGGGTCTGTGGTTGAGCTCATGCGACGTGGAGAGAGTCTGCTAATGTTGAGAGCACATGTCTGTTGAAAAAAACAGGCAGTTCTGATTCGGGCACGAACCAGAACTGTGTTAGAAAAGTCGATATGAATACAGGGCCAATCACTAAAACTAATTGGTTTTGTTTAGAACAAGAATAGAATATATTCATCCACGAGCCAAAGCAACATTACAGAGCTTTGGAAAGTATTCACAGTTCAAGTTTACACATTTTGGAAAATTAAACCTCAAGCTTTTTTGTACTTTGGTGATTATTATGTGACACTTCCTGACCATGCTTGTTTAAATATGGCTCAAACTTAGTCGGTCTGGATGGAGAAACATATATTAACATCTTGAAGTGTTTCCAATGTCAAAGAGTATTAGTTCGATTTTGGTGTGGTTTAGACATTCATTCTTTGGTGTAACCCATAACATTGCTTTTCTTGCAGTTTATTTAGCATCACTGTCCTGCTCGAAAGTGGGTCTTCGCCCCAGTCTTGAGTCTTTAGCAGTTTGAAGTATGATAGATAGATAGATAGATAGATAGATAGATAGATAGATAGATAGATAGATAGATAGATAGATAGATAGATAGATAGATAGATAGATAGATAGATAGATAGATAGATAGATAAATTCTGTTTCTATATTATTATTAACTAATATTTCCTCAGATTTAAACAGGTTTACTTGACATGTGTGATCATCAATTCCTTCTACAGATGTGTGGTGGAGAGCGTCTTGTGCTCCAGCATCAACGTGTGGCATGGAAGCTGCTCTGCTGCAGACAGGAAAGCTCTGCAGAGGGTGGTGAAGGCTGCACAGAGGACTGTTGGAGTCAGCCTCCCCAGCACCACAGACATTTACACCTCCAGGTGCAGGAAGAGGTCCTCCGGCATCATGAAGGACCCCACACACCCAGCACACTCACTTTTTGTCCCGCTCCCCTCAGGCAAGAGGCTTCGGAGCATCAAGTGTAAAACAACCAGACTGAGAAACAGCTTCATTCCTGAAGCTGTGAGACTCTCAAAAACACGCAACGACAACCAGAACTGAAAAACTCTTTCTCATTTAACCGGCACTGTTCACTTTACTATCACACTTCAAAATGTCACTTTAAAATGTCGCTGTAATGGTTCACTTTAATGTTCACTTTAGAATGTCCCTTTAAAATGTAAATTAATATGTCACTTGCACTCCAAATTTTGATTGCTGCTATGTCCGAAGTACTATATTGTAGATTCTGGATCACTATTGTATATTCTTGTGGAGTCAAATCACATTTCTCGTATAGTTCTTTAGAATTTATAACGTATTATATATTTGCATTCCGATCCTCAATGCTGCTATGTCCGAAATCCCATATTGTAGATTCTGTGTCCATATTGTAGATTTTGTGTAGCTCAAATCCTATTTCTCTCATAGTTATTATATTCTATATGTTTTTACATTATTTAAAATTGCTATCAGGGTGTAAACTGGACCGGGGGATTAGAATTTTCGTCCCACCTCATGTACCACATGTGATGTGATGACAAATAAAGATTCCTTGATTCGTTGATTCCTTGACCTGAGTAACAACCTCACCTGGAGCAACAACACTTCCATTCTGGTCAGGAAGGCGCACCAGCGGCTCTACTTCCTAAGGAGGCTCAGTCGAGCTGGACTCGGGAGCTCAGTCCTCACCCCCTTCTACAGATGTGTGGTGGAGAGCGTCTTGTGCTCCAGCATCAACGTGTGGCATGGAAGCTGCTCTGCTGCGGACAGGAAAGCTCTGCAGAGGGTGGTGGAGATCGCGCAGAGGATTGTTGGAGTCAGCCTCCCCAGCACCAAAGACATCTACACCTCCAGATGCAGGAAAAGGGCCACCTGCATCTGGAAGGATCCCACACACCCAGCACACTCACTTTTTGTCCCACTTCCCTCAGGCAGGAGGCTGCGGAGCATCAAGTGCAGAACAACCCGTCTAAGAAACAGCTTCATTCCTGAAGCTGTGAGACTCTTGAACTCCACCTAAACAACCACTGCACTGACACTTTATGTGGACAATACACACTGAACATCTTCACCTACCCACACTGAGACACTTTACTCCCTTATATTATGTATATTTTATTTGTATTTTGTGTATTACATTTTATTTTATTTATAATTACTTTTTTAACTTTATTTTATCTATTTTAATATTAGCTCTTGGGTGGAACAGGACCGTGAAAAATACAATTTCGTTCCACCTCATGTTCCACATGTGTGAAATGACAATAAAGTCTCCTTGAATCCTTGAATCTAAATATTTTCTTGTAAAATCTCATTTTAGACAGCAAGTGGGAATTAATTTAATAAGCGAATGACGCTATTTTTACATTCCTTACTGTGCAACTACAAAAAGCCCAAATATAAATAAATGACTGAACTTTATAGTTTTAATATAATAAAATATATAAAACATGAAGTCCACATTTTAATAAGGAACTATAAATGTGAGGACAGCTTGGAATGAATGTAAAGTTTTTGTTATCCATTTCTGTCTCTGCTCCTAAGTCTTCATGTTTTCTAATTTATCCTAACGTGACCAACTCTAATCCACTTTTCCTCTGTAATTTTTTTTTTTTTACTAATAAAATCTATTTAACATGTTGTCTGCATGTAGGGGGTTCAATACAAACTGTTAATGTCCTGCATGTGTAACTTTGTCACTCTGTGCCTTTGGGAAAAGCCAAATAGATCTAATTACTTTAATGTCCCTTCCAGCAACTCTCTGAACGACGATAGTCAATAAGATTCTAGACGAGGAGGCATAATGAAAGAGATTTATCATTTCTTGTCCATCCATAGATTAATCCCACTCATCCTTGCAGGGTTGCGGGAGCAGGTGTCTGTCTGAAGCCGTGACATGTATACCTGGAGATGTTTGTTATATTATATGTTTCTTCATAGAATAAATGTATTTATACGGCTGGATATTAATCAGTGAAGAATGTGCTGTTGGAAAGAAAAAGCCAACATGTTAGCACGGTAGTGGAGGGGTGATGAACTTGAACTCCTTCTGATTACCGAAGCTGAGCTTTCACCAAACCGGGCCACCAACAGGAGATTGATCCAAATAGAAAATCTGCAACAGAACGAGTGAAAAATAAACCACTGAATGATCAGATCCAGACTTTGACCTCAGTCACAGGATGTCCCTAGTTTTTTCTCGTAGCCGCTGTTGAAGTCCTCCTTGACTTCCCCAGGTTGGTTGATCTCAGGACAGCATATTCAGGTTCTCACAATGTTCAAATAAAAGATATAAACTCACAATCACTCAGTCAACAACCGTCTTGTGATGTAAGATTTTCACCCTGCAGGAGTGGAGAGCCGAGATCGGGTCTGAGCTCGACTTCTGCATCAGGCTGTTTTATTAAA
>JAVLVB010000251.1:400520-432031 GCA_032876305.1 Orestias chungarensis | reverse complement strand
TTTCGCTAACTGGCTTCACATTCTTTAACTTGGTTCTATCTGCTGGGAACTGATTGATAGCCGGCTTCCTTTGGCCACCTGGATTCAGCAGGCCTTATCAGAAAAGTTATAACTCTTATTATATGCAAACACTTCTAGTATGAAAAGAAACATGAATATAAATGTATGAAACATGGATATAAATGTTTACCATCCAACACCGCTTCGAACGGTCAAGCAAAGATTTTCCCATGACTGTGAGTCGGCCAAACCGAAGCCGATCCTTATTTTACGGCTTGATCTCAAAGGCCGCGCCGATGACAACAGGGCAGCTCCTTCTCCTCCGTCATCGCTGCAGGTCACTGAGCCGGACGCTCCTGCTGGCCCCCGTTTGGCAAACAGACCTTGGTGAGTGGACGTAAACATCTAAGCCAGGGACAGTTGTCCACACACTGGCTGCTTGGCTCCTACGCTCATTAGAGCAGACCATCACCCTCCTGCTATCAGCAAAACAAGCATCTCGTGTAACAGCCTCCCTGAGGGACCCCCTTTCTGAATGGAATAGACGGCAACTTGGTCCCTCTTGTTCTGAGACCACCCAGAAACACCATAAACCCAACGGTTTAACGGACTCCTTGTTTTACCTCTGAACTCATCAGATAATTGTCATTTTTCCCTGTCCAGGTCCTTTCACACATTGGGTCTGTTTCTGATACATTCGCAGGCTATAAACAACATGCGGAAACCGTCTGATCTAAAACCACATGTGAGACGCTGTAAGGCGGAGAGGGACGGTGGGTGTATCCCTCCCTGAGGCGGTGGATAACTCATGTATTCCTGGAAACAGCCACACACGTGATGAGATCACAAACACGTCCTCTGCTAAGTCCTGCTAATGAATGTCCTAGGCATCCATGATTAATGGCTTACCTGTAAGACTCCAGAACCATTAAGAGACCATCCGCCAGCTGAGGTATGCAGGGATTTCACTACATCTGTTTCAGGAGAGCTGAATTTGCCATTAAAATATTTCTACAACTCCATCCATAAATCTAGCAAGAGTATATAAAATGGACATAACCTTCCTCTTACTGTCTGGCTCTAAATTAGACAAAATCGGTCAATTTCAATAGCCCACAATAATTTAATTTGGGTGATGATGCTGTTTCGATATGAGAATATTCTGTTTCTCAGACACGGCTTAGTTTCTCGACAAGATTGTGGTGAATTAGTTCACTGCTGCTTCTGAGAAAAGCATCATTCTGGACCAGTTTCAGTCATGGTTTTATAAATACTACACAAATAAAGCAGCTCTCCTTAGGCTAATGCTTATAAAAGGAAACACTAGGGAGCCGTCAGAAAGAAGAAAAAAAAACCCAGAACAAATTAAAAAATGTGATCTAATAAATTTTAATCCTGCTTTTTTTAATCACTGTTATAAAATATATTTTATTAATTGGCTTCCACGCAAATGTGTCAGGCTGTTTTATAGCTATGGCGTTATAGCTGCATCCATGCTGTGGAGGATTCTGCTGCAATAGAAATAAAACACTGAAGAACTCCTGTCTAAATGTAGAAAGTACGTAACAGCATATCTTAGGTACTGGGAAATGGATATGATTGCAAGAAACATTAGGAAAAGGAAAAAAATGCTAAGATACACACAGCAAGATTCTTTCCCCAAGCAGGCCCTGAAGGCACCATTTCCTGGAGTGTACCTCAATGATTATGCTAAAAAAAATAAAAACAATAAAAAATTTACTTCTACCAGCTACCAAAAACAATTTAAGCGAATTACAGTCCAAATAAAACAGAAATGTCTACTTCCTTTTTCAACAACCTTCTTATTTAAGTATCGCTTGTTAGCTGGTGGCTAAGAATACATTGGGCAGAAGCTAATGGCTAACAAAACATTAGCCAGAAGCTAATCTCTAAACAAAACGTTAGCCAGAAGCTTATGGCTAAGAAAACTTTAGGCAGAAGCTAATGGCTAAGAAAACGTTAGGCAGAAGCTAATGGCTAACAAAACTTTAGGCAGAAGCTAATGGCTAAAAAAAGTTAGGCAGAAGCTAATGGCTAAGAAAACGTTAGGCAGAAGCGAATGGCTAAAAAAACGTTAGGCAAAAGCTAATGGCTAAGAAAATGTTAGGCAGAAGCTAATGGCTAAAAAAACGTTAGGCAAAAGCTAATGGCTAAAAAAATGTTAGGCAGAAGCTAATGCCTAATAAAACGTTTGGCAGAAGCTAATGGCTAATAAATATATGCCTGTCTTTTCATATTTCAATTTTAAACTGTGATCACAAGGGCCACAGGACTGAATTTTGATTTTAATATTTCTTTGGTCTGGTTTACGTGCCCCGGAAATGGCTTCACCCACCTTAAACTTAGGTAAAGTTAGAAAGATATTACCAGATTTGCATTTCTGTATCAATAAGTTATCTACGGAACATTGTTTCTATAAATCGAACACCTCACTGCAATCAAAGCAAGGTGAATTGTGAGCTACAATCTTTTCTTTTTTTTGTTACTGACTATTTTCGCCGCTGGAAGAATTTAATAGGGCTCAATGAGGCGACCGATTCACTGTGCAGGTGCAGGGAACCGACTGCAAATTACAACACCGGAAAAAAAGTGAAATATAATACAAAAAGCTTCACCAAGGACATTTGTTGTGTAGTTATAACCATTTTATATGAGCTGACGTTTTTCAGAATATGTTTTTTAGAAAGGAAGATAATGCATTAGAATAATTTTGAGGATTTCAAAAAGCTTGAAGTGGTTGAAAAAATGTATAGCAGTAATTAATTTCCACACTGCAAGTCTTATTTAGACGAAACCATGCCATATAAGTTGGATACTGTTTTAAACAGTTCAAGAGATTTTTTTTTAAACATTAATATGATTATTTAAAAGCTCACTCTTGGAGTCTCTACTTAGCATTGGGCATTCTAGTATATTTCATAATAACATTCGTGCTTCTTCTTCCGAAAAACCTAATCTGAAAAGCGTTACATTATATGAAGTGATTTTGATTACACTGCACATGTCCCTGTCCCTGGTGAAGCTCTTTATTTTATCTTTCACTGTTTTCCCGGTGTTGTAATTTGCAGATGGTCCCAATGTTCCCTGGATAACTTTTTGATATGGAAATGCCGAATCTTTTAATATCTTTCTAACTTTACCTACGTTTAAGGTGCATGAAGCCATTTCCAGGGCAAGTAAACCAGACCAAAGAAATATTAAAATCAAATTCAGTCCTGTGGCCAAGTTTTTGACTTCGTATTTGCGATCACAGCCTAACATTGAAACATGAAACACCATGGCATATTTTTGTTTTTTTGTGTTAGATTAAAAAACGAAAAACAAAATAAAACGTCACTTTTCCCTTTCGCAATTTTTGATTGATAGTTGAAAACAGAAAGAACGAATGATGCACGGATTCTTGTTGTCCATGTGTTTTGATTATTTTGACACCGCTTGTGGGGAATCTCACCAGGATGACGGCCCACGCCAAGTATCGACAGGTAAAGGTGAACGTTCTTTCTCCTGTAGATGACAATAATCCTCCCCGCCTGCTGGGAAATAATGAGCCAGGAGTCAGCACAGACACCTTAAAGCCGTACAGTAAACAAAAAGCAACACGTGAGCTGCGGCGTTCTGTGCGTCCATTCGGCCTTGAGTAACCGAATAGTCCTGGGACGTGGCTGTGGACGCAGAGTCCCCGATGCGCCGGTCGAGCCAGATGTGGCGTGTAAGTCATCCGGGGCTCCTGATTAATTTGGTGGTGATGAATGCGCTTCAGCTGGGAGCATTAGCCGCGGACAAACAGAGAGGAGGGCAGCGGACACCTGGCGTGTTGTCCAGGCCTCGCTGACTGAGGGGCTCAAAGCTTAGCCGCCCACTGGGAGTTAAGCAATGCGGCTGCCTGGCAGCTTCCCACACAGCGAATGGTTGGAAGTGACGCTGCGAGCATAGGAGACCCGAGCCTGCAGACCAAAGGCTTTTCTCTTCAGCTAACCTTCTCATGAAGATGTGTCAGTACAGGGGAACAGCTGTCCTCTCACAGCGAGGCGGGAACATTTCCACATTTGTCAAACGCCCAGAGAGTCCCTGTCATGTTTTTGTAACATAATAATAGGAAAGGACAGAAAATTTCTCTGTTCTCTTCAGCTCAGCATAATTTTTTAATTTTATTTTATAGGAAGTAGGTCTGAGGATTGTGAACTTTTTATGGGTTTTGTTTCCTATTTATCTGTTTACGTACTTGTTTATATTTTTTGTCATTTAACCAATCATTTACTATGTTACTCATTTATTTATGTGTTTATTTGCTAATTCATTCGTTTTTTCTTTTTTAATTTAGTCAATTTCGTCACCATTCTTCCATGTCAGATCTGCTGCATGCATGTGGTCACAACTTGCTTAACAGAGCAACATTTAATCCATATCGAAAAGCAACAATAAAACAGACAAAGTCCATTCCAAGTCGCCGTGAA
This sequence comes from Orestias chungarensis, assembly GCA_032876305.1. NCBI lineage: Eukaryota > Metazoa > Chordata > Actinopteri > Cyprinodontiformes > Cyprinodontidae > Orestias > Orestias chungarensis. Next base: position 427,556 of record JAVLVB010000251.1, on the reverse strand, counting down.
CAACTTTATTGCGTTTAAGGCAATTTACTTCTTTGCCTAATGGTTAGATTTACCCCCTGAGGAAAAAGTGATGGTCCAGGTTACCTGAATTCTCAGAAATCCCATCACAATGGAGTTGATTGTAACCAGAATCCCTTCTGGGTCAAACGGCTGCACAGTGAGATACATTTCCTACACAAGCAAATTAAATATACATATATAAATAATTAGTTTTCGCCTTGTTGCTTGTTTTGTGAATAAATTGTTATACATTATAATAGAAATATTTCTAATTTGAAAGATGGGTATCTGTACATGTTATCTCCAAACACCCATCTGTCAATCTATCCCGCTGCCGTCATCGCCGATCCCACCGGCTCCCAAATACCCTCTAAAGGCAAGCAATAAAACTGTAATTGCATTGTAATTGCAACTATCAGAGCTCAAAAACGTCTACATGGATACCTTTTCTAATTTCTTAATTTTCTGCAAGATTTAAAACTCCAAACACATTTTTAAAAATTATTTTATAATCAATGTTAGATAAAATATGTATGTTACATCAAAGCAAAGTTTGTTCAGATTGCTCCATATGTGTTAAAGCCCTGCAAAAAAGAATCCCAAAAGCCAAAATTCTTGTTTCATACAGATAATCAGAAATCAATATTAGTGAAAAATCACCACAAAACACATTTAAAAACTATACACAGATTTAAAAGTAAAGAAAATCTTAAGCAGGACGGCTTTCAAACACTGCATTCTGCTTGTGCAGTGGCAATGTACAAAAAAAAAAGGGCACAATCTCACATTGCTTTAAACATTTTTACCATGCAAGGTCACAAACATTTAGAAAAGAATAACCCTACAAGAGCCAGAAGACCCAGAGTGAGGAAGATGAATCCTCTGCGTCCTCTTCTCCCGTTGCACACGACAGACTGAGATTGGCTAATTATACCCTTCGAAGCATCGGCCACAGGCCCATATATCACTCTGGGTCAAAACAACTGCAACACTAGGTGCACACAGACGCCCTCAGCAAAACAACCGAATAGAGATCTCGATGTGTGGAGATGAGGAAATCGCCTCTTCTGGCGTGCATGCTCACCCCGGTTTAATGAGCAAGACTTGTTTGGACTTACGTTGGGCAGTCGGGAACAGGCATGAGGAAAGTGATGCACAGCCACACCGTCTCCAGCATGAGAATGATCACCCACTGAGGCCAGTAAAGGAAAATGTCCTGGGTCGCATTCCTCCACTGATGCTGCAGACAAAAAAAATGTTGCTTAGAAGGATTTATTTGACGTCAGATTCTCATTTTCAGATACCAGGTTTTTTAAAACCTAAAGTGAATAGCAGATGGATGGATGGATAGCCTGTTTTAAAATGCTATCCAAAAACACTCACTTCCAGCAGATTTACCTGGTTTTATTTCTCTATTCTATAAATAAAACCTGTCAGAAAATATGAAATTTATCGTCATTATTGGGTATAAACAATGAAAACCCTGCTAGCTTAGCTTCTAGAGCTGAAACAACTTATCGATTTAATCGATAATTAAAATAGTTGACAACTAATTTAGTCGTCGTTTAGTTTTTCAACACAATCTGTTATATCTGCGGTCAACAGGTGGCAGTAATGAGCTACCTAACTCTGTGATCTACCAGTGGAGCAGTAGAAGATGAAATCAGCCAATCGTTAGCCTTGTTTTGCTAGCACATGGCTCCGGCAGAATAAACACATTTGCCCTGAGCAAGATGGCGGAGCAGGAAAATGTAAGAACTTTTTAAGTGAACATCTGAGATGAAATCATGGAGTTGGAGTTGAAGCAGGAGAGGAAGAACCAGCGCGGTAAAATAACCTAATAAGAAAATAAATGCGCTAAATGTTGTTAATGAATTCCGTTCATATTAATTTAGAGTTGCAGGCGTGTGCAGAAAAAAAACAAGCAACAATAAACGACCACATGTGGAACAACACGCTCACCCCCAGCAATGTCTACCACTTACTAACTCTGTTTTAAACTTGCTGGTAGAGACACAAATTCAGATTATTAGTAACAACAATGCTGAACATTCACAACAAAGATTGATTTAAATGTTAATTTAAATGTAAAACATAATAAGGGCTGAGATTATTTTGTTAATATGCTGTAATCTATCTTCATTTTTGTATATTTACCTAAAAATTAACAAATATTTACACTGTTGAGCTCACTTGTTTCTTTAAACAACGTTAAATTAATTGCAGTGGATAACACAATTATCTTGTCTTTTCCTTTTTCGTTTTTAATAGCTTGTATGTCAAAGTAGATGCTAAATAAATTAATAATAAAAAGCGATTAATCGTTAAAAATCATCGACAGACTAATCGACTATGAAAATAATCGTTAGTTGCAGCCCTAGTAGCATAAGATTATTTTTCTGTGTTTAGATGTGCTGCTTCAGACTGGACCCTTTTAATGTCCCTTTCTGTCGTGTGCATTAAGCGGCTGACAAAAAGGGAACCTGACGTGAATTGCTCTCCGCTCTCTCCGGGATTCGTGTCTGGCCCCAGAAAGTCTGCAGGAAGGAGAGAACAAAGTAGGTGAAGCCCAGACGCTGCAACACGCCAGGGATCCTCAGCCAGGACCAGGACAATGCGACACATCCAGCAACGAAGCACAGAAACTGCTTACAAGTGCACAAATACAGACAAAATAAGGTCAACAAAGATCTGGGAATGTCAAGACGGAAGCAATGCCATTAAAGTTTTCTAGTTATCTCCTGATCTCGACCTATTGGGTCACTTGCGATTTGGCTGCTAGGTTGACAGATTGATTGTAATCTGCGCATTAGTTAATTGAAGACCTCTGTCACACAAAGGGCCGTGAAACAACATGATCCCAATCATTGATCCAAGGAAGCAAATCAAATGAGAGGCCGAAGTCTCTCAAGCTTTTACCGATGACACTCCGGTTAAATCTGTAGGTTAGAGATAATTTACAGCTCGCTGCCACCGACAACCCAACAAACCACATGGCAAAGGAACAAAAAGCTGCAAACTGTTAAACGCTAACAGGGTTTTGTTTGCATTTAAGCTTCCTGAGAGTTTAAACAGCTCTGTTGACGTTCAAAAGCAGTTAAGGGAAAACTGTCTGCTCTCAATGTCTGAGCACTTTCAGCTGTGCAATAAACGAGGGCTGCCACTAACGATTATTTTCATTAGCGATTAATTATTTTTACGAATAATTGATTAATCACTCTTTATTATTAATTTTATTTAGCATTTACTTTCCCATATAAGCTATTAAAAAATCATTTTCATTAAGAAAAAATAAGAGAATTGGGCTGTTCACAGAATTTTATTTAACTTTGTTCAAAGGAACAAACGAGCTCAACAGTGTAAAATATTTGTTAATTTTTAGGCATAAAATACAAAACTGAGGTAGAATTTCATACAGCTTAATGAGTGTTCAGCATATTAATAAAAGTCTCAGCCCTTATTATGCTCTACATTTAAATGTATATTTTATTTGATCTTTATTGTTCAGCAGGAGGCTGACTTAGTTGGACATTATTGTTACTATTATGAACTTGTGTCTCTACCAGCATGTTTAGAACAGAGTTAGTAAGTGGTAGACATTGCTGGGGGTGAGCGTCTTGTTCCACATGTGTTCATTTATTGTTGAACAAACACAAAATTAAGAAATAAGTACAGACGAAAAAGTAGCAAAGCTGCGCACACGCCTGCAACTGTAAATTAATATGCACTGAATTTATTAACAGAATTTAGAGCGTTTATTTTCTTATTAGCTTATTTTACCGCACTGGTTCTTCAACTCTGACATGTTTTCTTCTTAGATGTTCACTTGAAGAAGACTTTCCTACATTTTCCTGCTCCGCCATCTTGCAAAGGCCAAATGTGTTTATTCCGCCTGAGCCATGCGCTAGAAAAACCAAAGCTAACGATTGGCTGATTTCTTCTTCTACTGGTCCGCTGGTAGATCACAGCATTAGGTAGCTCATTACTCCCACCTACTGACCGCAGATGTAGCAGATTGTGTTAAAAATAGACGCTTACGGTAAAACGTGATTATTAAGCAACTAACCGAGGACTAAAGTAGTTGTCAACTATTTAAATAATCGATTTTAATCGATTAGTCGTCCCATATTGTGTTATTCTGTGTCCATATTGTAGATTTTGTGTAGCTCAAATCCTATTTCTCGCATAGTTATTATACTCTTATACTCTTATATTTTATTACATTATTTAAAACTGCTATCAGGGTGTAAACTGGACCGAGGGATTAGAATTTTCGTCCCACCTCATGTACCACATGTGATGTGATGACAAATAAAGATTCCTTGATTCCTTGATTCCTTGAGCTCTACCATAAACACACTAATATAATTAACAGGGAGTTTGAACGGTTTTATTTATTCAGTTAGTTCAGTTTAGTTTAGTTTAGGGGGGAAAACTGTTTCTATTCATTCAACCTCACTCTCAAATAGTATATTCATTAAATTTTCTTGCTTTTTTTTGCTCATAACTCCAGGTTTTAGTTGAGGTTTTGTGAAGAGAGATCATCAAGGACTTTGAATTGCTATTATTATAGATGTTTTCAAAATTAAAATTTAATAGTAGATGTATAAAAATAAATAAAGTTGTGGAAATGGGTTAATAATAAAACAATTTGTGAGGGATCGCTTCTGTTTGTGAAGACTGTAAATATCATAAAGCTGAGAATAATATTCAACAGACTGTCTGAGAATCCTGCATATGAGCAAAAACATCTGGAATGGACCGAAAGTGGTTTTCTGTTCTAACTAAACTGATCATCTTCAATTGGCTTTTAAAAAAACATTTTATAAGCAGACTAGATCGTTTTGTATTTACAGCAGAAATTTTTAAGCTTTATTTGATTTTGTAAACTTTAATAAAGGAGTGAAGTTTCTGATCCACAAGAGATTAAAGATGCTCAGTTTAGTGAGAAACTGGGAGGAATCGGAAACCGCCTCACGTCCAGTCCAGGCGTTTTTAGCTGCTGATGGATTTAACTGCTGAATCTCTTCAATAACTTTGTATTATTTATAGTTTTTACACAAACGAGCCATTCTCCTAATCCACAGTTTCCAACAATAGTCGCAAATTATGATTTTTTTCCCTCTCATGTCATTCAACAGGCTCTGGAGTAACTTTAAGTGCAATAGAATTTACACCAGAAATAGCAGTAAATTTTCCCTGATTTGAGACATAAAAAAAAAAAAAAAATTTTTTTTGCTGGGTTGATGTTGTTATTTGTTGTCTCCTGTCTCCTGTCTAGCTCTTTGATTTCTAATTTAGATGTAAACTTTTTAAACTGCAACCTTTAAACATTTAACGGTTGCTGAGGATTAGTTTAGGCCACGGAATAGCACTTAATATCAAAAACCTGTCTTTACATTAGTCTTGCATAGTGTAATATTCAAAAGGATCAGAATAAATGTGTAAAATCTTGACTGTGTAGTGTGTAGGTCTCTGTTTTTATATATAATTTTGTAACAGAACTTAACTATGTAAACTTTTTAAAGTCGTTGAAATGAAGCTGTAGATACAAAGAGCAGGAGGCAGCCTCTCCTGATTTCCCCATTATTCGAACGTTTCACCAGTTATTTTATAAATTGCTTCTGACAAAGGTTAACACCTACTTCTCCCTCCCGACTGACATTGAAAGGTCGGGCATATCGAGCTGAAGCGACTCCATCCCCTTATTAGATGAAACAGTGGGACCGAAAAGCCAGGAGCCGTCCTTGGAGACGGAGGGCAAAGGTGTCCTTTATGGTGAAACCCTCTGAGCTGTTGTGATCAGCAGAGACCAGCAGCTGCACCAGGGTGTAACTCTATCTGTTTGTAATCGGCCATTACCAGAGAGCTGTCGTTTTGGCTCAGTCCGCTGCTGGTAAGACTGCCCACTCGACAACAGTATTTTCCTTAACCTAGTTAGTCTGACATCTGTGCAAAAAAACGAAAAACGTCCATTAGCACCACAGCTGGCTAATGCATAAAGAGCCGTCTTTTTACATCTCTATGCATGATTTTTCAGCACTCAATCTCAACTCAGGAACAGCCTTTTTGCAAAAGCCTCAGATCAAATTATTATAAATACATAAAAATAAAATTTTAAACAAGATTCAGTGAGATCTGACGGCGTGTTTTTCCTCCTACACGGCCCGTCTCTTGGAGAGTAGTTGAGGAAGCAGAAGCCGAGCATCAGCAGCGCGACCTTTCTCCAGGTGATTTTTCCCAGCAGCTGCAGGCGGCCGACTCCTCGCTTCTGCATGGAGCTAAGGGCCAAAACCACTGAGGACCCGATTATAAACACGAACCTGCAAGACGCTACACCATTAAACGTGCAATGTATTCACGCAGGGAGCGTTAATATCCCACTGGACCTACCAGGGCATGACCAGATCTGTCACGGTCAAACCTGAAAAAAATACATCGCAATTAATGAAGTTTGTGGTGGACATGCATGGCTTTGGATCACATCGTATTGATAATTATAGATTATTTCACCTATTTGCGCCACTAGTGGAGTTTTCGAGTATGTGATGGGGGGGCAGTGTTTTTAGGTTGTTGTTTTTTGCCAAAACCTTTGTTGTAATCAATGTTTTTGTGGTTTTATTCTGGTGCGCCAGATGAAGATGAAAAAGTAACCTCAACTAAAGATTGGACTGGATGTTTTCGGAGTGACAAACAAGAAATAAACAAGCTTTAAAAACATACATCTGTACACATTTGGATATGTCGCCAGGCCATTACGGGGCAACACAGAGACACAGAGCAAAGACAATCATGCACCCCAGTCCTGTTATCTGTCCTGGGAACCAATGTGAGGGGAAATCATGCAAAAAGATCCCAGGCTAGGACTTTTTAACCTTGCTGAAAGGCGACCAATCGTGACACAGTTTGGGTTTTGACTATGTCTAGTCTTGATGTTCAATTCCAATGTTTTTTTTTGTTGCGGATTTCATGTTAGTACCACATATAGCACTGAGCCACTGCTATATGTGGTACTAACCAACCATTTTTTGGGGGTAAAAAGATCAGGATTTGGGCCATTAAAGCTATCAACTGCTGTTAAAGCTATTAATTAAAAAGACTTAATACTATATAATGATAAAAAAAAGATTCAGACAACATTATAATATAGGCATGCAACGTAACAGGAAATAAATAACTGGCTAGTCTCATGAAGCGCTATAAAGGTAATAAAACGAGAAGATTACGTAAAACTGGAATGATCTAAAACACTTGAGGGCAACCAGCATAAACAACAGTCAGCGGCTCGATGGCTTTAGGATTAAAGACATTTCCATATCAATTTGTTTCCCAAGAACGAAATTAAAAGGAACAGCATGATCTATCTTGGGTGTGTGTGAATTATCTCTGGGTATTCCAGCTTCCCAAAGTCCAAAAACCCCCAACAAAAAACAAGACTGTTAGGTTAAGAGATCTCACAGATGGATGAATGGATTGATGGATGGGTGGATGGATAGATGGATGAATAGATGAATAGATGGATGGGTGGATGGATGAATGAATGAATGGATGGATAGATGAATAGATGGATGTTTGGATAGATGGATGAATGAATGGGTGGATGATAGAATTAATAGATTAATGTGTGGATGGATGGGTAGATGGATGGATTGATGGACGTAACAGAGATAGTCCTTGATTATTTTGTTCTCTGCAATAAAATAATAATATTTTTAAAACCATCCAAAAATAATGCAGTGTCAGCGTCTACAGGAAGCAAGCAGTGAAATATCTCAAAAGCTAAAGCAGACAAATGAAAGTGAGATCGTAACGTCACATTAACCCACCAGTTGAATCTGGAGAAGTCAGTCCAATACGCCTTTTATCGTGTCACCACTCCAAATGCTGGGTAATGCAACCTAAGCATTATGAATCACTCAGGAAATGAGCGCTTGCCCTCTGGATCTCCTCGGCCAGCTTTGCTGACTCAACACTTTGCGCCTAATATATGATACACTTTATGCCGTTGTGTCGGCCAAGGCTGCAGAATCACCATGTGATGGAGAGGCCCACCGGAGGTTGAAGGGTTTCTGAAAACAGGCTTAGAAGCCTGTAGTGTCATAAACGTGTTGCTCGGTACATTGTTTTATTCAACGGAAAACTGAAAGAAATCAAAGTTCCATTGATATCAGAGCAACCTCTTAGAATGGGACTGAACGGTAATCTGTATCCACCCAGGCTGCCACTTGTTTTTTCTGTCCGGATTCAATTTAGAGGTGCGCCGTTACTGCTCTCTCAGGCCAAACTTGCTAATACGAGATTTTAATCGGCCGCCATCGACTCCGACGGGCCATTAAAGCAGGGGGAAACCGTCCCACACGTTTTCCCTCTCACAGGTACACACGCACATCTACCATTAAAATTTGGCCAAACGCATCCATTAGTTGCCATAGCAATGTGAACAAAGGTTAACCCCGCCCCCTGCCGCCGCCGCCAGATGAGACCCTGTAAAAAAATTAAAAATCGCTGCTATCTCACCACTTATTGGCCATCTTTTTAATTAAAACCCCCAGCTGTCTGATTCCTAACGACAGCTTTATTACTCCGCCGCCCCGCACATGTGAAAGAAACAAATTATGGATGAAGGGAAATAATTAAAGGCTCATATGATGCACAACGAAAGGTCGCTGTTATGTGTTTCTTCTGAACACTCCCCTCCCCAGCCTGTGATCACGTTTAGGCCGTTAATATCTCAATAAAGCTCTCCAAGCAGCGTTTGTTTCTTCACCGAGAGGCTTAATTGAGGTGTTGGACGCAGGGGGGAGTAATTTAAACGGCGTTTTTTTTTTTTTTGCAGCTGTGAAACTGGTCCAGAGTTGTGTCAAGGATCTCCTGTCGCTGTTGAGTTGAGAGAGTCGTGTGTGTTGGACGTTGTATGTTAGTGGGTTTTTCTACCAACACCATGTTTGACACATTTAGGTCAGTTGGCTAAGTAAACACCAGGATACATTCAGGTTTTTCAAACCAAAACAGTCAAACTCAAATATACGTTATTAGGGGAATAAAATCCTGCTGTAGCTCACGTTGATTCAATTTCTTCAAAGAGTTATCGTAGATGCGGACGGTCGTGGGCAGTGATGATCTCCTACAGTTGTCTCTATTACAGCACATCTTACGAGCCTCTGACTGAAGACACTCTGTTGTCGTTGGTTTTGAATAAGGGTCTGATAAAGAGAATCCCCAGTGTTGCACACTAATGTCCTGATGCTTCAGAGCATCTAACTTTTTTAGTCAGCGATCTCACATTGCCAATTATGATCGATGAAAGAGACGTTTTAGGGAAATTCTTTTGAAAACTTGTCTCTCTCTGCTACTTTCTTCCTTTGTCCAATCTGCTTTAGTCGCCGTTATTTCAATCTTGTAAACATTTTGTTTTTCTTCTTAGTGTACATGCACGCTCAGTAAGAGGGATCGCTGTAAAGTCAACGACAACGCAAGCCATTGGTTTCCTTAGATTGGAAACTTATTCGAACTCATTTGTTTATGATGTATGTATGATTTTAATGAAAGGATTTTCTTGAAAAGTTCCTTGAGATGACATCTGTTGTATATTGGTGCTCTGTCTGCAGTTTAGATGTGCCACAATCGGCAGGAATGTGAACACATGTTGAGTTTGTTGGGATCATTTGATTTGTGTATTTAGTGTTGCTATGGATATGCATTAAAAAAAATGTCAGTTACCAAGCGACTGCAGAGCAGAAATAATTCAGGATGTATGTAAATATTTGAGTTTGTTTGTCTAGTTTTGTGTGTGGATTGTAGAAATCCCGTAAATAATTGATCATTGACATTTTTTATCTAATTAAAGGTTAATCAACCTCAGCCAGAACTAAGATTATTTAGCCACAGTAACATGACTTGTGTCTATGGAAGTCAATGAGAAGATTTCAAGTATGAAAAGTGTCAAGCACGGTAGTGGCGGGGTCATAATGTGGATAAAATGGGTTTGCCTGCACCCCCCTAGAGACATACAGGTGGAAAAATGAAGGCCTTCATTTTAAAAATGACAGAAGTAAACTCAATTCAACACGAAGATGATTGAAAACACGAACAGATTTTATGGTTTCCCAACAGTCGCAAACACTCATAAAAGCTAGTTTCAGAATGGATAAAGAATTATTAAGTGGCATTGGTCTTCGGGAAAGAAATTCCTAAAGCCTCTGAATCCGACTGAAAATTGGCGGATTGTTATAAAATGTAGCAAATACTAATAAAAACCCATAAAGTTATATGTTTGTTTGGCTAAAAGAACCCAAACAAACCATTAAAACGCCTCAAATTATTACATATGTCATCCCATAGATGAGCGTTTTCAAACACAGTCGTTACAAAACTCCGCATCTGTGACGAGCGGCTGTTTAAAGTCGTAAGTTTGAATGGGGTATAAAGTCTGCCTGCTGTCCCCGTGCATGGGCGGGTTCTCTCTGGGTACTCTAGATGTGGACGCGAGGACTTATGTAGTGTGTGTTTGTCAAGAATCAGTTTATTTATATAGCGCCAATTTACAACAGATGTTGTCTCAAGGCACTTTACAAGAAAATCTGTTAAAATCAAAGGTACATCATAAACAAATCAGTTTGAAAAAGTTTCCAATCTAAGGAACCACAGCAGATTACATTAGTCATTGACTTGCACTATTCACTCCTCTGGAATCAGCAGACAGAAACAATGGCTTGTGTTGTCAATGACTTTACAGCAATAACTCATGCTGAGCATGCATGTAGCGACAGTGGAGAGGAAAATGGAGGGACATAAGGAGTAATCAGATCTCTGATATACGATGGAGCTTTATTAGTGAGGGCTTTATATGTCAAAAGAAGAATCTTGAATTCTAATCTAAGTTTGACAGGGAGCCAATGAAGGGAAGCTAAAATTGGGGAGATATGATCTCTTTTTTTAAAGTTTCATCAGAACTCTCGCTGCAGCGTTTGGACGAACTGAAGACTTTTAACATCATTTTGCGAACTTCCTGCTAATAAAAAGTTACAATAGTTCAGACTTGAAGTAACAAATGCATGGACTAGTTTTTCAGCATCTGTCATAGAGACTATATTCCTAAAATGAAAGAAGGAAATCTTACAGACCTGTTTTATATAAGACTTGAAAGAAATTTCCTGATCAAAAATAACACCAAGTTTCTTTACATTGTCACCAGACGCCAACCTGATGCTATCCAGGTTAAGTGGTTGACTAAGCAATTTCTTTTTTAGAGGTTCTGGTCTTTTCAGAGTTCAAAAGCAGAAACTTTTAAGTCATCCACATTTTTATGTTATCTAGACTTGCCTGTTTGTGTGGTTGGATTGTCTTGTTTTTCCCCAACGGACTATGACTGAGTTGAAAAGAGGCAAAAGATTTTGAAGCCGACGTTAAACCAAACCAGAAAACCTGGATCAATAGATCAAAATACGAATGACTCAGCGACCTCAGTTTTTACTTCATAATGACTGAATGTGAGTTTTCTTTTTTTTTTTCTTTTTTTTTTTACAGCTCTGAGAAAAACCCAGACGAAAGGCTCTTAGCCGCAGAGCCCAAGATTAAAAACCCAAATCCTTTTAGAAAAATTAAATGCGCGACCATAACCCGGACTTCTCTGTATATCATGTCAGCGGAGCCCGAGCAGTGAGCAGGAAAGGAGGCTGTCAGCTGGAGAAGGAAAGGCGTTTGCCTTCAGAAATGTCTCAGCGTTCATGGCAGGTGACTGATGCGTCTGTTCTTCTCGGAAAGTTGTAACTTATGGATCATAAGTCACAGGGCCGAGGAGACACGGGCGGTTTGATTAGATGTCATTTCACGTATCATCAGTCAGAACATCCATAAAAGCATCTCTAAAGTTAGGACTTTTTTTAAATTTTTTGATTAAAACACAGAGCAGAAATCAGAAGATTGTAAAAAAAAACTGTTGCTTATTACATTTGGGATATTTCGCAGGAAGCCACAGATATTAGAGAGGGACGCCGCTCGTCTGCTGGATGTAATCCGCGTCCTGCCGAATTTCCTCTCGCTGCCTGGTCTGGCAGGAGATCTATAGCAGCGTGGATGTGTGCTGATATGTTGATGATATTATTGCATCAATTATTTGGGCAAGGGAGAGGTCACAGCCACACTAGCATCCTGTTTCCACAGAGGCGTGCTTTGTGTCCACCCCCTGGGCCACAATTACGGCGAGCAGGGAGCCCAGATTCAATCACATGCATCACTCCTCTCCAACGGAAACACTCTGTTCCCAACCAACAGCACACTCGTATCAGAAATCATGCCCAAAGCCATACCGCCTCATAACAATGGTTTGAGGGAGCATGTGGCCAGACGGTGACCTGTGCAATAATTTCTTCTACGGGCGGGGGAGGGGGGCTGTAGATCTTCATTGCGCGTTTCTGAAAAGAATTAGCACGTAAAACGGAGCGCATGTGGTGATAAGACTGATAAAACGGATGGTTGTTGATGGCAAACATATCCTCGGAAAGTGTCCAAGGAGCAGACGCGATGGCTTGGCTTCACCGGTGCCATGTGCAGTCTCACAAGCATGTAAGAATGACATCCAGGAGAAATAAATAATCATTTTGGTGCCTCTTTTAGGGTCAGACTTACTTTCGATGCATATATGTATGGTTTCTTTTGTCTGCATATTTGTAGTAATATAGTTCTACAACTGGGGGTCTTTATTACGCACCAGTTTTGAGATAAGAATACATTTTTATTATTTTTTACGGTATATATTTGGCATATTTCTTCAATATCTCCCAGGTCATGTGACCCATTTAATAATCTCTCTTAAATTGTTTTTCTACAGGTGGGGCACACTTTGCTTTATCCAAATCTAACCCATCTTCATAACAGCCAGCTGTATGATTGACAGGTCGAGTGGCAGGAGGTGGTCTCCACCTCCTGCAGTCGTCTCGACTGGAGAGAGAGATGGAGCAGGAAAAATTAAATACAGTAAAGTCCCTTAAAGCAAAAGCTTTTGATGGGGGAACTTTATGCACAAAAGTAATCGTATTAGTAAATATTATTTTTATTATTTTATTTTTAAGTATTATTTTTATTCCATTATTTATTTTTATTTGTGACTTTATTTTGAATTAAGTATTATTTTTATTATTTTATTTGGATTATTTTTATTTTCCATTCTTATTTTTATTTGTGACTGTATTTTAAATAAAGTATTATTTTTATTATTTTATTTTTATATATTATTTCTATTGTATTGATTTAAAAGAAATAAATAAGAATTATTTATTATTTATTAATCATTATTTAACATTATTATTAATTTATTAAATAAGTATTATTTTACTTATTCCTTTACTTTATTTTAAATAAATAAATAATTATTATTTTATTTGTAAGTATTATTTTTATTTTTCGTAATTTATTTTTACTTGTTACTTTATTTTGAATAAAGTATTATTTTATTTTTATTTACTATTTTTTATTGTATTAATTTTAAATAAATAAATTATTATTATTAATTTATTAAATAAGTATTATTTTATTTATTATTTTTACTTTATTGATTTTAGATAAATCAATTATTATTCTTTTTTCGATTTTAAGTATTATTTTTATTTTTTATTATCTACTTTTATTTTTACTTTATTTCTTTATTTTAGTAAAGTAAAGTAATATTTTTATTTTTACTTTACTGTATTTTCCCTTTGGGATAAATAAGTTGTTTTTGATTGAAAAGTAAAACCCGTGCATTAAATTATGTTTATGTTTTTATTTACAGCTAACAGTGGCCAGGGGGGATTTTAAGTGTTTTTATAATGTAGTTTTTGTTTTCATTTATGTGAACACGCTGGTGTGAAACCTCAGTTTACATTTGAGTTACATTTTTATTTTGTTGAAGGGTTAAAATATTAAGCAACCAGACATTCCCGATTGCAAATCGTTGAATAATTTTCCCTGTTTTCTCAAGATTTTACCAATTTCCAAGATTTAGTCAATCAAGTTGGTCAAAAATGCTACAAAGACACTCTACCAGCTACAATCAATTTTATGCTAGGCCTTGTCAAATTAAAATTTATTGTAGGATCTCCAGTGCTACTTATCAAAAAGGTTTAAGTCAGGAGTCTCTAAATACAGCTCTCTGTGGTCGCATCTGTATATTAACATATCTACAATAAAATGTGCAAACTCCAACGATAGCAACAGATCAGTACAATAATTTTCAAAAACACCCTTTCCTCTCTTCGAAGCCAGCCAGTCAGTCCCTGACCTGCCGCCCTCCCAGTTGGATTAACCTCGTGCACCAGTACAAAGCACCAGAGCAGGAAGACACCGACGCTAATATGTCATGATGGATCTCCGTGCCATGCGTGCAGGCATATGGGAGACAGAGACGTCTTGCTCACTCCAATGAGAGGAGCCATTCATGCTCGCCAAAAAACACGCAGCGGTTCTCGCCAGGGACGAACGGTTGGACCCGGGCGCTCCCCTGCTCGCATAAAAGCTCTGCTCAGCTAACGTTTGCATCAATCATTCAGTTAGTGTCCACCCAACGAACGGCCTGATGATAGGAGACCCGGAACGATTTCGCTGCCTATCTCGGGTTGCAGGTCAGGCCAATGGATCAAAAAAACTATGAACTTAAAGCTTTAAAGTACAAAATAAAAGTGGCTTTAGTAATGAATAGTTTCACGCTTACATGGGATGTTTTGGATGATGGAGCCGAGATAGATACGCATTTATTTTTACATGATCAACATACTTTTTTTCTATGCATCTAGAGCTTTTTTAAATCTAAATTTTTAACCAAGGCTTCATTAAGGTATCATAATCCTTACATTATCCATGCAGTTCAGTTGATCTTTGCAGCAGATGATCCTAACACACTTCGATGTGCGTCTCCTTCTCCAAGAAGAGACGGCTGAGCCGCGTTGTAACGTGAGAGTAAACGGTAAGGACACGATGTGTAATAAAAAAAAACATTGGTGTACCTGTAGATGTACGGCAGCACAACAAATAATGGAGAGATTAAGGCCAGTAGGCGAGCTGACACTAGTAGAGCTGGAAAAATCGGTTTGCAAGTAGGGATCTGCGTGTTTATATCGTATTACATCTTTTGTTCAACTTGGCTGGAGGTTTCCCGTACATCTCTGCCAGAACCAGACCTGAGTGGAGTCAAATGTGGAGACAGGCTGTCTAAACTGTCTTTTTTACGTTCACTGAGGACTCCCCCGGGGTTTTCTGTCAGTCGGATCGTGTCAAAGAAAGAAAAAAAAAAAAAACAGAGCATGATCAGCATGAACCTAAAATCCAGGGTTGATCCATCAAAGAGTGCAAAACTGTAGAAAATCCAACCCTACAGATATGCACCAGATAAGGTACGGAAGAACTTCTAAGAATTGTTAAACATGCAAATGTACACCAAAGACCTTTTGACGCATAAGACCACAAACGTTGATGTTCTTCATTGGGAAGTAAGGGACGACGCATTAAGCCGTTTTTTTTATTTATTGTCCCTAAAAAATATCCAGTGCAGCCACAACCTATTTATAGAATCCACCTTTCTGGGGTTTGTTTTTTAGTTTGTTAAACATTTTGTGTTTTGTAAGGAAAATGTGACTTCTTGGTTATGGTTAAATAATAATAAAAAGCCTCAAAGAGCAGAAAGTTGAAGAAGACTTGTGCGGTAACCAACGATAATGGACAAATACCATGGTTTGCGTACTTTGCTTCCACTAAACATACGTTTTATGGAAACCTCTTAAGAGATTGTTTACTTGGCTGTTTGAACTGTAAGCATTTAACTGAATAAAGTTCAGAATTTTCTGTTAAGGGTGTTGACATCATGCTGGTAAAGAAGACGTCCTGTTGATGTCCTTTGAGCTTTCTGACTGAAACCTAAGGGGGCCACATAGATGGCGACACTGAACTAGTGTGAAATGGAAACCATGAGTGAAAGCTTTGCTCCAATTAATCCCTTAATGAAGAGCAACTTACAAATAGCCATGTTGAGGTTTCTATACGGTTATTATGTTGAGCAAGGCAAGACACAGATTAACATAAAGACCATAAAGGGCATTAAATGGGTACAAAAGGGGGGAAATAAATTACTATGTCCTACTCCCAGTGTGGAACGCACTAATAGAGTTCCCAAAAATGTTATTCCAAACATTTCATAACACATTACCAGAATGTTCAGGGGTTTGGCAATGAAAATGAACCACCTTTCATTTTAGTGTGAGAGGTTTCATGTTTAAATTGGACCAGCCTGGTGGTCAGTCTTCATTAATTGCACCAGCAAGAGCAGAGTGTGAACGTCCAATTATCAGGGTAAGAGCACGGTTTAGTTCAAAATATCGCAATGCACACATTATGGGTGACCTGCCAGAGTTCAAAAGACAACAAAATGTTGTTGTACGTCTTGCTGGTCCATCTCTGACCAAGACAGCAAGTCTTTGTGATGTATCAAGAGCCACGGTATCCAGGGTAATGTCAGCCTTACCACCAAGAAGGACCAACCATATCCAACAGGATTAACTGTGGATGCAAGAGGAAGCTGACTGAAAGGGATATTTTACCCAAAAATCATAAAACCCAAGCAGAATTAAATGTGCACCTAGACTCTCCTGTTTCCAGCAAAAAATGTCCTTCGGTAGCTCGTCAAGGTCAATATACATGGCAGGGCTGCTGGTGCCAAACGTCGGTTTCAATGGTGCAAGGAGCGCAAATCTTGGGCTGTGGATAATGTAAAACGTGTATTGTTCTCTGAGGAGTCCACCTTCACGGATTTCCCCAAGTCCAGGAGAGTTACATTGTGGAGTATCCCCAAAGAAGCGTTTTGGAGGAGCGAGTCAGGAAACGTTTTCCTCCACCAGCATCATGTTGTGACCTGGCCACTATCCTGCAAGAAGAATGTCCTAAAATCCCCCTGACCACTGGGAAGGACTTGTTGATGTCATTCCCAAGACAAAATGATGCTGTATTGGCCGCAAAAGGACGCACCATACACCATACTAATACATTTTTGTGGTCTAAAACCAGGTGTTTCAGTTTCATTGTCCAACTCATGTATATCTATGCAATCTGTACATGTATGTTGAAATAAAGCCTCAGGCAAGATCAGGAACCCAGCCAAGATATGAAATGATATTTTCATAACTTTTGTGATTATTTGTCAACTCAGCAACTTTGAGGAGGGTGGCAGGAACCCTGCCACATAACATAACTACAAATGTGCTGACTGCTTTACGGCATATGTCACTTCCCCCTTTTCTTATCTTCAACATCAACATCTGACATTGTTTAACCAGAATTAGATTTATCACCTCATTGCTCTTTATCCTTCACACAGACACTGGAAACAGAAATGTACTTCAGTCCGACTGCAGGCGACCGGGAGATCAGGATTTTACCACGCTATGCGCTGGTGCTCATGGGAAATGCAGTCTTCCTTCAGGCAAAAAGTGTTGCTGTAAGGATAATCTAATATATTAAAATTGTTATTTTATGTAAACGTATAGCAATGTAAAGAATGTGGAGAAAGAATTGAACTTTAATCATTATGTGAAGATAGTGAGACTCACGATGAGTCAACGTTTTACTTAAGTTAAAGAACGGAAGGATTTACTTTTCAAAATACAAAATATATCTTATGATATCTGTAAATTGCTTTTACAAAATAATCTAAACGTAAAACTGCACGCCTACCAAAAGGTCTGCACTGCCGTAAAAAACGTCAGTATAAAAATGCAACAAGCAAAATTAGTCAGACATTATTTCCCCAAATAGCTTCTTTAATTCGTCTAACAGGGTATCAATTTGGGGCTTGCAGAATCTCACCAACCCTTTGGTTTTGTCGAGCTTGGAGATGATAGGAACAGTTTCTCCTTTCCAATATCCAATTCTCTGATCAAGTTTCTCATTCGGTCTCTATTACGCAGCTAAGCCTTAAAGTAACAAGCTTCTGAAACATGTACTGGATTCAAAAGTACAATATTAATCTTTAAAATGTGTTGAAGTGAAAGTCATATTTTACAGCGCTAAAGTAAATGTACTTTGTTAAAGTCACATTATCCCGAGGCGGACCGTGTATGCAGTAATTTATTTATTTATTCTTTTAAACCTAAGGATAGCAATAAAAGCTAATTTCCTGTGGTAACATTTGCTTATCTAAATGAGTTTCATTTAGCTGGGCAGACAGTTAAAATGGATCTTTAGATTAGAATGGTTCAGACCTCTGGCCTAGTCAAAGTCCAGATGTAAATCCATCTGAAAATGGAGCTAGCAGAGATGTACCAAAACAAGTTAGTGCCTCCAGAAAAACGCGATTCTGCGATCGTAGAAAGTCCCTCAAAATGAAGGAAAAGAGGCACAACATGCAAGGGTGTGCACAATTCTTAAAAAGCCGCATATTCACCTCATGAATAGCATCTAACCGCAGAAATCTCAGAATTACGTAAATTTGCCTGATTTTAGTGATCCCGCATTTTTTCTCAGAAATTGGAAATGATTGTTTTCTTACTTTTGACTGTCACTAACCAAAGGTCAAAGGTGAACGTTCCTGCGCGTCACAAACTGACGTCATAACCTCCGTGCGCCTCCATAACAAACACCTGTTTTGGTCGGCTGCTGCGGCACGTCACCGCGTTCGCCATATTGGATGAGGCAGATCTGCCCCGTAAACTAATAAAAGCAAATGGACTGAAGTTCACTAGTCTAAAGCGTTAGAGTTAGCATGTTAACACTAGCTTAAAGAGTTAAAGTTAGCATGCTAACACTAGCTTAAAGCGTAGTCTAATTAGTGAGCAAGTAAAGCAAATGGACTGAAGTTGATCCAGCGCCTTACTACAGGGAGCTTTAAGTTAGTTACAACTGTCTTTGTTCTTAGACATATTGTGGATTTCAGAACTAAGCAATGTTCATATTTTGTACTTTTCCACTCTGCTCATACTACGTTATAGATGACCTTAAATGGTCCAAAACTCTAAGTTAGCATAACGGGACTAAATAACTGGGTTAGCTACGCTAATATGTTATGTCATGTTTGCTGTTTACTATATGTGGGAGAAACATGTTTATTCTCCCGACATTTGGAAACAACAATTCCCAAGTTTCACACTTTTCCGCTTATTTTCTTCACAAAAAACGGGACGAAATGCTGCAGAATTGACCACAAAATCAAACAAAGTAGAGGTCATTGTAACCAATCTTGGCTTTACAAAGTATTGAAAAAGGAGAGCTTGAGAAAAATGCAGGTCACACTTTACAGATTTTTGCTTTAAAAATAAAAACATTGAAAATAAAGCACCTATTTATTTATTCTTTTTTTTGGTTTATATCAAACCATCCTTGCTAAAACTTCAATGAGGTTTGTGGTTGACAAAATATCAAACACTTACAGGGTTTGAAAAAATTCGAATTAATCCCAGTTTTTTTTCCAGTTGAGCTTGCTCAGATTATTATTCAAACCAGTGGAAAAAGATTTAAATCTAAGGTAACCCAGATTGGCTCGACTCGTTGACTCAATCTTCACTTAAAAGGTTTTCACGTTGAATGAAAGACAAAAACATTAATTAGTACAGACGGATTATGTTACACAGATTCACTGGAGTTTACAGAATGGTATTTGAGCATCAAGCCCCCGGTAATTTAAAGTGACGGTACGCTCAGTGTTTGTCTGAGGTGGAAAAACAAACAGAAAGAACCCTTTTTCATATCCCTTCTGAACAAAGAGAAGCCATTTAATCGCCATGGAAAATCCCAGCATGCCCGACACTCATTCATAAATCACCACAAAGTGCTTCCTTTTTATTTGCTGCCATTGGGAAAAACTGGTTACAAAAAATATGCAACAACATATTTAAAGGAAACAATTAATAATAAGAAGGGTTCAGGTGGCTTAAGGTCTGTTGTTGAAGTGAATTCATTAGAAAGACAAACAAACGAAAGAGGTCATAGCAGATAACAAACAAAGGAGAATCGGTCTGTGGAGAACTGTCCTAACAGGGACCTCCTCTTCAGCTGCTGACTACAACATTACTCAAACTGAGCCAGAGTCCTCTGGGGCGCTGGTATAATCACCGGTCTGTGGAGCTAATGGAAGCTCATCATTCTGTGAAAGGTGCAGTCACACTGACCATCGCAGATAATGGCTGCCTGGCCTTAAAAGTCAGATCTACAACATAATCTGCAATATTGTTAAGTGGAGTGTGCATTATGCAGAGAGACGCTCTCAAAACCCCATTACGGCCTAATCCTCACACACTCCCCTAATGTATTTCCCACATCCCCCAAGCAGACGAGCAGAGCCGGGACTTCAAAATCGAGCAGAAAAGCTTTTGTTTTATCCTTTTTCTTATCTGATCGATGCACATCGTGTCCCAAGAGGCGGAGGAGTGAGGAGGGGGCTCTGCTTCGTTCTGACTCAATTAGGTAAAGGTTGTATCAAAGGTTGGTTCTGTCTTAACAAGTAGGAACAAACTAGAACGTCTGATTGTTTGTTTGTTTTTTTACTTACGCAGGTAAACATTGTTTGAACTTTTATCCACTGAGACATTGCAGATTGAATTAGCGGAGGCTGCAGGCATCTGGATCCAAACAGAGTAATGACCTCCTTCCTTATAGGTTTGACTCCATCTGCAGCCACAACAGGGAGAGAGAGAGAGAGAGAGAGAGAGAGAGTCAAGTTTCCGTCAGAATCTGCAGTCTGAAGGTAGCCTGCTGCTTTTCTCATCACTCAAAACCGACCAAAACACAATGTTGATGGATCCAGATTTAATGTGTGAAGCTCAGGAGCGCCACCCGGTGGTGGAAAAAGCAGAGATTCCGGGTTCACTAGTTGGTATGTTTGGTCAGTCCTATTATACATGGTAAAATATAATATAATTATAAATGCAAAAAAAACTTACCAAACTGTATTATTTATTTTGGCCAATTTGAGCATCTTTATATAAATAAAAGTTATTGTATAATATCAACCTGTACACTGAGGTCACATATTACGATACCCATCATAATCTGTGACATATGTGACTCTAGGGTCACATATTGTATTAAATGAGTCCAGATTATAGTGAGGAGGTGGCAAAACGTTGAGGTAATTGTATGGAACTCTGACATTATTGTTCGACCTGTACAACACGTACATGGAGGGGAACGTACACTATCGCCCTAACTTTTATAAGAAGGCCATCCCCCCCCTGCGGTCGCAGAATATGATAGGTCGCAAAAATTTGGTGTAACACCGGCTTTAGTTAAAGTTTATGTAAAAACCGCAAACTCCAAAGTGCTTCAGAGGAACTACATCTCCAGAAGGTTTTACTTTTCTTCTTCATTACCTTCAACTTATCGTAGGTCTGGAAATTGTTACAAAATTACAAGCATGAGATTACATGTATGAGAATTGAAATGCTTTGTGATGAGTAATTAGCAAAAGATCATTTCGAGACCCAGGACACACAAACAAACAAACAAACAAACAAACACATTGCTCTAAATAACTTAGCCAGCAGGTCAAGACATCCCATTTCTGAGTTTTTCACAGCCGTGTGTTTAGCCTGACAGTCTATTTTACAATTGTATGTACAAGTTTATCCAAACATGTCGTAATTCTGCCAGACCTGATAGATCGGAGTGCAAACGATGTGTGAGGGATGCAGTGCTTAGTTTGCTTAGTTTGTGGAAAACTAAACTCCATCCACGGAAGGCCGATGTCCAACGTTACTACCATAAACATGTTTTTTCCGTATCAGCTAACCTTAACATACTGAATGTTGAAGTTAGTCAACATGCTAGTAAGTACCCACAAGGTAATGATAGCAATTAACAATCAAGAATCAGTTTATTTATATAGCGCCAATTTACAACAGATGTCGTCTCAAGGCACTTTACGAGAAAATAAATTAAAATCAAAGATATATCATAAACAATTCAATTGGAAAAAGTTTCCAATCTAAGGAACCCCGGCAGATTGCATCGAGTCATTGACTTGCAGCATTCACTCCTCTGGAATCAGCTGACCGAAACAATGGCTTGTGTTGTCGTTGACTTTACAGCAATCCCTCAAACTCCCCTTTAACAGGAAGAAACCTCCAGCAGAACCTGGCTCAGTAAAAGCAGCCATCTGCCACGACTGACTGGGGATTTGAAAAGACAGAGATATAAATCAGATCCACAGGACACTGAAAAACAGAGTTTATAGCAGCAGTTGTAGAGTGTCACTGGAAGCATCTCAGCCCATGTTCTCCTCCAAGAAGCTGTCTCAGCTAACAGAACGCCAGACCAGGTGTGGTTACTATGGAGAGAAGATCACTAAGAGAAAACAAAAGGTTAACAAGGTTGAAATAACGGTAACTAAAGCAGATTGGACAAAGAAAGGAAGTAGCAGAAAGAGAAGTGGTCAGATTGTCCTCCAGCAGTCTAAGCCTATAGCAGCATGACTATAGAACCTAAATAACTTAAATAACTAAAAGAAGGTAGAGCAAAGGAGAATCGTCTGTCAAGACTGAGTTCCTCCCCCAACCGGATTAGTCTGTCTTCTCTACCTCTTCCTAACTATGAACTTTATCAAACAGGAAGGTTTTAAGCCTAGATTTGAAACTAGACAGGGTTTCTGCCTCACGGACTAAAGCTGGAAGCTTGTTCCACAGGAGAGGAGCCTGATAACTGAAAGATCTGCCTCCCATTCTGCTTTTAGAGATTTTAGTAACCACCAGTAAACCTGCAGTCTGAGAGCGAAATGCTCTGTTAGGGACATAAGGAGTAATCAGATTGCTGATATACGATGGAGCTTGATTAGTGAGGGCTTTATATGTCAAAAGAAGAATCTGGAAATCTATTCTAAGTTTGACAAGGTGCCAATGAAGGGAAGCTAAAATAGGGGAGATATGATCTCTCTTTTTAAGTTTCATCAGAACTCTTGCTACAGTAATTTGGACCAACTGTAGACTTTTAATTGCATTTTGTGGACTTCCAGCTAACAAAGAGTTACAATAGTCCAGCCTTGAAGTAACAAATGCATGGACTAGTTTTTCAGCATCTGTCTTAGAGAGAATACTTCTAATTTTTGCTATACTCCTAAGATGAAAGAAGGAAATCTTACAGACCTGATTAATATGGGACTTGAAAGACATTTCCTGATCAAAAATAACACCAAGGTTCTTTACATTGTCACCAGATGCCAACCTGATGCTATCCAGGTCATGCGCTGACTAAGCAATTTCTTTTTTAGAGGTTCTGGTCCAAAGATAACAACTTCTGTCTTTTCAGAGTTCGAGAGCAGAAAGTTTAAAGTCATCCACATTTTTATGTTATCTAGACATGCCTGTAATCTACCAAACTGACTGGATTCATCAGGATTTATAGATAAATACAGTTGTGTATCATAGGCCTAACAGTGGAAATTAATACCTTGCTGTCTGATGATTTTACCCATAGGGAGCATGTATATAGTAAATAGAATTGGGCCAAGTGGTGGTACTCCACAAGTAACCTTACAATGCGAAGAAGATTTGTCATTTAGATGAACAAACTGGGATCTATCAGACAAATACGATTTAAACCACCCTAGTGCTGTTCCCTTGATCCCCACAGTGTGTTCGAGCCTTTCTATGAGGATATTGTGATTGACTGTGTCAAAGGCAGCACTGAGATCTAACAGAACTAAAATAGACACGAGTCCATTGTCTGCGGCCATGAGAATATCATTTGTGACTTTAAGGAGAGCTGTCTCAGTGCTATGATTTAAGCTAATGTTAGCATTTTAGCTAATATACGGTTATACACTAGCATATGCAAACTAGCTGAATTGCGTTAGTGTAGGTCAACATGCTAACGTTAGCTTTTTAGCTAAAATTAGCATTTGAGCATTTACTGAATGTATAGATTAGGTGTCAGTGAACATTTTAGTAAGTACCCATATAATAATGATACCATTTAAGCTAATGTTAGCATTAAACATTTTTCCTTCCTTATTTTTACTGGAACAATTATTTGAGATTATAAGTGTTTCCTGGATAAACTCAACATCATTCATAGATTTCTATTTTTTTAAATTAAAATTTTAGCTTCCACTTCCCAATATTGCAAATAGTTGTGATGACTGAGTACATCGAACCTTGTGGTTGTAACCAGACAAAACGTTAAAAAAAGGGAGAAGAAGAACTTCTGCTACTGTTAATCTCATCGTCTTCTGTTTTAGGCACAAAAACATGCGTTACATGTCGCTATTGATCCAGAGCTGGGATGACAAGCTGGCTAATACTCCAAAGGGTTTTTCTTTCCTTCTCTGTGGGGAAAAGGAAATCAATAGCAGGAGTCTGGCTAGAGACCTCAGCATCGATCTCGGAAGACCAAAGACGCGAAAACTAAAAGTGATTATGAAAATAAATCCTTGGCATTTACACGCGACCCCAAACAGACAGGTCTGTTTATAAGCATGGGAAACGTCCCTGTCCTTCCAGAGGACATGCGGCTTCAGGCCCTAATGAGACCTTTTTATCAATATTAGTGTGTCAGCTCTTATTAACCCCCAAAAGCTTACTGATCAATAACCTCAGAGGAGGTTTAAGACAGGACATCACTCAGCTCCCAAAGCCAGATGACAGTGGCCTCCTTTAGTCCTGTAAATAATCTCACTGACTGCTGATGCCAACAGTCTATAAATGATGTCCCTAAAACAACATAAGCGGTCAACATGGACACACCGAGGAGGAGGACGAACATCAAAAGCGGCTGTTCACCTGCAAAGAGTTGCATTGCTGGCGCTGGATTCAACCTGCACAGTCAGGCTAAATTTAGTGCTGATTACTGCAGATGCATTGTTGTTGTTGGGCTTCACGGAGACCAAGTGCTGCTTCATGCACTGAAACACACATGCAAAAGGAAGTAAACCAACTAAAAAAGTCTCTAAAACAAAGTCAGGTTAAATTCAAACATTGGGGTTACAACACTGTTTAATTCATTTTTTTAATTATTGCTCTCAAATCATATCTAAAAAAAACCGCATATGCATGTAAACCAAACTTTCTGAAAGAGATCTTGATGCAGGCTAAGAGAGAAACTTATTGCATTTAGGTTGTTTTTCAAAAGTTAAAGCAGAAAGCAAAAGAGATGAGGTCTGGAATAGAGGTTTTTAGCATTTACAGCCCAAAGAGCTGGTACTCCCCTATGGAAGCCCATTTCTGCAACTCTAATGAAAAAAAAAACAACATATTTACATATTATAATTATGACTTAGCTAAATCATAATTATGAGATAGTATCTCATGAGATACTATCTCCTAATTATGACTTAGCTATCTCATGATAATGAGATACTATATGATATGAGATGCCATCTCATAATCATGAGATAGTATCTCATTATTATTACTTAGCTATATCATTATGAGGTACTATAAGATACTAAGAGATAATATCTTATAATAATGATATAGTATGTCATTATTATGACTAAAGCTATGCCATTACTATCTCATAATATAGTCTATAATAACGAGATGCTATTTCATAATTATGACATAAGTGTGTGTGTTTTTTTCTACCAGAGTGGCGGCAAATTCTAATATGTTGGCAACCCTGATGTTCTGTTTGTGTTTGAACTTTAAATAAATGCCCATAATAGTGGAGCAACATAATCTGTAAAAAAAAATCTATAACAATCCAACCTTAAACCTGAAAATATTAATTTATGCAGGACAAAAAAAAAAAAAAATCAAACTTCCCACATATATGTATTTTTATAGATCATTTTAAATACGTATTCTATGTTTTCTTGCCTCTCTAGAGCAGGGGTGCTCACACGTTTTCGAGCTCGCATTTTACTTAAAACACGACCAGTCCTAAAGGATCTACTACACCCGCCCCACACCCCCCACACACACATACAAAAAAAAATAAGCACAATATTTCATATTATTTAATCATTTTTATTGTATATTTTGTCCTTTTAGGATGAAGTATAATGTAAATTTAATAAATAACACATATTAATTTGTCTTGCATAACTGCATTAACCCACAGTGGAATGTTTGGGTTTCTCTCCAAACACAAGCAGACACAGATAAGTCTATAAATACATGCATATACATAAATATATGTAGAGTTCAGGGGGGTTTGGTGCTGCCCTGGCCTCTAGCTACTCTAGCTCCGCCTCTGCTAAGAGAGACTGGGACTCTCTACGCGACACCGTAGTTTGCTAACACGGCTAACGCATAGCTAACATAGAGTTAGCGTGTTTGCGTGCTTCAACGCGCATCAGTTTGCTTGCTGGTATGCAAATAAAAAAAATAAACGGAGGATGGATGACATCATCTTCTTCCTTTAATGCTGTGCTATCGACCAGCATTGAGCACCCCTGCTCTAGAGTATAAGTATTTGTGTTTAGCATTACACACACCAATAAACATACTTTGTTGTGTCTTTCAGTAAGAGAGGGATTATCATTTAGTTAAGTCATCATAAAAAAGATTCACCCTCTAAGAATCTGAAGCTAATCTATTGGGATGACAGCTACAGTACTAACGGCCATTTAATGGGATGCAAATAGTGATTAACTAATCATTACATAATTAAAAGACAGCTTACATGCTAACGTTAGCTTTATAGATGATATTAGCATTTAAGATAATTTTATCTATAAGCAAAATTTAACATACTGAATGTATATTTAGTTGTCAGTGAACATTCTAGCAAGTACCCACATAGTAATGATAGCATTACTCCTCCCACCTCCTCCCATGTGCAGGGGGAGGTGGGCATGCTTGCCCCTTCTGAAGTCCACAATCATCTCCTTGGTTTTCTGTACATTAATGCAGAGGTTGTTCGCTCTGCACCAACCCTCCAGGTGTTCAACCTCCTGCCTGTAGCTGGCCTCATCACGGTTCGTGATGCATCCAACCACTGCTGTGTCGTCCGCAAACTTCACAATATGACAGCCTGGATGGATAGGCGAGCAGTCATATGTGAGCAGTGTGAACAGGAGGGGGCTCAGCACACAGCCCTGAGGGGAGCCAGTGCTGAGGGTGATGGTAGGGGAGGAGATGTTGTGAA